>NC_061158.1:7478197-7483197 GCF_022113875.1 Hydra vulgaris | reverse complement strand
GAGCAAGTGCAAAAACATAATGCATATATACAGACATGCGCTTTATTTGAAAGTAGAAAAGTGAATGTTAAAAGTAGTATTGTGAACTATTAAGTTTACAATACTACTTTTATGACTTTTAAGTCCCCCTCAAGACTAAAGTTGTTCAGAAATTGTACTTCAAAAAAGGAAAAATAGATTGTGTTCAGGGTGTTTCAGGGGGATTTAAATGAAAAAACTATTTCAATTTTTTTTGTTGTTGTTATTTGTTATCTATATTTTTATTTTAAAAGGGTATGCCATCATGTTTTTTTACATTTTCTCTGTTAAAGCAATATTTAAGAAATCAAAAAATGAAAAGTTTAAGTTACGCAAGTGGTTATGAAATCAGCAAATTATGTATTTTCATACTCAAAGTTCATTTAAATGGACAGCTGGAAAAAATGAACCCTTTTTGAAACTTTTTGTTAAATTATAGGTTTTTATGTAACTTAACCAGTCTTGGGAATGAGGGAGGATGGGGGATGGAGCCTTGTGCCTCCCCCCCCACACCTTTTTTACCAATTTTTTTCACACTTAAATCAACCTATAAAACTATTTTGAACTATATAATTAATTTATGATTTAATAAAAATCTTTACAAACACTATCTGGAACAAAAATTATGCATTAATTGAAATAAGTATTTTAAAATGAATAACAATTTCTTAAGTCTACAGTTTCCTTTTGTTTAGTTTAGAGAGTGACATCAGACTTTTTTCTTGTAATATTACTTTTTTCCACACCAAAAACTTTGAAAGTTGACCTTACTGTGTCGACAGTTAAAAGTCTCTTTTGCTTGTCATCTTCATTTTCGTATCTTTGCACAAACTGCTGCATCATTCCGATTGCTCTTTCAGAATGATCATTGACAACTTAACACTTATTAGGATGCAAGACACAAATACCTTCTTCTACTAGCATTCTAAGCTCAATGATATGATGTGTGCATCATACCATTGAGCTTAGAATGGTTTATATCTGTGAAGCAGTGATAGCATAGGGCCTGAAAATCCTTTATTCGTAAAGTTCAAATGTATATTTGAGAATCCTAAATTCGAATACGACAAAAACAACCTAACCTTTTTTGATTGGAAAACTGTGAAAGGAACAGTTTTGAAGGAAGCTGCAAGGCAAACTTTAGATTACTATGAGACCTATATTACTTAAATAAGCAATATGAGGAATGACTGAAGAGAGTTGGCTGAACCAACCATGCAGTATTTATCACCTGCACATTTCAAATTAAAGAAAATTGGAGCTGCTAATCATGCTAGGTTTTTGGGCAAGAATTTTTTACTACCTTAAACTTCAGTTAATTTGCAAGCAACTGACATTGGTGCAAGAAAATTATAATCTACGAGAAGATTTGAAACTCATCTGTGAGTTGATTGTATGCTTTTACACAAGGTGGTTCCTTCAAGCACATAAAGGGATTCGATCTTCTGTGTCTGATCTTGATGCAATCTTTCAGATAAAAGAGTATAAGAAAGTTTGCTCCGATTGGGAGGTAGTTGACGCTGTGTTAGCATCTCTTTATAAGCATATATGGTATTTTGATTTAACAGTTGTTTCTTCTGCTCTTTCAGAAAAAAATATTTCTATGGATAAAAAAACAGCAATTGCAAACATAGAAGTAAAGATCGAATAGATAAGATTAATATCATAAATAATATGAAATAATACTAACACTCTATTTTGGTTAATGAGTTTTCATATCTTATTTAATCAATGAAAGGGTTGGATAATCAGATAGTGAGAGACTGGTTGTCACTTCCACCTCAATAGTGGCACACCCAGTCCTTGTTTAAGAATTTTGAAAACTTTGCCAAAATGTTAATTGTCATTTTAAAATACTAATTTTAATTAATGCATAACTTTTGTCTTTATAGTGTTTGTAAAGATTTTTATTAAATGGTAAGTTAATTATTTAGTTCAAAATAGTTTTTATAGTTGATTTAAGTACAAAAAAAATTGGAAGAAAAAGTGGGGGAGAGGGTACAATTATGCAACTCATTTTTCACATGATGGTGAAAAATGAGTTGCATATTTGAAATCAAAATAAGAAATGCTATACAAAAAACATATTGTTTGCTCAGTACCAGAAAAATATTTTGTTGTTGTTGGTCTGTGTTATATAACAATTGAGTAAAAATAAAAATAATTATAGAAAAAAGCTTTTATATATCAACTAATCTGTAAATCTGACTTCAACAATCTCTGCTTAAGAAAACATATCAATAGAGAAAAGATCATAATTTTTTTTTGAAATAAATCTCATATGTAGATATAAATGGTACAGCCATTATCTACATATGAGATTTATTTCAAAAAAAATTATCATATTTTCTCTATTGATATGTTTTCTTAAGCAGAGATTGTTAAAGTCAGATTTTATGTTGTTTTAAAAACATTTTTCTTTTAAAAAACAAACAAAGAACTTTATTGGTGAAAAACAAAACTGTTTTCAAGAAAATCCAATAAATTAAATTAGATATTTAATATATGTTTACATACCCTCCTTGCTTTAGGAATTTTACCCTCAGCTTCTAGCTTTGCTCGAGCCAATCTGCGTTTTATTATTCTATGGTATTGTTTAGCATTAACATATAAAGGTTCATCAAGTGGTTCAACTGCAACAGGCACACGCTGTGCAATAACTTGTTGTCCATTCATCTAAAATTAAAAACAATAAATTCACAAAAATTTATATTTAAATTTACAAAAATATTATTTGAATAATAATTCACTTTTAGTTGTCTAACTTTAAGTTTATTGAAAATGAAAAATTGTGTATTTTTTATTGAAAAAGTTAAAGTTTGTTTCTTCTAGCCTTTGCCTAAAAAAGTATACCCTACATGGCAGTGGACACGGGGCAGATAATACTGGGCTAATGATATCAGTAACAGGGTGATCGTGATGATCCTGACCTGACCTGAAATAGTTAAAAGGAGTTACTTCCTGTAAAGAGTAATATTAAAACATTAAACAAGGTATTTGGGAATGCATTACATCTAACAAAATACTAAATATTAAGGTGAGTTTAGGTTTTATAGTTTAACAGTCACTAGTTAGTTACTGAACTCATTAAACTAATTAATTTATCGAAATATTTAGTAACAGAAAACAAAATTGTTTACATTTATTGAAAAAAAATTTTTTGTATTTGAAATGTAAAAAAAAAAAAACATAAATAAAAAATACATATATAATAATAACTTTTATTCATCATCTTGCAAGCTCAAGAACAACTTTTGATTGAAAAAAAAAATTTACTTAAACTTCTATTTTAGGCTTGAAACTATTAATATAATTTAATTCTGATAAAAAATATGATTTAATTTAAAACTAACTTAATAAAAATATATAAATTTATTCTAATAAAAAAAATATATAATTTAGACTTGATTTTAAAAAAATATAATTGATTAAAAATAAAGTTAATGCATGGGTTTAACTTAACTGTCAAATTTATTTTAAAATATTAGTAAATATTGTTAAATATTTAAATTTTATTTAAAAAAAAAAATTAGCTTATTTTATTGTAATTCTTTTTTCGGTTTTCCTTCCTAAACATTTTTTTACTCAAAATTAATTTTAAAATAAATGTGTTCCGAGGCTGCATCAAAAATTTAAGTTTTTTAAATTTTTGATGCATTTAAAAAAAAAAAACATAAGTTGAACTTTTTTTTTATAATGCAAGTTATAAAAAAAAGTGCAGCTTAATAAATGATATTTAAAGCAATGTAATTTTAATAAATGGTGTTTTATTAAATGGTGTTTTAATAAATGGTGTTTTAATAAATAATCTTCGCTTGAATAACAAAATCACTAACAAAATAATAAACTTTTAATAAATAAAGTAAATAAATTAACGAAATTTTTTTTATTTCATTTCAAATGAAAGAAAATAAATATTCCCAAATAGTAATAATAAAAAACGAGTTAAATAATATTTAACTTGTTTTGCTGTAATTAATATTATTGCAGTAATTTAAATAAAAAATCTCTTTTAAAAATGGAAAAATAAAGAGAATTTTATGATGTCAAATTCACATTAGGCTAATGCGTTAAGCATTTTTTATTTAAAACAAGGCCTGAGACAGAACACAAACATACTTAAAATAACTTACAGGTGAATGAACACCACGCCAGAGGTTCAGACAGAACACACACATACATAAAGTAACTTATGGGTGAGTGAACGCTGCATCAGAAGTTTAGATGGAACACAAACATATATATTAAGAAAATTGCAGGTGAGCAAACTTAGTAACTAAGGCACCTCCAATTATATAAAAGACACACACACAAAAATAATAATAAATAAGTTGAAAAATAAAAAAAAGAATAAAAAATATTACTATACGCATAACAGATATTAAATAATATTGATGAGAGGAAGTACACTTCTTCCAGCCTTTGCTTAGAAAGCAAATCCCACAAGGCAGCAGGACATAAAACAAGTTGCACTAATCTGCTTAATAGGTTGATTTTCATTTCTAATTTCTACTGGAAACATTCTCTTGATAGGAATTTCCTTAGTTTTTGAGTCGCATGGTTTTTGAGCCAATTTTAAAAACATGAAGAATAAAATTGATTAAGAGAGAGAGAGTTAAAAAAGAAGAGATTTTTGAAAAGAAATTGAAAAGAAAAAACAGTTAAAAAGTGTAAAAAAAAGTTTTAAAACATAATTATTTTTATCTTGGTATATACTAGAAGTATACTCTAGATTTATTTTTGCAAAAATAACTATTTACAGGCTTAGCCAGGAAAGCATACAATTTCATGTCATAAAATAACCACGCAAATACACTTTTTATTATTCTTATTATTCCTTAAGTAATCCATGGCTTGAATTGATGCTTATAGCTCTTAATTCTAATTTTTTTGAGTGGCACATGACAACCTAATAAAAATGTTGTTTGAGAAATTAATGCTTTAAAACTAGAGTTGTTTTTATTGATAATGTTCCAATCAAC
>NC_061158.1:7340697-7473197 GCF_022113875.1 Hydra vulgaris | reverse complement strand
TTTTGATTTTTGTGATGTCACAATTTTGGATATATATTTTTTGTTTTAACAGATTCGATGTTAATATATTTATGAATTGTCACAAAATTATTTATTTGTTTTCCTGTATATTGAAATTTCGTTCAATTTTTATAAGTTTAGGAATTATAGCTGATTATATGCTGTGTTACTTACGGGATGCAAAAAAACATTGCATTAAACCTGTTGTTTTCAGTTGAATATTTCAAGCCAATTATCTAACCTACATAAACTCGCTTCTTAAATTAACTTAAGTAGTTATTATTCTGCGTAAGATTACTCAAAAGATTATTTTAGCTATGTATTTATATATTTTAAATCAAATAATAGTTATCGTTACTTACGGGGACATATGGCAACCCAATGATTACTTGGTTTTTGTTTGAATATATTTATTTATTTTATCGAAATAACTCACTTGAGCCCATATGTAGGACATTAGTTCTATAAAAGAGCGTAGACGTAGAGTAGGGTGGGGTAATCTAGGTTTTTTTTAAGCTATTTTTGATTTCGAGAAAAATAAATATATAGCATTAAACTTGTTGTTTACAGATTCAGGGGCGGGTTTTGTCACTCAAACTAAAAAGGTCTTTATAAAAAAAAAGGTTTGCATATTTTTCATTTTTAAGTAACTTTTTTAATTTTTTTGTACTTTAATGTAATAATTAAGTTCATATACGTATAATTACGTATAATAGTCAATTTCATTCTTCAGTATAATAGTCCAATTCTGTATAATAGTCAATTTACAAAAGAATATTTTGAAAAAAAATCCCAAGGGAGGGGAGGGTACTATTTCCATGCTCCCCCCTCCCTAAAACCCACCACTGTACAGATTATAATCAATTACTAACTTTTAAAGCCTTAATTTAACCTTAGTTATTTAATATCAAATATATTGACGCAATATATATTTTTTATTTTTTCAATAAGTATTTTCTTCAATGTGTATGGATTTCAAAGTAATGTTATTATATTGACGTAAAAAAAATTAAAAATTAAAAATCAAAGAATTAAAAAAATAAAAAGTTTATGCATGTGTATTATATACAAGATTATGTCTAAATTTGTAACAACGGAGCTGGACAAGACCATTTCTTCTGTCAGCTCCAGTCGGAATTTTTCAAAACTTTATATTGTTATGTTGTAAAACATTGTAAAACTTATTTCAAAGGACGAAATGAATAAATTGCAAAACAATTTATTTTTTGAAAAAAATTATTTTAAAACCATGATTAGACATTATTTTTAGTTAACTACATCAAAAAAAGTGTTTTTTTTTATAGACCAATATTACCCCGTTTAGTGGGGTTTATATATTGGACTACAGTACAATAATCGAAGAAAGAATAAAAGTTATAAAAAGAATGTAAGATAAAGGAAAAAACAGCTAATTATAATTGAAAGTCTAGTAAAAAGGTAAAATAACAATATATATATATATATATATATATATATATATATATATATATATATTTTTTATTAAGATTTCGAATTTAAAAATAATTAAAAATACGATAAAACATGAACATCAAAGAAAGGTAAAAATTCAGATTAAAATCAAAAATAAATATGAGCAAAAAATAAAGTAAATAACAGGTAAAAAAACAAGTGATTACTCCCCTATTTAAAAGTTTCAGAAGAAGTCTTGTTCATTGTCAATTATCAAAAGTTTATTTTTTATTTTACTTTTAAATTGATTAAGGAAATAAATTTATCCAATAGCGAGCTCCATAATTTAGGTCCTCTATTTGATCTACAATCGAGAACTTAGTTGCAGATTAATATGTTTTTGGTCGAATATAATTATTTTATGAAAGTCTTGTTGGGTATAAAAAATATATTTTTTCAAAAAATGGGCCTATATTTTCATAAAAGGTCTGTTTTTTTTTAATTTTTTTTTGGATTAAACGTATGTGCTTCTTCCAAGTTACATTTTCATATAAAACTACACCTAGAAACAACAAAGAACTCTTTTGACATAAGAGTTATCAATAAAAAGCTTAGGAAGTTTTAAGGGAATGTTGTCTTTAAGACGACGGAAGAAAGTATATTTTGTTTTTTTAATATTTAAGGGCAATTTATTCGATATAAACCATGGCGATACTTATTACAGACCTTCCCGTCGCGAATCCGTATTTTTGACTGGGGGCGGACAATCTTACGGAAAAATATAAAAAATGGCTAGAAAAGTTTGCGAACTAATCCATTATTTTTAGTTAGTTTACTAAATTTTAAAAAGTAATGTATTAATGCAAAAAATGTCTATTGCAGTGTTTATTAAGAATCATCAAATTTAAAATAAAAAAAAACTTTTTGAAAAAAAGAATAAAATACAATATTTTTCAGAATAATGAGTAATTATTTAAAATCTAAATCACAAAAAAATGAACAAACTATAAAATGCAAAAAAACAAAAAGGAAAAAAACATAATATACATCAATTAAAAAGAAAAAAATATCAAAATATACATCAATAATGTTATAAAAAAATGTACATAATAATTTTTTAATGTTATAGAGATAACTTTAAAACTTTCAATGCAGGTTCTTTATTGGACTTGGGTGAAAAAAGCAAACAATAATTTTTAAGAAATATGTTTGACAATATTGTACCATGTTTCTTTAACATATTAAAGTTATAAATATCAGATATCATCATGAAAGTATTACACAATGACTTTCTACACATTTTGTTTTTCTCAATTTCAAAAAAAATGAAACAAAAAAATACCCACTGCACACAGCAATCGAGAGGTATACTCAATCCACTGCGGTCTATAGTTTTTGTATAGTCTCCATATAACTGAAAATAAAATGCAGTATCATTAAACAAATCATTTTCAATAACATCATTTTTTCTTGTAGCATAACCTGCAATATAAAACAAAGCCATTTTTGTACTCAATGACAAAGATGATTCTAGTTCAGGTAATTGATTAATGATGTCACAAGATTCTTCACTTATAAAATAGCCACATTTTTGACAAGAATGCTCAATATCAATAGCATAATCTGTAACATCCACTTTTAATTGCAATAACAGTTTAGCTTTTTCAATGTTTAACTTTTCAACAACATTTTGAACTGTTATAAAGAATGTTCCACTGGAGCCTTGCCTAAACTTACTGAAAGCTTTTTCAATGTAATCTGTTGAAAACTCTCCTAGCATAACATAATCAAAATTGTTTTTTAGCAAATATTTACACATCTCGACAACTCCATAACATGTATGCCAAATTGATGTACCTGTATCTTTAGTTAAAGATTTCATTCTATGACCTTGTTCACCACTCATTTTAAATGCCATATCTCCAAAATCAAGTAAGTACTGCAAATTTATGTCTAATTCTTCAGAAATAACTCTCTTACGATAATCTGAAAATTTCATATCACCATAAATTTCTTTTACACTTACAATTTTCCAAAATTTAGTAACTTTTTCTAAAAAACAAATAGTTTCATTCATATTGCAAGGGTGGATAACTTTTGAATAAGTTTTGAGAGCAGCTATAGTTTCGTCGCAAAATACTCTTAAACAATGTGATACTTTTTGTCTTTCAATGGGTTTTGGATGTATAGCTATAAAATTTAGTCTTGATAACTTAATTAACTGATCTTTTTCAAAATCTAAGATACATTTAAGGTCACTCCACTTGGCAGTCAAATTTTGGTCTTTTTCAAATTGTAATTCCTGCATTTTTTCTGTAATCCAGTTATTCCTAATATTTTTTAGTAGATGAACATAATCAAAAAGGAGAAAAATTCCACATTTTGTTAACCATGGTTTTCCTTCAACTCTCTCAAATAATTTAAAAAAAGCTTGATTTGTTCGATTGCCATCACAAATAACTGAAATTACATTTCCATTGCTAGACTTAATCAAATTAATGACATAGCATACTTGCTCAAACAAAAAAGAAGCATCCAAACGACAGACAGGTATCATTTTGCATATAAAAGATGGTCCACCTTTTAAACATTTAACCATAATACCCAAAACACTATTTGCTAACAACTCTGGATTATTTTCTGCTTTTCCAAAAAGATAATCACCATGATAAAGAAAATGAGACTTTACATAAACTTCATCCACCATAAGTATACAATTTCTATGATTTTCCTCTAAATTTGAAAAAATGGTACTAATAAAGTCAATGTCTGAAACTTTTTTTGTCATAGATGTAATTTTTGTTAATGTTTTTACACTTGGCAATTTAAAATCTTTTCGTACCTGATTGTATAAGCATTGAGACGTTGAAAAATAACAATAGGATCTGATTATAGTTTCTACATTATAAATTTTTGTACCTATTTCTGATGCATTCATAGATGTAATAAGATCTTATAATACTAACTTTTGATGATCAATTTCAATGTTGCTCAAAAAGCGAATTGTTTCTTAAATTCTTGACCAGCAATCAAGATATGCTTTACGATTTTTTGATAGTGAAGAAATAAAACAACGAACACCAGCATGAAAACTTTCAAATTTAAAATTGCTTGAGATATGAACAGCAAACATAGGTATACAGTTAACATAAAAGGAATTTGATTGGATGTGCAAAACATCATTTATAACAAAAGTAGTTACAGGACAAATAAATTTACGATTTTTAATATCTTCACATAAAAAAATGAATGTAAACAAATCGTTTTTTAAATATTGCGACAACTCATCACACTTTTCAGTTCTGATAGAAGACAACACTTTAGTAGTGGACCTTGGTTTTAAAGGTTGAGTTGGTACAACACTAGCTGGAATGTTTGGAAAAATTGAAGGAGGTTTAATTGGTCTAACTTTCCCATTGACAATAGTTGTTAAAAAATTTTCTGGAAAATGTCTTTCACAGACAACAGTATCTGGTTTATTTGGAAAATTACTTCTAGGAATTGAATTTATCCAACGATTTCTTTCTTTTTTATTGGAGGGAAGCCTAAAAACTCGTACTTTATTTTTAGCGTCATAGTTTCCTCTACATTCAGGAACACAGCACTTTTTAACCATTTATTGTAATAATCAATTACTCACAAATCGAACTTTAAAAAAAACTAAAATATATCTTTCCGTAAGATTGTCGCCCCCAGTCAAAAATACGGATTCGCGACGGGAAGGCCTGTAATAAGTATCGCCATGATATAAATCATTCGCTTAATTTTGCAAGCTCTTTGTTCACTATTGCAAATAAAGTACTAATATATTTATTAGAATAAAACACGTTAGTATCGTCGGCAAATAAAATTGAATTTAAGATGTTGGAAAATTTACTCAAGTCATTTATATAAATGAGAAATAATAAGGATCAATTCTAGTGGTCCTAGTCCTTGGGGGACAGTTAATTGTCATTAAATCTGTTTTTTTGTCATCATATAAAATGCATTGTTTCCTATTCTTTAAATAACTCTTAAAAAAATCAAAGTTAGAATTTATGATACCATAATTTTTAGGTCCCGTGCTTACTGGGTATGTATGTTTATATTATTTTTCTTAAAAGGTTTTTATTTAAATTATATTCTACTTTTGGATAACAATAAATTGTTGTTTTTTTATGTTTTTCTTTTTTCTTTTTTTTGATTAGGTACTTATACCATTTTTCTCTTTTTTATGATTCTTTTGAGACACATGTTGAAATACGTTTTGAGAAGAAAAATATAGGAATTTGTGATTTTTAGGTCAATTCGGTTCCGGCCGGAATTACAATATTCCAATTTAATTTTTACTTTTTTTTTAAGATTTGTGACACAGACTGCGTAAATTAAATCAAAAAATTATCGTACTACAGGGCAATGAAGAACTATAGGTAAACCTAGGTAAAAAAAATACAATATTCTTAACAAACACAATGTAATTTTAGGTAAAGCTTCAATAAAGCGGTCTAAAATAATTTCATTTTTTTGCTTGTAGCGCTCTCGTAAGTGGAGGCATTTTAAACATTAGAAATTTTAATTAAAATAATAAAAGAAAAAAGATTTCTGCCCCATCTCTAACCCAGTAAACACAGATTGGTTTAGAATTGGTCAATATTTAGTCGAAACTGGTCGAAAAATGAATAAAACGTTAAGCAACCTATTATTGACTAAAAATCGACGCTTGATTTGAAATGTATATTTTAAACTTTTTTATATATACGTTTACTAAACGTTGATCTAACGTTTAGAATATCGACTTACATTAGTCAATATTGTAAACCTTTATCAACCTTAATTAAACAAACATATATAGATTCAAAATCTACGCTTTATACAGTATCGGACAAAACAAGTGCAACCAAATATTGCTAATTTAGTTTCTTTATATAAAAGTGCTGTATTTTTTCAATTTAGAGAAATGACTATGTAACTGTTTAGAGACAACTTTCTTCAAGTTTTATTCATCACAAAATTCATTATTTGTAGACGAAAATTAATAAATTAATCAAAAGTATTTAAAAAAAGTTGATTTCCTTCTGGACAAAACAAGTGCAACTCCACAAAATGTTGACCAAGCTGTATTTCGCTACCAATATTTCGTGGCAAATCCTTTGTTGTCAATCACAGCCTTGCATCTTTAAGGCATAGATTTGATCAGGTGATCAAAGAAACTTTGTGGAATCGCTGCCCAGGCCTTTTGGATTTGTTCAAACAGTTGATCCTTATTACGAACACCTTCACGATTAATTCTGCGGTTGACAATTTCTCACAGGTTCTCGATAGGGTTGAAATCCGGAGATTGAGGCGGCCAATCCATCACCGATAGGTGGTTGTCTTGAAACCACTGCTTGACTACTTTTGCAGTGTGTTTCGGATCGTTTTCTTGCTGAAAAACCCATTTTATTGGTATATTCCATTCAGCATGAGGTAACATAACATCTTTCAGGATATTTTTATACATGAAATGGTCCATTATTCCATCGATTTAATGTATTGGACCTAGACCGTTAGCAGAAAAATACCCCTAGACCATTACATTGTCTCCACGATGCTTCACGGTCTTATGGCAGAAACGTAAATCGAGGCGTTTTCTGGCCGGTCGACGTACACGGCAAATGTCACCGCTCTCAATGAGGTTGAACTTCAATTCATCACTGAACAGGACAGTTCGCTATTCCTGCACACTCCAGTCGATGTGAGATGTTGTAAGCAGGAGTCTTTTCTTCTGGTTCTTTAGTGAAATCAGCGGTTTCTTTGCAGGGCGTCAAGAAAACAATCCGGCTTCAACAGCGCATCGTCTGATTGTTCGGTCCGATACAAGCAGCTCTAATTGCTTTTGTATCTCAACTGATGATATCTAGGGATCCTTCTCGATGGATCTGACGATCATAGAATCCTCTCTAGAAGTGGTGGAACGCGGTCTTCCATCTTTGTTATCTGCTGCCAACTTCCCCGTAGAACGATATTTGGAACATAGTCTTGATACGGTCCATTTTTCACGCGATATTTATCACGAACACTTTTTTGTGACATTCCATTTACGTAATCGCCAATAATTTTCTTTCTTAGTTCCAATCCAAGACTGTTGGGAGCCATTTTTGCACTTGAAGTCATAAAAATAATTGGATGTGGGCTATATTGATGTAATGAAACACTTGTTGTATTTCACTTCTTGTATTGATGTTCTTTGATAAAACACTTTGATAAAACTTACTTCGATAAACTGTCTTGATAATACTGACTGATTGACTTCCATATACTGACTGAGTTACATCTCGGTTTACATGTCTCTTATATAGTAAAATGTTCTGAAAGATTTTAGATGCTTCTTTTTGATGCTTTTGGAAGCTTCTGGATGCGTCTGAATGCTTCTGAATGTTTCTAGATACTTCTGGATGCTTCTGGATGCTTCCAGATGCTTCTTCTGGAAATTCTGGAAGCTTCTGCATGCTTTTGGAAACTTCTGGAAACTTCTAGACACTTCCTTCAATTATTAAAAAACTTCCGTGACTTTGACACGGACCAGACTTAAAAAAATGAAACAAAACAAAAAAGTTGCACTTGTTTTGTCCGCTGCGAAATGGCGCTTGCCAAAGAAATTCTGCCTGTGTGCTGTCACCTGTCAGCTGATTGTAAATGTCATGGCATGCTATGACTCCAGACTCCTGAATTGTTTGCTGTGGTAGCATAGTTCGTTT
Source organism: Hydra vulgaris (assembly GCF_022113875.1). Taxonomy (NCBI): domain Eukaryota; kingdom Metazoa; phylum Cnidaria; class Hydrozoa; order Anthoathecata; family Hydridae; genus Hydra; species Hydra vulgaris. The sequence goes on along the minus strand of NC_061158.1, from coordinate 7,465,071 downwards.
CGTTTTTAAGACATGTAAAATTAGGAACACTTTTTAGCATTGTTCGATGTTGGTTGCAAACGTTTTGTCCGATACTGTATATATACGTTTATTAAACGTCGATCAAACGTTTACAATATTGATCAATATAAGTCGTTTTTCTAACCGTTTGATCGACGTTAAATAAACGTTTATTCTATTATAATATAGTAATATAGCCATTGGTCAGAAGACTCACATAACAGCTTTACAACAAAACGACTGATAAATAAATAATAAACAAGTGTCGGTTGCGCCATTTTAATTCATGGAAGTTACTAATCTACCTTACTAAATGCCAACAAATCAATGGACTCCGATGTTTTAGAATTTTTTGATGGCCATGTTGATACAGTTAAAAAATATGAGTTGCTGGTCTCTCGTTAAGAAAGTCCTGCTGTAAGAACTTTTTTCGTAAGTTTTATAAACAGTTTAAATTCATTTTGTAAACGAATGATTATGTAGCAGAAGGTATTTATCTTTGCAATAATAAAGAGGTTTAATAACTAAATGTTTATTTTTTTTATTTTAGATGCATTTTAGCTTAATTTAGTTACATTTGCTAAAAAAATATTGGTGAAACAGAGCTGGTAAAAACCACTGCATATGTTATATCGCGACGTTACTAATTTTTTAATGTCAAAAATAAACATGGATGGTACATGAAATTTAGTAAACATCTATTCAGAAAATCCTCTATATGTAAAGTTGTTCTGTATAATTCCAATTTTGATTTATGAATATACATTTAAAATGCTAATTATTTTGCCCTAGTTTTTTGCGGTTACAAATCAGGTTACGAAATCAGACAATCAGAATGCGAATGTAGAAGATGATGTTGCACAAACAAGTGCATGATGAACAAGTGGTAGACGTTATTTTAGAAAGATTTTTGATAATACTTAAACAAGAGAAAACAGTGATCCAAAACATTTCTTTATGAGTTTATTAATTTTATTTGTAATCTTTGACTTCATCTTAATGAAAAATTTTATTTTCTGCTAATGAGATTAAATTTAAAAAATATTTGATAGAAATTGTTACTATAAAGGTTTCACTGCAAAAAGCTTTTATTTTTTTTAATTATCGAAACATAAACAAGTGTAGTGCGCAAACATTTTTTCTCTAAACCCCCACTATATGAAAACGTTTTATATAAGTTTATAACTTTATGTATAGTTTTATAAAATAGAAGTATAGCATTAGTAGTATAGTGTAAGAGTTTAAAAACATATTGTAATTGTTATAAAAAATATAAAAAATAAAACCAGATCTTTTATAACTACATCTTATTTATAAATTTCAAAACCTATATAACTCTTATTACTTATATAAAGTTAAAAAGTTATAAAGTTTTGAGACTATTTATCCAAATTTTGGTTCATTTTTCATATAAATCAATTGTCACTCATAAATTGTTTCCTTCTTTCAAATAACCATCTTATTGTACGTATATTTAGAGTTAAAGTGTAAACTATAAGCTGCATACTGACATTTACTTTTTGTGATATTTTAATCCGTTAATTAATGACCACCGTTAGACAACTCTTGAAATTACTCAAGTTTTCAACTGCATTCTAATATATAGGATGCAACTAACATATATAGTTATATCGCATCTAAAACTCTTTTTTGTGTTTTTCGAAATAAAATACTCTCTAATCCAAATATCGTCACATAAGCATGAAAGTTTTAATTTTCAAGTCGGCTTTTATAACTTTCAAGTTAAATGGTTTGCGGATGCAAAAGATTAAATTATTTGACGGTATAATGTTCTTTTCTTCTACAGGTTTAGAATTCATTTAAGTTAGTAATACTATTTTTTTTTTTTACTCAGGAGTAATATGGTTTTCTGGTTTCTTTTTTTATTTCCTTGTAGACTCGAGTTTGGTACGCATTTTATTTCAATTTTGTATAAGTCTTAGGTATCATTGAAACAAGTCTCGTACAAGTCGTCACAAAATCACTAACTACCCCACCCCCAACCCATGTAAAGCGTGACGTAATTTACGGACGATCTCTAATAAAATAATAACAAAGATTAACAAGTTGTTTATAACAACAAACAACTTAAAGTAAATTAACAACTATATTAATGGTAGAAAATAATAATAAAGACAAATAATAAACTTAAAAATATATAGCAGTTATAAACAGATAATATATAAACAATGATGGTTTTAACTCTTTCGCACCGAAACGGGTCATTAACGACTCTGTAGTAATAAAAAAATGATTAAAAGTTTTTTAATCAGAGCCATTAATCAAAACTTCTTGATTTTATACTTTAAAGGATAACTTTATGCTCAGCTTCAAAATTAGCCGTAATTAACAGCTTCGTAATAGCAATAAGGGGTCCATAAATTACGTCATGCTTAAGAATGTTAGTGGTTTATTGACAACTTATACGTAACTTGTTACTAAAGTGTTACGATGTGGTAACAAGGAGAGGGAAGGGGTCAATTAGTTGAAAATTTAGTGACGTTGTTTGTAAACGACCCCTAAGATGATAAAAGTTTTTTTAGAGAGTTTGATTTTGATTAAAATTTTTTTTTTTGCAAAATTCACGTGGTTATAATGTCCGCTATCACTGATATTTTAACTCTTTTTTTAAAGATTTATGTCTATGAGTTAATCCTTTAAAAAATACATAGTTTTGGGGTGCAAGTTTGATGCTTTTTAAGGTACAAAACTGTTTTTTGTGGTTTTATATTTAGTTAAATTTTTGTGGTTTTGGCTAATTTGTTGATAATTTTTAATATCTTAAAGATTTTGAGGATTCTATTTTGATCTATTTTCTTTACAGAATGCACCACTAGTAGTTTTATCTATTTTCTTTACAGAATGCACCACTAGTAGTTTTATCTATTTTCTTTACAGAATGCACCACTAGTAGTTTTATCTGTTTTCTTTACAGAATGCACCACTAGTAGTTTTATCTGTTTTCTTTACAGAATGCACCACTAGTAGTTTTATCTGTTTTCTTTACAGAATGCACCACTAGTAGTTTTATCTGTTTTCTTTACAGAATGCACCACTAGTAGTTTTATCTGTTTTCTTTACAGAATGCACCACTAGTAGTTTTATCTGTTTTCTTTACAGAATGCACCACTAGTAGTTTTATCTGTTTTCTTTACAGAATGCACCACTAGTAGTTTTATCTGTTTTCTTTACAGAATGCACCACTAGTAGTTTTATCTGTTTTCTTTACAGAATGCACCACTAGTAGTTTTGATAAGTATTATATTAACTTTTTTCTAGGCATAAAAAGCCAGAATTATTTTTTACAAAAAAAAAACAAAAAAAAACAAACAAAAAAAAAAAACAAAAGTCGCGTGATATTTGTATCCGCCATCATTAGTATTTAATTTTTTTTAACAAAAAGAGTTACTGTTTATTTATCTTTTTGAAAATATATAGTTATGGGGTGTAAATATAAATCCGTTTATCCCTAATATATCATTTTCAGTATAGTATGTATATTTTCACTGTTTACAAATATTATATATAGATGCGAAAGAGTTATTTATTTTAAGGTTTTTACTGCAAATTCATTGGTTATACAAATCCTCTAATTATATTAACTAATAATAAATCAGAGTATTGATACAACTTACAGGAATTTTTAATAACTATTGCATTAAAAACCATAAAATAGATATTAATCAGCTTAAATTACATCATTGTAAATAATAATTAAAAAAACTACTCTAGATGGCATCATGTAAGACAATCGCGCTGTATTAACTATAGACAATTTGCATTCAAGGTGAGTTTTTATGCTGTACACAAGCAATATTAAGATAATAATAATAAAAAAAAATAAATTCAGTTGAGTAGGAAAATTAGAGAGTATTTTATTCTACTAGAACATAAATTCGTGTAAACTTACCTTTAGTCGCATCAAAAAAAGTAAACAGTGAATAATACTTGTTTTAGCGAAATTATTTAAAAAAAAAACCTCAGTAGTAAGAAAATTTAATAAATCTCAGATTTTGTAGAGGAATAATAATAAAATAGAGGAATAATAATTAAACAAATAAGAAAAAGCAATTAGCTCGACTTTTTTTTATTTTAATAATTTAAATGATTATACTATAAGGTTTTTGGTTAAAAACAACATAAAGCAGTTTTTAAAAGAATCCGAAAAATTGTTTTTTAAAAATTCCTAAAACTAAAATGAATATATAAATCAATCTTCTTCAAAACCTGCAATGCTTTCTATTAATTGTTTAACCATTAATGTAACTTCATTGTCATCCATAAACTCTGAAGAAACAATCGCGTTAGCAATGGCTATAGTATCAATGATTCCTTTAGAATGAATCCAGATTCTACCATTCAATCCAACAACTATCTCAAACGGAAAATTTTTTCCTAACAAACTCAGAACTTTGCACATAGGAAGTTGCAGCAACTTTCTACTCAGACCTAATGAGACTGTGAACATATATCCGTCATTAAGCGGCCCCAGGTTATTACTTTTATTATTTTCATCTATACAAGATATCTCTGGTTCCATATCTTTATTTGCTACAATCAATTTAGCAAAAACAAGGTCATTTATTTTTAAATTTGGTTTGTTGCGCTTTGTTGCTCCTTCAAATAACAAATTATTTAAATATGCAGGCTGAGATGAACCTATATCAACTTTGTAACTGTCAGCTCCACGAGTTGTTATAATTCCTATAACAGTGTCACCTTTAACTGCAACATAACGCTTTTGATTAGTGTCAATCCAAATGAATAAAGGTTTTTTCTTCATTCTTAGAATGCCGGCTTTAAATGCAACAACATCCTGTCCTTCTTGACGAAGACCAGGACCAAATTTTAAAAAACCCTCTGTTGAGGATAAGCAAGATATTGGTAAAATAGTATCTCCTGGTAAAAAAACTGTATCAATTTTTTTTTTAAGAATGTCCATTATTTCCATGAAGCAGGAAAGTAATCACAATAAAAATAAGCAAACTATTTCTAAGAAATGAAGCAAACATTATTTCTAAGAAATGAAGCATTAAATTTAAAATAAACATTACATAATCATCGACATTATAAAATAACAATTACATTAAATCAAGTAATCAATTTAACATTTTTAACATAGTAAGATGTAAATTCAAAATATAATAACAAATGTAGTACTAACATGAATAAATGTGGGTATAACTGCATGTATTATTATTTTCGAATTTGATTTCAGAAATATATTAACAATTTTTAAAATTTTATGAACTTAAAAGAATTTTTTTTCTTCTAAATTCTGAGAAATTTAAAAAATAACTCTTTTTTGAACAAAAATGCTTTGCTACAAAAAGTTATGAAAAAAAATTGAAAAAGCACAAAAGAAAGCTGCTTATTACAACGTAACTACAACTATCTACTACTATCAACACTATCGACTAATTATTCTGATTAAATTAAAAAGAATTATTTTTTTTTATATTAAAACTAATAAAATATATAATATAAATTTAAAAAAAGTGTTTATACATATTTACTCAATCAAATTTAACAGAAATATTTAAAATCCAACAACGTTTGAAAGTTAATTTATTATTTAACATTTTAATTATTATTCTAATAACATTATGCAATATTAATTATAAATTATGCAATATTAATAAAATGAAAAATCTACTTAAATATTTATTACCAACATAAGAAAAAAAGACATTAAAAAGTCTATAAAACATTTATTTAATCTTATAATTAAATACAGAAAAATTTTCATTAACACAAAACATCTTGCAAACAAGAAACAGAAAAATAAATAATAAAAAGTGAAAATATCTAAACATAAAAAATTATTAATATAAAATTTGAAACTTATAATTTAACATTGTAATAAATTTGAATTCAAAACATAAGAAAATGATAATTTTAGAGTTCAAATTAAAAATTTTCCACAACTATGTTAACTGTGTTTCGTAACGAATTTCTCATAAAATTCTCATGAAAAAATTACAAAACAGTTTTGATGAAACGATTCGTAGATTCATTTGACTTTCTAAAGTAGCTGCAAAAAATCGAGATTAAAATTATTCCACTGTTGAAAATCTAAATATAATAATGCTACATACCTCGTGTACTAAATCACACTCTCAAACATTATTTAAGCTAAAGTCTCGTAATGTTATTAATAGTTATACAATTATGTTTGATAAAAAATATAAAAAACCCCAAAAAAAATTACTAAGGTTACTTTATGGCATTAAAGACTATATATCTGTGTAAAACTACATATCTGTAATCAAAAGAATTACACAAAACCTTTTTCAAATGTTATCTAGTTTATCATGTTTTTAAAATAACAAAAACAAAACAACCGATTTGGTTTATTTTTTGGATAAACACGCCAAGTAGAAAATTTACAAATTTTCAAAAAATCTATATATGAACCCTTTAAAATTCACAATTATAAAACCTATAATACTGTTGTTCGATCTCTATTTTTCATAATCTAAAGAAGTACAACAAGGTTAAACAATACACACATACATGCTATGTATATACATAAAATTAAATATTAATTTACTGAGAAACAAAAAACTGCAAAAAAAAAAGTAAAAAAGCTAAAATCATATAACTTTACATACCATACATAAATACCATTTTACATAAATGGTGAATTATTTGTAAAGTTGTTCTGCGACAGGGTTGGTCTTTGATTTAACATGTTACCTTGCATAAGCATTGGTGATTGTGGGTATTGGACGACTGGATAACCATACATTGGCTTAAATAAAAAAATAAAAAACATTTTATACACAAAAAGATGTTTGAGAAATTGTTTATCAAAATTTTATATTATGCTGCATTTCAAAATATAAATTAATTTATATTATACTTTTTATATTAATTTATATTGTAAATTATTTTTATATTAATTAACTTTTTGAATTCAACAATTTAACGAATTTACAACATTTTTTTAAAAGAAGAACTATGATAATTACTTTAAAGTAATCTAGCTTTAGTTTGTTCCCACAAATAATATTACAGAACACCCAGCGGAAATAATTTATTAAAAAATGGCAACTGATTGTAATAAGCTCAACAATTTTTACAAGCTAGTTGTCACTTAGTTTGTTTTTCACTTTACTTTGCTCAACAACAATTTACTTTGCTCAACACACACTCTACTTCGTTTTTCACGACCCTAAAACCTATTTACTTAATTAAACATTTAATTCACTCAAACATGTAATATTTGAGTTTTGAGAATTAAATTAATAATACACTTTTTTAGCTTAATAAGGAATATTAACTGTAACCCAATATAATTAGTGTTACATTTAATTAATATTATAAAATTGTATATACTATAAATCTATTTTTTAAATATTTTTCTTAAAAGAAAAACAATATACATAGATACATACCGTATGTATGTATGTTTCATTCATACACACACACATACATAAAAACATACATGCATACGTACATTCATACACACAAACATACAAACATACATGCATACGTACGTACATACATACATGCATACATACATACATACATACATACATACATACATACATACATACATACATACATACATACACACGGTATGTATTTATGTATATAGTTTTTCTTTTTAGAAAAATACTTTTAAAATAGATTTATAGTATAAAAAACTTTATAAAAATTATTTAACTGTAATTTCACAACTAAGCACTGACATTTTAAAGCTTTTTACTATGAAAAAGTATCCCTTTATTCCTGGGAAAAAAGTTAGAAAAAAAATTACTTGCGGTTGCATTCCAAAATTTTGTGGCATTGGAGATCTATACTGCATCATATAACCAGGATTTTGCATTAAATTTGGAGATATTCCATAAGCAGCTGAAGGTGGGAGTGTGGATCGTGCAACAGAATTCATTTGAAAGTTGGAGCCTCCTGTTTTTGTTGTATTTTGTTGAGCTTTCCATTGATGACCTTTACTTGTGTTAGCCTTCATTGTGTTAGGATTAACATTTAGACCGTCTGATAATAAAAAAAAATATCAACTTGATAATAATATATTGCGTAAAAAAAAAAGCAACAGCTTTAAAAATTAGTTAGGCAAGCATATTTAGCTGATGTTCAGTGAGCATAAAATTTTTTTAAAAATAATTAAAAAATTAGTAAAGAATCATTTTTTATAACAATATTTGATGGTTGAGTAAATTATAAATTTTCATCAACTGTAAAAGACATCAGTACATAGACTTGAAACATACTTTTTTTTTATCTGTAATTATCAAACAAGTTTTTTCTTATGTGTATTTAAGTTTTACATCTTATACTTTTGTGTTTTCATGGTATATGCAGTTATATCTTATGTGTTTATATAAATAATTTCAAAATATTTATGTAATTTTAAAATTATGCTTTTCTTAGATTAAAATTAAAATTACAAGGCATCAGCCGATAGGCTTAAGGCATGTTTTTACTTTATTGTTTTTTTATACATTATATTTTTTGCCTTACAATACGTTTTTTTAAAAAGTGAATTTTTAAAAGAAAATTGGTGGAATGTCTTTTATCTGATGAAACAAATAAATGAAATAGAATCAAACTAAGTAAATCCAAAAGAATTAATTAAAAAAAAAGTACCAATACATCAAATGTCAACAGACTTGCGTTAAAATCCACACCTAATGTTCCATAATACTGGTAAGCAATGGATCCAATCGGAACTCCGTCTTGTCAGATTTTTCTCGGAGTTTGAGAGAAATTGAGAAACTTTGATGGAACTCCGACAAAGTTTTTAGAAAAATTTTTTTTACTGGTAAAATAATAAAATTCTTCTTTCTACTGCGGCTTTTACAATAATTCTAAGTTGTTGTTTTAAAATAATTCTAAGTTTCTGTTTTACAATTATTCTAAGTTATTGTTTTTAAAAAAGAAAGTGCTATCTTTAGAAAAAAAATTTTTAATGGCAGCCTAATGCGACGTCACAGTTGGCAGAAAATATTATAATTTAATTTACAAACAAAAATAAAAATATTAAGTTAATTAAGTTCTTGAAATAATTATTGTTTTAATATGAAGTTCTAAAAGAAACAAAATTTATAGACCTTTACACGACAAAGGACTGCTGCTCGGCAACTGTACAAGATAGAACAGTGTTTTTGAGATGATAAAAAGATTTTTAGATCTTTAGATTAGTTTTTTTTTTTTTTTTTTTTTTTTTTACAGCTTAAAAAAAAAACACTCTAGAAATTAAGCTGCCTAAACATATTAAATGACATTGACTTGGATTTGTAAAAATCACTATCTAGTTTATTGGAAGTCATTGCTGCTGCTGCAGTTTGCTTAGAAAAACAAATTACCACAATTTTGGAGACTGACATTATTATGGAAATGTTAGTTAGCAAATTGAAGATCGTAGAAACTGACATCAGTTCTAAATTTTCGGAGGGGCTATTCTCCGGATACGAAAATCGTAAAAATATGTTGGTATCCAATTTTTTTTTATAAAAACTGCAATTTTTCATGTTTCGAAAAAGATATTCAAGTTTCTGCTACAAAATTATTTGATCAAATATTTGAAACAAAAGTAAATAGTCTCCGACCAAAATTAGATGATCGCGCTAAAAGCAAACAAGGAGAACCATCACAACCAACATCCTTTTTTGATAAAATTCAAGAAGCTCTAAATCAAAATCAATCAACAGCTAAAAAGCCAAAAAAAAAGGTTTTTGAGTTTCAAATCTAGAAATACCTTTCTTTTGATTAAAGAGTGCTTTGCCAAGCATAAAGTTTCAGCTAATATATGTACACTCCGCTGCAGCTATTCCAATTTAACTTATATTTAAAGTCAGTAGATTAATGTGGATTCTGCTGTGTCTACAACTATAATCTAACAACTCATTGCTCAACTTTAAGAAGCTTAATGCAACTTTAGCTGTTGCATCAATGACATAAATTTATTTCAAGTCAACTACGTGTAATTATTGTTTAAACAATAATTTTTGATTTATTAATAAAATTTCTTTTATTTAATTCTTTAATCTTAATTGTGGTTTTTACTGGTAAAATGAATTTTAAAAAATTTTTTATCAAACTAAAAAAAAAACAAAAGAACATTGACTCGTATATACCTAATGATTGGGCAACACGCTCTAAGCCTTTATTCAGATCTCCTGTTAATCCAATTGAATTGCTTGCTGGATTTGAAGTTTTTTGAAATGTATATGTTGATTCTGGAGTTAAAATATCATCATCAAGAAGATTAGGTTGACTAGTAGATTGTTGATTTTTGAAGGCACTATTTAAATCGAAAGCATTGAATCCAACATTGAAATTAGAATCTAAACAAGTTTTATTTTATTAAAATAAATTGCTTAAATAATATAAAAATAATATAAAAACAGGTAATTTATGCAAATATAAATACAAGCACATTTATTAATTTTCTATGAATTCCATACACTAACTAATGCATAATTTTAATTTATAATAAGACTTTTAAAATAATGTTTTTTTAGGTGTATATATTTTTTTAAATATAATTTAAAAAAATAGTTAAATCTATTTTTATTTTCATTACTTTTGGAAGATCAACAAAATATAGTTTCATGTTAGGTGTCTTAATTAGTAATACTCTGAGAGGGAAAATTAGATTTAGTAGTGCAAATCACTTAACAAATATAGTTTCATGTTAGGTGTCTTAATTAGTAATACTCTGAGAGGGAAAATTAGATTTAGTAGTGCAAATCACTTAACAAATATAGTTTCATGTTAGGTGTCTTAATTAGTAATACTCTGAGAGGGAAAATTAGATTTAGTAGTGCAAATCACATAACAAATATAGTTTCATGTTAGGTGTCTTAATTAGTAATACTCTGAGAGGGAAAATTAGATTTAGTAGTGCAAATCACATAACAAATATAGTTTCATGTTAGGTGTCTTAATTAGTAATACTCTGAGAGGGAAAATTAGATTTAGTAGTGCAAATCACATAACAAAAATATGAACAAATAATTAAACTTGAAAAATATAATTCTTAATTCTGTTCTTAGTTTCTATTCATTAAAATTGTTTTTCTTAATGACTTTCAACAAGACAAAAAAAACCTTCAATAAATCTTTCAGAGCAGGCTCTGAAAGATTTTTCATCATTTCACTCATTTTTTCTCACTATTTTTTCACCATTTTGTCTCTAACTAATTTTTAGAATTTTTTTTTGTCCAAAAATAATTACGTATTCATATAAACTAAACTAAAAACAAGAATATTGAAGAAAGTATTGTTTATAAGTAAAATAATGTTTGAATGCAAAGAATTGTTTACTTTTAAAAATTTAATTAACTTAAGCCTTTTTATATGATACTTTTGATGTTTGCTTCTAATAAATACAAGTATTAAATAATATAAAACATCTTTATTTTATTCCAAAAAAATTGTTTTGATTGTTAAAAAATCCTAAAATTTGCTCCAAATTCTAAAAGCTGCTACAACATTCACTTAAAATCTGCACAACATTTGCATAAAATTAATATATACATTTCACATATATTTTTCAGAAAATTCACAAATACAACATTTACACAAAATCTGTACAACATTAACACAAATGTGAGATCATTCCATTAAAAAGAATACAAGATAACAAATATACAGAAAAATATATACTCCTATTCTATGAAGTTAACGCTATTTTAAAAATATTACAGCATCTGCATGATATTTTGCTGACCACAACATATTTCTATTAAATAGTCTCTTGAATTATGATGAGACAAAAAAAATTAAAATTTTAAACTTTTGACGTAACATAAAATAAAATATTTGAGACTATACAAACAAGGCTGAAGATTCTTTTTCCTTTTTTTAATGTTCTAAAAATCACGATTATTTGTCTAGATTTGAATAAAATTTTAATAAAAAAAGTTTTTTAGGTGAAATGAACATCATAGTTTAATAATATGATCTATTTTGATCGTTTATTGGCAGTTTTTCTTAATAATACGCTTTTTATTGGTCAGAATTTATAAATTTTTTGTGAAAATTGATAGAAATTTTGTATTATAACAACTATATTTAATATGCGATTTTAAACTAATATTAAATTAACACTGTTGATCAAAATAAGAACATCATTTAGAAAAAAGAACATCATTTACTCAAAGACTAAATGATGTTCTTGAGGTTCACTATTAGGGGCAGTAAAAATGTTTTGAAAATTATATAAAAAAGAAAAAGTTTCTTCAAACATAAACCCCTGAAGCAAAAAAAATATAACATCTAAAGCTCTTGTTTGGACATAATACACTGATAAATTATGCTAATTCCAAATAAAAGAATTCAAATAATTTAAAATCAATGTAACTACACCGAGTAGTGGATACATACAAAGACATTTTATTTTATTTTTGTAAACAACTTTTTTTTCACTCTTTTCATATATCCTTATCTTTTTTTAAATATTTTTATTTATACATTTAAATTTAATATTTTGCTATAAAAATACATTTTTAAAATGTATTTTTCTTATTTTTTATTGAATTATTAAATATTATTATTAATTACAAGGTTGCAAGCAAATTAAGTTATGAGTTACTAGTAAACAGAGGATAACGAAACTAATAACTAATCATAAGAGAGTTGGAGATGTCAGAGTGTTTTCTATATTTTTTAAAAATTGAAATCACTTATTTAACGCTTATTAATAGCTACGCCAGAATTGAAGAGAGTTCTAGAGTACACTTCTGTATGACTATGATGGTAATGATGTCTGCACCAAAAGCCATAGAAGAGTTTAATTGAGAACTGACTTGAGCATTGGAAGCCATCTATTAACCTATTTAACTGAAATGGCAGGAAGAATAAAGCATTTAGATTCAATAGTCAAATTAGAGTAAAATTTAGTTGCAAATAGCTCTGCCTTATTCTGGGGAGAAATAATAAAATCAGACCCATGAATTAGAGATGAAGTGCTAGACTTACTTTAGTTAATGACATTTTTGAAGATTTTCCAGAAGCCTCTAGAACTTAACATCTGAGATGAGATGAAAATGCTCAAAAATATAAAAGAAAATGCTCGAAATTGTTTATATTAGAGAAACAGGATAAAAAGTATAAGCTAAAGTTTGATGATGATAATGATTATGTTGATCATGTTTGTAAATAAATATACATGCATCTATAAATAAAATATAACATGAATTAAAAAATTTACTTTGAATGTATCAATCTTTATGCAGCCCTGGTCACAAACCCAGCCCCAGCTATTTTTTATCAAACCCAGCTGTGACCTGGTCAAATTTCAACTCTGGTCACTTCAATGCATTTACCTTTCATTTTTCCTAAAAATTGTTAGTAGTGACAGTCTTTTAAAAAATTATAGAGACAAAACAATAATGGGTTCATAAAAATATTCCATTAATGTTTTTTCATAAACATGTTTTTGTAAGTGAAACAATAGGTGCATATATATATATATATATATATATATATATATATATATATATATATATATATATATATATATATATCAATTGTTTTAATTCATATGAACGTGTATTTTAATTTTTCAAAAAAGGAAAAAAACAAAGAATAATGAAAAAAAAAAAGATTGCTGCCCATCGCCACACCCTCAGTAGCAGTACTCCTTTGCAGCAGCAGACTATAAGATATATGTATAGAAGCTCCTGCAACTCTGTTTTTGCATGTCATCATCTGTGTGCATCTAAGACTGCCTTTCTATATACAGTTGACTCTCGGTTATTTGAATTTTCTAGGGGAATAAGAATTTACTTTGAATAACCGAAAACCCTCTTTAAAGTGACTGATTTAAAGTTACAATCAGTTTTTTCACTATTGCGCCACGTCTCTTAAATTTCAAATTTTAACAAAAATAGAAAGTAAAATAATAGGAAAATTGAATAACATGTTGCTTAAGTCTTTTACTTGTAATATAATAAATTCTTTACAAATTTTGAAAAAGTTATCCATTTTCCATAACTTTTTTTGTTTTTTAAAAAAAATAAAAAGGTTATGGACACCTCTCAACATGCAATAAAAAACCAATGTTCAATGTTCTAATGATTCCCTGGTCCTATGGTTGAGTTTTACAGGTTGTATTAGGTAGTAAAAATATTAATTCAATTACAATGAGGTTGTCAAAATTAGGATGAGCTCCTCCTGAACATCGTTCACATTTTAGATAAAAGGTTTTTGTCAGTAGCTGTTGATAAAATAAATTAAACTCAACAGCGTTGTAAATAACCCTCAATTCATACATTGAGAGAATAGTGGGCAAATGGGTATGCTCCCAACTGGCTGCCATTTTTCTGTCCACGACCATTCCTTGCCACAAATAGTTTGGAAAACGATATTGTGTCTATTTTTCCAACAATCTAGACACCCTTTTGAGGCCTTAAAATCAGTTATGTTGAGTTTTTTTGTAAAATCTAAAGCTTCCTACCTAATAACAAGTTCACTAATTGGTACATTTTGTTCGCGTGCGTTCATAAACCATTTATATACAATTTTATTAACGGAATCATGCTTTCCAAAACCTAAGTTTTGTCTCCTTGCTCTAAATGAACAAGACTCTTAATGATTATGTCTTCTTTATGGCTAATCCAGTAAGTTGAAGTGTTTTGAATAACACTAAACTTTTTAGCTATATTCTTTTGAGTTTTACTTTTTTCCAAATCTGCAAGAAATTTATAGAAATTATATATATATATATATATATATATATATATATATATATATATATATATATATATATATATATATATATATATATATATATATATATATATATATATATATCAAAAAACCCAAAAGCAAGATTTTTATTGTTGGTTGTCAGTACTGCATTTTTTCGTGTAAAGCACTGTGTTGAAATTTACACTGCACTAAATTTAATGTGTTCACTTTATTTTGAAATGTAACACAATGGTATCTTGAGCCAAAGGAAAAATTTCAAATAACTGACAGGGTGTTTCTCAAAGGGAGCAAAAAATTGCTTCAAATAAACAAAATTTCGAACAACTGCAGGTTTCAATAACTTGTTGCATGAGTTTGTTAAGGAAAATTTACAGGGAATAAAAATTGCTTCAAATAAGCGCAAAATTCAAACAAGTACCAGTTCGAACAAACAGGAGTTTACTGTATGTATGTGTGTATACATATATATATATATATATATATATATATATATATGAATATATATATATATATATATATATATATATATATATATATATATATATATATATATATATATATATATATATATATATATATATGTATGTATAAATATATATATGTATAAATAATATTAATTTTAAACAATTTGTTGTCTCTCTTATTATCAATGTGTATCAATCATTGCAACTTGAATGTTATGCATATTAAATGTTGTAATGAGTTGTAATGAGTGAAGTTGTAATGAGTGAAGAGAATGACTCTATTGATGACTGATGAACTGACTGATGATTTGCAGCCGTTAATCAAAAAGGTGCGCACCGTTGTGAAATTTTTATTTCGCCGTTCTCCGACAAAAAATGATCAAAATTCAAAAACGCACGTTAGAAAAATTTGATAAAGATATTCCACTAATACTTGGATCCAAAACTAGCTGGGTTAGCTTGCACATAGTACTCGAACGTTTTGTATAATTAAAAAAAATGCATTCACGAGTCACTTTTTGCCCTTGAGTCCAAAATTGAGGTAACTAATAATGAGTCCGATGCAATATTAGCTGTTAACTTATATCTTGCGCCAGTAAAACTGGCTGTGGAAACATTGTGCCAAAATCATGCAACTCTGTTGTGTGCCGATACAACATTTTTATGATAGATAACCTTTGAGAAATCGATTTAGCTGTAAAGTTATGTTGGTGCAACAATTCAATGAGCAACGTACTCTTTTTCCAGCATACAACATTTTTTGCACAAGGGACATCAACGTTACAAGAATTCGGATCTAGCTCTATCTTTTGAGCACCATAGCAAATTAGCCATTGTAAATACCATTACTTGACTGAAAGATTGGCTCAATCAGAAAGGGTATAGTCCTCTCCCTTTTACCAGCGTTTTTTCCGATAGTGATTCTGTGGACAACGCTGTAAACTTATCATTGAAAAAAAAGCTTGACTTTGCAATTTTGAAAAATAAGAAATGTAACAACAAGGGAAAATTGAATGTTTCGAATAATTCATCAAAAATTATATGTATTAAAATAGGAATTTTTGAAGAAGGAGGAAATCGTTGTATATATTTGCAAAACTCCTACCATTACTTGAAAACTGTGAAGCCAACAAAATTAGATGATCTTTTGAAGATGATGTTCTGAACGCCCTATGTTTACGGGCTCATTTTACAAAGCAGAAAAAAGCGAAAAATGAAAAAGTCAGTAGTTTTGATATAAAATAAATAAGCTGATTGAATCAATAAAATTTTTACTATTAACTTGAGACTTTATTTAAATTATGATAAATTTAAAAATAAAGTTTAATACCGGTATTATACCGGTATTACTGGTATTGTAATTATTTAGTACCGATATACCGGTATTGAAAAATGGTATCGGTATTGGAAGCACTAATCACTGGGAAGCTTATACTGGTAAAAAACATGTCATGGAAGTTTGATTTGGTCATAAACTATCCTTTGGGAAACAAGAGATCTCTCTTGTAGATTTTCTACTAACAACTGTTTGTAAACATTGAATCTTTGTTATTGTACATTGGCTATGAGATAAAACAAAAATGATAGCACAGACTTTCCACAATGCTGAATACTTTTGAGTTTTGCGCAAATAGATACCAAGAAATTTATCAACAGAATAATTTAACTCAATAAAGGACTTAAATTTTTCTCTAAATCAAACACATTCTGCACCAATAAATTCATCATACTATTGTTTTGCATCGTCTAATCAATGCCATTTTAATGCACTTAATCTCTCAGCAAGACTCTGGGATTTCAGAGTGGATACTTCCTTGTTTTGAACCATTTCATTCAGAGACAAAGATGAAGCATTCCTCACTAAAGAATACTTCAATGGGCATCTTTCTTGAAATTTTTGCAATAACATTATAATAATTTGCCTACATTCTTTCTTAAATTCTAATTTTTCTTCTGGTTTACAGCGAAGAGAGCTTAGCATCTGTTTAAGTGCTGTCAACTTGGTCTACTTTTAGTTGGTTATTTGATTTCTCTACTTCTATTTTTGTTAAACTAAATTCTTTTGCAAAAAATTTTCTGAACTGTTCGATAAAAATGTCACGATAGGTCTGTCTGTTTGAAATAGAACTACAAATTCTTTCAATTTTTCAGCAAGATCTTTAAAAACTGCATTCGCAAAGGTACAAAACTTGTCAAGATAATGATCTAAAAAAGCTTCAAAGCTCTTGTTTTTGAAATGTTTGCTTTTGCACACTGATTCCCAATATTTTATAATTTTAACCATGTTTGGCCATACAAAAATTCCTCTAGAAGATACATATTCATCTTCTACCTAGCGAATTGCAAAGAAATTGTAACATAATATTTATATGTATATACAGGCCTTGTGCTGAATTGGGAGCTCCTAACACATAAAACACACCCGTAAATGAACTTCCGGATGCAACAAATAACGTTAATAGATCAACCAAATAAACGAGCAAGATTTTTTACTCTCGTAATGAAACTAGCGAGCACTATTTGTTGCGCTTGGAAGTTCATTTACCGGCGTGTTTCATGTGTCAGAAACGATCGCTCCCAATTCAGCACACGCACTGTATATATACATAATTATATATATATATAAAAATATTTTTCCTAATTTTTTCTGAATGCAATGCATACTTATGGTAAAGCAAACAGATCAGATTTGCAAACACCAAGATTCCCACTTTTGAGAACTTATTACTGTCTTTAAGGCACAGTGAGCATACTGCAACTCCCCATATCAACTATATCACAATTTATTTTTTTTCTGTCTATGTTTATCTAACATTTTCAGAACCTCCCAATTAACATTAGGACCATCCATTCATACTTGAATTCGTTTCCAAGATCAAACACCTCTATTGCTTTAATGAGTTTGTCAAATAAATTTTGTTAAATAGGTCATATGAGGATTTTTGGGTCAATATATCTAGCATTTACAACACCAGAACTTAAATCCCAGTGTTAAACTCCAAAATACATTTGTTCATTTTTGAAGATAACATAAACAGTCTCATTATATGACAATACAAAGATTGGTGATGCTCTGACATCAGGAAAAAGCTGGTCTTGATAGTGTGGTGCTAATTCAAAATTAATAAGGTAACCACATTTTGTTTTATTTAATGCAAACTTTGATGCTCTTGTGCTTTCAGAGAATACTAATTTGAATACTTCATTTAAATTTTAGCACCTCTTAAATAAAAATGTGACATTATTGTATTCAAGGTCCATATTATTTCTGCCTTGGTAACCAGAGCTGGAGATGGAAAATCCTCAATTGTAGGCTGTGTTGATTTATAGTTTATATATTTTTTTTAATTAGGAGAACTTTTAAGTAAGTTACTTATAGCTGCTTTGCTGCCAGATGATTTTTCTATAGCAAAATCTAAGAATAAAAAATGTAAAAAAAAGTTAAAACTATCCTGTAAAGAACACAGCCAATCAATTTGCTACAAGCTTTCCAAAATTCAGGAAAGCATATATTTAAATAAAAGTAAAAAAACTTAAATTATAATAAAAAATATAAAATTAAAATTAAAATAAAAAATAATAAACTACCAGTAAAGAAAATATCTGCAGCATTAAATTATGCTTCTTAACAGTTGCATGAGAATCCAAGGCAGATACTCCCATGTTAGAAATATCCATTCTGCGCCAACTACGTTTTGGTTTTCAGAATTTGAGATACAGAACTCTACCCAAGAAGAATACTTTTTGTTGTATAGCCATTCTGTTTGAAAATGGCAGTTCTTTGTCTTAGATTAGTTATATATTATATTATATTAGTTATGTATTATAATTTCAAAATAATTAGTATATGTTAATAATACTGACAGTAACAGTTAACAAGAAATATTTTGCATTTCAGAAAATACATAATAAATTCAGTAGAAATTATACGCAATATTTGTAAGATAATCCCATGATAACCAGAACTATTGCAGAAAAAAGTTCCAGGATTTCCAGGATTTAGTGCTAAAAGGGGTGTTTTCCAGGACTTTTCCATGACCTATCAAATTCCAGGACTTTTCGAGGTTTTTAACAAACGAGCCTAATATTCCACCTCCAGTAGCTTCCGCTCTTCTATTGGCGGCTGCAGCCAAAGTGATTTTTTGGAGGCAAAATATTTTGGAGGCCGACGCCATTAGGTGACCGCCTCCAAAAAAATTTTTAGAGGCAGAATCATTTGGAGGCTACCTTCGATGGGTTCTGCCTCTAACTGGTGGCGGACGCCTAATTGGAGGCACAAATATTTGCCTCCCGCCGGCAAATGTAATGAAAAATAATTGCGTTTACTTATAAGTTAACAAGTTAAATATTACCTAGAAACAAATAATAAATATTTGACATCAAGTTTCATTTTATATGATTGCTTGCAAAAGTTTTGAGTATTTAAAAAAAATCCAAATTTTTTTTAAACTAATAAATTAAGTAGAATAAATTAGTAGTTTTATTATTTAAAACAAAAGTTAAAAGTTGGAAATTTTACTTCAATGTCATTGGCGAATAAATCTTTTCGACAAAAAAAAAGAAATTATAATAAGTAATTAAATTGACTGATTTTGGTTAACGTTAAATATTAATTTATAATAATTGGTTATTGTAAAAGTTATTGAAAAAAATATAGCGAGTAAAATGTTCTAATCTAAAAAATTAATTTTTTTTTTTAAATTTGGATTATTGCAAAAAGTTCAATTCAAACTAACATCAAAATAAATTAATTTTATTAATTTTTAATAATATTAAAAGACATTGTTTTTCAAATATTTTTATAATATATAATGACTAAAATTAATAATTTAATGTTATGGCTTAAAAATTAAATTTTTAGCATGTTGTAAGGGCGACAAAAAATCTAACATTGATCAAAAACTGACAATTTAAATATTTATCATAAACTTTTTTTTTTTTGATTTTTTTTGCTTGAACAAAAATTTAACTTTAAAAAATAAACAAAATGTAAATAAAATTTCTAATTTTTAACATTTGTTTGAATATGAAATTACTTTTTAAAAAACAAAATATAAACAAAAATGTAAACAAAATTTCCAATTTTTAACATTTGTTTTGAATATGAAATTATTAATTTATTCAATAGTCCAATAAAAACAACCGCTCTGACAAAATTTCAATTTTTTTTTCTAAAAATTATTTAAATAGTCAATAAATTATAAAACAAAACTTCGTTGTCAATGTTTATTCTTAACTTCTAATCTTTGTTGTTAACATTTGTTCTCTTGTTAATATTTTATTTGCTTGTTAACTTAAAGACAAATGTGCAATTATTTTTCATTACATCTGCCAGCGGGAGGCAAATATTTCCATCTCCAATTTGGTGGCCGCAGCCAGTTTGGAGGTAGACTATTGGAGGCAGCTTCCAAAAGGTTTTGCCTCCAAAATTTCTTCTGGAGGCGGCCACCATTGGCTTCTGCCTCTCTATTGGCGTTGGCCTCCAAAACAATCTGCCTCCAAAAACAAACTCTGACTGTGGCCACCAATAGAAAGGGAAAATAAAAAACATTTTGCTACTAAAAATTAATTGGGAGGCAGCCCCCGTCTGCTGCGGAAAAGTGGAGGCAAGAAGATTTATGCCAATTATCAACACTGGTTGATACTAATACTTTGGCACAGCTAATCACACAAATATATGAACAAATTCAAATCTAGTACTATTTATTATTGTTTTCTTTGACCATAATTACACTAAAAATATTTGTTCAGATTTCAATATATAAAACTTTCATAATTTATATTATTTAAATATGCAAAACTCACTTGGATTGATCACTAAATTTAACATTAAATTTAACATAACAATGATAAATATAGGGAATTTTTCTTAAAATATTTTATAGTTTTAAATAGATTATTTAATCTTTTTGTTGTACATTCTAATACAGCAGTGTAAAATAAAATTAAAAAAAAAAAGGTAAAAACTCTCCACACTGTTAAAGAAAACATTAAGAATAGAATCTAACATAGTAATGCTGATTAAAAAATTCATGTTAAATTATTATATTTACTAATATAATAATTTTCGTGGAAAATGGTCTTCAACTGTTCCAAGATAATTTTGCTCTGTTGCTATAGTTACTTAAATGTGATTTATTTTCTGAAACATTTGAGTATAATTACTTGTATATTAATTATAATTAAAAAATTTTCTAAGAAAACAATAACTATTATAAGAATCAAACATAACTTTTATTGATGTTGTATGTTTTATTCTTTTTATTGTTTGACATTTTTGTGTAAAAAACATTGATAATTTTTAGTATTTTTGATTTTGTTTTACATTTGATGGCGATCTGTACAAATCAGATTGAAATATAAGAAAAAATAGTTTATACACCTCTGTATTTTATGTTTTACTCTAGTTTATAGTCTTAGAATTTATACAGATATAAATGTAAAAAAAAAAACAACTTAAAAATTAAAAAAAAAAATTACTAGACATGTATGGATTTGGTAGTCGTGGTTGCTGGTAAACAGACGAGTTAACTGAAAGCAACATTAAATCATCAGAAGGTTTTGTATTGTTATTCATTGTTTGTTGAGGTTGACTAAAAGGATTTTGGGATTGGTCAGACTGAAAACGCGATGCTATTGTAGCTGGTTGTTGTGGAACCATATTTTTAGTTTCTTCTTTTTTTCGCTTTTCAAACATTTCTAACATTTTTCTTTCTTGCTCCAAGTATACATCAGCAGTGTCTAAATCATTCAAAGATTTACTTGAATTGCTTGTTACAAATTCAGATGTTTCTAGATTCAATGATGCCAAAGTAATAGGTCTATAATTTAAAATAATATAGAATAAAGGTTTGTGTAGCAAACCTAAAATATTAAACCAAGAATATTTTTGTATATAAAAACAAAAAGTTATTTTAAATTCTTACTTTCCAGTCGTAACAGTTTTTCCTTTTTCTAAGGATTGATAATGAGAGGTCATTGCTTCTAGTAAACTCTGTGGTGCTTTAGCAAGATCAGGAATTTCACCTTTATCTATTCCAGCTTCTTCTGCAACTTTTAAAAATAATGATACATCTTCCATTTTCGCAAGAAAACGCTTGTAAATCTCAAGAGCAGCTTTACAATCAGCTTTTTTCATATCGAAATATTTTTCTGAAAAAAATTTTGATAAATTACTACAACAAATAATTATATTAAGTAATATTCATTTATTCATACATTAATAATATTATAATATGTAATGTAATATAACATGTAACTTCCTGTTAACAGAAAAATACAGATTTTCAAAATAATTTTAATTACAATTTATAACTTCCTATTAAAATTTTGTTCTATAAATTGAACTTAATGAAGTTTAGACTTTCTTCCTGATGATCTTGTTAAAGGACAGTAACAACTTAAGTTAGATAAGTGTTTTTTACTAATTTATTATTGCAAAAAGAGTGCTCTGTTTTTTAAAAAAAGCACTCTTTTTGTAGAATATACCAACAAAATTAACAACTTAAGTTAGATAAGTGATTTTTACTAATTTATTTCTACAAAAAGAGTGCTCTGTTCTTTAAAAACATTGAGCACTCTTTTTGTAGAATACACCAACATATTTGACAAACTTCCACAGAACTTTCTAAATATATATGGGCAATAAAAAAAAAAAAAAAAAGGATTTTCAAATCATATTCTTATGTGGAAGGTTATTGATAGGGCAGAGCTATTTATACCTGGAGGAAAGTTGTGTGATCTTTGTTTAACCAAAAATTCCATATTATTACATAAACACTTGAAACTATTAAATAAACGAAATGAAATTCGTTTATTTAATAGTCGTTATGGCTTGTTTGTAATGTCTGATCTGATCGCATAAAGCGTGAACTCCAAGTTGTTACTAATTTAATGTTTTTATGTATATATTTATATGTGTACACACACACACACACACACACACACATATCACAAATTCCTAAATGCTTTTTGAGCTCTTATTCTAAAAATGTGCATCAACAAAAAAAAATTTAAAAAAAAAAAAAAAATGAAGCATAGTAAATGACAAAAATACTTTCCCATGCCAAACCCTCAATGTAAACCCTGAAGCCGACCTCTAACAGTTTGATCTTATTTTTCCTGATTCCAAGGGTTGAGTAGCTGAAACACAATACAATTTTTCTCATGGGTCTTACAAAAGAAAAAAGAGATTAATTTTACCCTATTGAAAACTCTAAGTTAATCATACCCCTTAGGAGGTCATGGTTATTGCTACACTATGTTATTTAATCTTGGCTACTTTATATTTTCTGCTCCACATATACAGCTATAGACTACATTACAATTAATTATATGCCATATATATAATTATAGCCATACTATCATATATAAACAATTTTGAGATAATCATCAAACTTTTTAAAACTTTAAACAACTTAAAAAATTGACATGATAATAAAAATACAAAGTAATTATTAAATTAATTAAAATATCAAATTTTTTTTTTTTTTTTTTTTTTTTTTTTTAACATCTTCACTTCCAACAAGGCTGCAAGCAACCACTATAAGAGTTGGAAGTTACTGGAAGAGAAAAGACTAAATCTGTAGAGCAAGATAACGATTGACTGATGACTTAAATTAAATTAAACAAATATCTAGGGTAAATTAGCCTTCTATTTACTTACTTCGTCAACTACTTCAGGTCAACATTCAGAAAGTTTAATTTGTTTTTAATGTGAAAACATATTTTTTTCAATATATAAAGGACCTTGTTTTTATATAATATTTATTCATTAAAACTAATTTTACAAGAAACACTTTTTGACCAGAATTTTATTTTTTTCAACTAAAGTTTGTCATCATTATAATCAATTAAAATATATATATATATATATATATATATATATATATATATATATATATATATATATATATATATATATATATATATATATATATATATATATATATATATATATCAAGGAAAAAACTAATTCAGATATGAAAACTACTAAAAAGAAAAATATATCTATTACTCAAATTGAAACTGTCAATTCTACACTTTTTAGTGCAGAAAAACTCCTTGTTGATATCATTTTGGAGTACATATTTGGTTGCAAAACCATAATTGACACAAATTATTTTCACATTGAACCATTGAGTCATGGAAATTTGCTTTACACTCTTAACATAGAAGTACTTTTTGCTGTTTCCTACATTTTGAAATGATTTTATTGCAGAAATGCTGTTATTGCAGATTTTAAACCAATTTTAATTGTAATGTATGTTATGTTATAATATTCAACTGAAATTAATGAACACTGTGCAGTCGATAATAGTTATGCTATAATAGTTATAGATTATGCGGTAGTGGTGTAGTGGTAGAGCGCTCGATTCATAAACGAGAGATTTAAAGTTTGATCCCCACCACATCCTTGGTAGTACCACACTTAAATTGTTTCCCAGCAGCCTTGTTCATCAAGGATCCTGTTTCGGAGAGTTGAGAGAGGGTCATAACCACAATTAAGTAGCCTCCTTGTCTGTAGTGGCCTTCTTGGACTTGGGGAGTTGAATTAGCATTAAAAAAAAAAAGTCAATGCTGATTGTGATGCTTCCTCTTGTGCTAGATTTACAAATGCAGGCCTTGCGATAAAGCGTCGGGCGATGTGAATTTTACGTTGTCCAAGAGCGATTTTGCGTGAAGCTAGGGCTATTTGCGTCGAGCAAAAAAATTTTTGTTTGAGTATATTTTTGAGCAGAATTTTAATGAAGTAATTTATGATTATTTTAACATTTAATAAAGTATTTTAAAAACCGCACGCAGTTGATATAAAAGTTTGAATTACAAAAAAAATAAATATGCTCATTATTTACAAGTAGAAAAAATTCAGATTAAAAAAAAAGTTTAAATCTTTTTAAGCTAGCATTTTAATAAAATTAATCAGTAATAGCAAAGTTGTCGATAAAATTGAACAAAAATACTTTCTTTTAGTTTTAGATTTTTAACTTAAATAATTATTTTACGGGGTTTGTTAGGTTTTAAAATTATTCCAAAGATTTAAAAATATTTATCAACTGTTAGACGAATTTAAAGTATTTAAGAGTAATTTCGAGGAAATGTTTTAAAAATTGGTAATGCAAATAAAAATCCAAAAGGATTAATATTAAAACGTATTCTACTTGATTTAATAAAAAAGTACAGTTATTAAAATTTTTGCAAAAAGTAACTCGAAAAAAATTACTTAAATAATAACAATCGCTTTTTTGTTAAAAGTTACCGAAACTCAACGAAGCGTGCTCAAGAACAGCTGCTGAAAAATAGAACATCAATAGTTTTTCGAATAATTTTTAATATTAATTTTTAAGAATAATTTTTTCGCTGAAATATTTCTTTTATACCTAAAAGATTTTTATTCTAACATTTTATTTTATTTTTTACCAAAAATAAAATTCCTTGTAAACATTAAAAATCTATTCAAAACGTTCGTTAAAGTTTTTTAATAATACAAGTGATTGTGCTTATCAACCGCTTTATGAAAATAAATAAAAATAAATAAATAAAAAAATATTATATAAAATCGCTAGTAAAAATATTAGCTATTGCACAGTTTTTAATCGTACAATATTAAAATTTTCAGTTTATTACTCGCTGACTTTTTAAAAAGAAAAAATAATTATTTAAAAAGCTTATGTTTTTTATTCGTTTAGTATAGACAAAACGTATCAAATGTTGAGAAAATAAACAAATGTTTTTACATTCGAAATGTAAAAAATAAAAAAACGAAACATTCCAAAACATTTTTAAATAATAACATTTCTACATTAATGATTTAAAGTAGTTTTGCGGTAATTAAGTAAATTGGTGCCGTTAATGTCGATAAATATGAAAAGCAAATAAAAAGAATTTAATGACGTCAAAAATCACGTCGTGCTTATGTGTCGCGCAGTTTTTATTCATCACAAGGCCTGCAAATGTTTCTGTTATTGTCAATTTGGATAGGCCAATAATAGATTTACTATTAGGAAAAAACTCTATTTTTTCAAACACACTGGCTGTGTCCTGGTGAAGCACTTCTCACTTTCATATAAAATATTTAATAAACTTGGAAAATTAGCTTTATCAACATTTTTGCATTTTGATGATTCATTATATGATTTTAATACATTTTTCTAGGTCAGTTTAATGTGAGAATATATTCCAACATCCAGTGGTTGCAAAACATGATTTGAATGAATTGGTAGGCAGACCAATCGGGCTTGTTTTCTTTACATATTTCAATAACTTTTAATAACACTTGAGTGCTCTGACCATCTAATACAAGAGTGTGTTCTCTACCAATCGCCTTTACTGCTGGTATGAATAGCCGTTCTATTCACTCAATAAATTATGATTTTCCTGAATCTGATCTTGCATACTCTGTGTGAGTACGACCATTTTTGGACCAAAATTGATATAAGTATCTTTTTAATTTATAAACATTGAAAGGAGTTAAGTAGAAGCCTAATGTATTGGCGCAGTTGTTTACAGTATAATTAATTTTTTCATTGTTTTCTGTAAGTTTAAGAGTTTGGCTTGTACCTTTTTGGCATAAATTGAAATTTTTCATTGGTTGCCACTAAAACCACACTCATCGCAGATTCAAATATGTGAAATTTTTAGGTTATCGATTTTGATTTCATTGTATTGCTTTTTGTAATTGTTAAAATATTTTTCAATCATATTGGAAAAGCAAAATGAAGCTCTGTTTGATGCAATGTTATCTGCTCTGCGTAATGCTATACCATGTTTTCATTTCTTTTTAAAATCATACCACTACTGTAATGAATGAACCACTACTGCAATGAATACTGTAATTTTTGAATAAATGGCAAACCTTCATTACAGACTTAAAATAGCAACCGAAAATATACTAACTTACCCTATATAGTTATCAAACAAAATACAGTTTTTTTGGTAATATATGGTTAAATAAATATAACAAAATAACAATTAAATCTAGGCAACATACCTAATAAATTTATGATTCCATCATTATAACAAGCAAATGAACGAATCAAATCCTGAATTAAAATTATAACATGCAAACTAAGAACAAATACAGACTTATAAGAACGCTATAATGGAAAATTTTACTACTTGTCATAAAAAAAATAAATGATTGAGAATACAAAACTTTTTGTGTTCTCAGACCAAAAAAATTGCTATTGTAAACTCTTTCAGTTCCTATAATTTTTCTACTTGTTTTAATAAACAAAATTTAAAAATATTTAAAGCACATAAATCAAAGTCTAAATGTTTAAATTCATTAGAAATATTCGGGCTTGCCTGTTATATTCTTGTTCACCTATTTGTCATTCTCTTATAAATATTAGTGTATATTAATTTAATTGCATATGTATGTTATGGCTTTTAGTTATAATAAATAATTATTATGTTTTTATATTGAAAATAAGAAAAAATTATTTATTATCAAAAATATAAATTTATTTTCTATACATTTATAACAAAAATTATAAACTTCAAAAAATCACCTTAAATAGTAGCATAAATGCAGCTGTTGAAACACCATTGGTTAAATCATTTGCTGACATCTATATTATTAACAAATAGAAAATGAAATTAAAATAATAATAATAACTAAATAATAAAGTATTTAATGTTAAATAATAAAACATTTAATATGCTACAAAAAATTGACTTATTAAGCATTATTATTGTTAATTCATTTTGTAGATGTATAAGTACTAAAATATATTTATATACTGTTTACTTTACATATAATATATTCTGAACAAACTTTTTAATATAATTATTTTTCTAAATAATTATGTCAACAACATATAAAACACAATTTTTTTCACAACAGTTTTTTTTATGGTCTGTATCTGTAGAAGCTTAATGCTTAGTAATGGTTTTTTCAAAAGATAAAAAAACAAAAAAAATAATGTGTAATACAAATATGTGTGCTTTTTTTATATTTTAGTGGAAGTTTTGTTGAAGATGTAGAGTCACTTGTATTCTCTAAGAGCAATGCAATATAGAACACATCTAGTATCAGGCCTACTTGCAAGAGAGGTGCAGTTGGGCGCCTTATATAGCACACATTTTATTTTGACAACTTCCCCACAGTACATTACATGTTTTGATAACTTTTAAGCATGTTTTTAAAATGTGCTGAAAAATCAAACTAAATTGTAGAGAAAATTAAAAATAAACAAACCATAAACTGAAGAGAAACAAAATCTCAACGAACAATAAAACAAATAAAAGATAAATCAGTAAAAAAAAGCATAAAATTATTATATTTTTTTTAAATTTAGAAGTGTCTCAATTGTTGACACCTATATTTAATTTTTTAAAATTTAATAATTTAGATTGTCTGATAATTTAAGCATTTAATAATTTAATAAAAAGCTAATATTTTTTTACATATCATAATGCTATTGTAGTGCTTAGGATGATTGATATATTTTTGAAGTGCAACTGTTAGTTCGGTATTGGATACTTTTTTTATTCTATGTTTCATTTACAAAGTAGACATTAGAAAATCAAAGTTTTTTTATTCGTGGTGGCCCCAGAGGCCATGTGGGATTCCGCATGGTCTATCAACTTGTTTTTTAAATATGGACCTTTTAGCACTTTTTAATCCAAGTATAGGCTTTTTAGCAATTTTTACTTTTTTTGATATTTTGAAAAAATCTATTTATTTTTATAATAAAAAACAACCAACTTATGTTGCATTTTCAGAAAAAGATGAAATACTTTTCAATTAAGTAGCTGCTAAATAAAACTGCAATATAAAAACTTTTATATTCAAGGTATGAACACTGTGGCATGTTTATGCTTTGTAAAAATGCTAGGTAAAATGCAGAATTAAACAAAAACGTAAACTATCTATAAAAACAATTTCTCATTTTTTAAGAAAAATAATTTTTTTTTAATATATAATTAAATACAATTTATATTATAATAAAAAAAAATAACATTGCATAATAAAAATCTAAAATCTTTGATTTTTAATATTGTGTTAATAACGATTCTTCAAACAATAAAATTAAAATTGTATTTGGTCACAATAACTTGGCAGCAAAGTTGTACTTTAAGGAAATCAAAACAAAAATGCTGCAGCGCAGTGTTACCTCTTTTTAGTTTTGAAGTATTACAACCCTCAACTTGTTAGTTTGTATTATAAACTTCAACATATATATACATATATATATATATATACATATATACATATATATGTATATATGTATATATACACATATATATATACATGTATATACACATATATTAGGGTGTCCCGAAAAACAACATTTTGAAAATAATCTGCACTCACCCCCTAAATGTGTTCTATCTAATGCAAAAACACTAGGTTTAAATTTTTTTTGAATAAAAAATATTTTAAGGGGTCCCTCAAGACCCTCGAATATTTGATGGGTCCCTAATATTTTCGAAAAAAAGGTTTTTCAAAAATATGTCAACCTGGTACTCAAATGAAGCGAAATTATATAAAAATTTTAAAAATAATATTCATTTCGAAACAAAATTGTTATTTTTGGTTTCATTACATAAAAAATTGCGCTTTTTAAGAAAAAATGAAAAAAATGCATTTCTAATGTTTTTTTTATGATAATTTTGATAAATAAGTTAAAAATATTTCGAAATGAATATTATTTTTGAAATATTTATATAACTTCGCTTTATTTGAGTACCAGGTTGACATATTTTTGAAAAACTTTTTTTTCGAAAATATTAGGGACCCATTAAATATTCGAGGGTCTTAAGGGACCCCTTAAAATATTTTTTATTCAAAAAAAATTTAAACCTAGTGTTTTTGCATTAGATAGAACACATTTAGGGGGTGAGAGCAGATTATTTTCAAAAATGTTGTTTTTTGGGACACCCTAATATATATATACATATATATATATGTATATATATATATATATATATATATATATATATATATATATATATATATATATATATATATATATATATATATATATATATATATATATGTGTGTGTGTGTGTGTGTGCACAAATATACACATATTTATATATATATGTATACATATACATATATATATATGTGTATATATGTATACATATATATATCTATATACATATATATATACATATATATTAATATACACACACACACACACACACACATATATATATATATATATATATATATATATATATATATATATATATATATATATATATATATATATATATATATATATATATATATATATATATTAGGGTGGTTGTTTTTTTTTTGAATTTGATATCGCACACCCTCTTATTTGGTGAGGTTCAACAAAAAATATTCATTGATAAAATTTTTTTCCAAACTGATGATGGGAAGTGGTCCCCCACACCTGCTTTGTAAGCCCTTTAGAACCCTGTTTTTGTCCAAAATGACATATTTCTAAAATGTATTAAAATCAATAAGTATCAGTGTTACATGCATCAGTTTCACGTATTAGGTTAAAAAAATTATAAGAATGTATATAACAATGACCCATTCCCAGACTCCACCCTAGGAACGCGAGGTCTCAGACTTGTTTTTAAGGCTCTTTTGAAATCCATTTTTGTCTAAAATGATATATTTCTGAAATCTATAAAAATCACCTTGTATTAGTGTTATATGCATCAGTTTTACTTATTAGGGTGATAACAATAAAAAGAATGTATCTAGCAGTAACAAATGCCCAGATCACACCTTTAAGGCACTTGGACCCAGACATGTTTTTTAAGCCCTTTTGAGGCCCGCTTTTGTTGAAAATGATAATTTTCTGAAAGGCATTAGAATAAACTATTGCTAGTGCTACATGCAACAATTTAACTTATTAGGGTGAAGACAAGTGTATGAATGTATATAGCAGGGGTAACTTGGGGCAAGGGGAAGGGGTAAAAATACAAAAAGCTGTTATAACAAATTGAAAAAAATTCTTATTTTTTTTAACATTTCTTCAGCTTTTAATTGTGAGTACTAGTAGCCCATATGCCCCAAACGAGATTCCCATATACCCCTCTACCAGCCATTTCTAACTCAGCCCTAATTCAAATTATAAATTAAAAAATAACAAAAAATAATGTACTCAAACAAAAATTTTGAAAGAATGAAAAATATAACTTTATGTGTTCAAGAAAACATATTGCAAATAACAACATTTAAAATTATTCTAATAAAATAACATACATAATATAATCAAACCTTATAACTGAAGTAAAATACTACAGAAAAACAATAGCCATATATGTACTTAACTATATATTTAGTTTATATTATATGTATGCATATTTGAATAGATTAAATTGCTGTTATTTAGAATGATTATGGCTTAACTGTCTCTTTGTAGCTTCAGTTGAATTTTTTTTTTATGATACTCAACTACTTGGTAAAGAAGCTGAAGCTCATTGTCATTTTTTGTCAAAACTTCATTAAAGTCAGTAGCTAATTTAACTGCCCGTTCTGCACAGTCACTAACCACTATCATGGCACAAACAATCTTACAAGCAGCCTTGTAGTCATCACGATTAGCCCAAGATTTAGAAGACGAAGTCAAGAATTCTTTTGGTAGATTGAGAGTCAAACAAATTCATTGAGCGTCGTGTAACACAGTTAGCTATAGTAAGTTTAGAGAATGTATAAATCTTGTTTGAAGCAAGCCTTCTATTGTCACCTGGTAATGGTTCTTTTTGTAAGGCAATTGCAATTTCCATTTTCTCTTCAACATAAATTTCTTCACTGAATAATGGGAGAGTAGCTAGATCTTCACTTAAATACCATAATTGAAGTTTAATTTTATTTCTTGCAACATTTGCAACTTTGCTGTCAACTTATATAATAGTTCTCGATTACTTTTAAAAGGAGATCATTTTTTGGTGCTTCTGTAAGGCATCCAGTTCCGCTTATATGACTTTCAAGTGGTTCAAACTTTGATTTTTCTATTAACTTCCACTGGGACTTCACTCTACCAAAAAGTTCAATGTTTGGTCCTTTTGATACAAAAAACGTATCAAACATTGCATTTGCACAGATTTCACGAATATGATGTCAACAGGCTAAAAACAACTCTTTGGTTAATTGACTTCTGTATGACAGTTATTGCCCCATTATAACTTCCTGTATTACTTGCAGTCGTGTCAAAGCAAAGATCTGCAAGATTCATTAATGAACTCAACTACCTTCTGTCCCATCAGAGGACCAATACCAGCAGGTATCTAAGGGATCCCTAGTAATTTCTCAATATCCAAGCCAGATACAACAATTGGCAGACATTCGCGTCTGGTTCTATCAACATATGACAATATTTTACCATCAAAATAAGCAACTAGCAGAACCAAGGGTTTAAAATCTTTTCTTACTGCTGTTGAAAGAGATTTGTGAGATGTAGTTCGAGCTTCTATTAGAGTGGAACGTGATAATGTTAACTTATTTACATCAATACCAATTGCAGCTAGGGTTGGTGTGACAACCATCATTGCTTGTCGTGGTGTTGGTTTTGTTCAGTATAATGGTGCATGAAAGAGTTGATTGTCAAGAATACAAAGTTTGGATACTGTAATTGAGAGTTGACTAGTGCCTATAGTAGAATGTTTTGAAATTTTTCAACAATTAAAAACCTTTTGTATTTGAATTGACGCATCACAGTCAGAATTTTTATCCAAAGAATAATCTGAATTGTCATCCATTAATGTTTCTGTAGATTTAACTTTACTTTCTTTATGTTGTTCATAGCGTCTTTTTTCTTCAATACTTTTCTGTATTTTACAACTGCTTTCTTATATATTAAGTCTTCCAATGTCATTAACATCTTTCGGAGGCCTCTCTGGTCTATCAGAAATTGTTCATCTTTATTTATCTTGATGAGACAATCCTATTCAATATGGGCAATATTAAAAAGTGTAGACATCTTGGTGGTGAACTTTTCTTCATAGCTGTGTTAAGTAGCTAATTTTCTACTTCTGTGCTTAGACACTTGAACATGTTGCTCGTGAATACTCTTTAGTTTAGCAACTACATGAAGCTTTGCTATAGTTGGAATGTTAGCCTTAAGCCGGAAAATCATAACTTCGTCTGCAACTGTGTTGCAGGATATTGAAAGAGTTGACTTTTTGGCTATCATTTCATAAAAAATTCTACATAGTGCAACACTACTTGTTGGCAACTTACTCGGTCCATCTATTGTGGAGAGAATATGTATAACTAGCCAAACATTTGTAGTTGAGCGTGTTGCTTTGTTTGAAGCAACCATCTTCTTATGTAATATAATAGAAAGAATATAACAGAAATTTAATAATTATAAAGTGCTCAAAGCATAATAAAAAAATTAAAAGTCTTAGATAATACACCCGGCCCCTATTCTTTCCTAACCCTTTCCCACACAACAATGGCTAACCATGTTATTACTATTATTAAATTTATACAAATTTAATTTCTGAGCTAAAGTTTACTTGAAATTATAGCAAATAAAATGTTTTTGAAATCAAAATAGGCATTTAGGAGCGATTTTGGGTAAATAATGCTGAGGGGGGTTAATCTAAATTTGCTTGTACTTTCCAGTCTTCTGTGAACTATATATGTTGTAACATTATAATACTTTATATTATTTGTTTTTAGATCAATTTGTAGCAGTATTTTCTATGAAATAAAAATGAAATTACAAGATTAAGTTTTTAGACAAATTTTGGTTAATTTAGGGTTCCGAAATAGGGCTTGGGGGACCACTTCCCATTTTCAGTTTGCAAAAAAATTTTAACTATATACTTTTTATAACAGACCTCACCAAATAAGAGGTTGTGGGATTTGAAATTTGAAAAAAAAAAATTTTCCATATAAAAAAAAAACCACCTTTCAAGTTTGGCGGACATGTCCAATAAAACCTAGAGAAATGCGATTGAATCATAGCCACAAGAAATATTTATTTTTTATGAATAAATATGATATGATAATCATAATATCGAGCCCCATTTTGAATCACGCTTAAAATATTTTGTTTTTTCAATTTGACCATGGCAGTTTGTTTTGACAACTTAAGGCGTTTCAAAAATACGCTGAAAATAAAAAAAAAATTTTAATAGATAATTTGTATAAAGAAAGAAAATCCTAATGAAAAAGAAAATATTTAAGCACAAAAAACTAAAATTGGAAAAGGAAAATATTTTTATATCACTTTTTTTAAAAAAAAACTATACTATGTGAAATGCTTTGTAAATTGTTATAAATTTATTGAATACACAAACAATTATGTTTACTTATTACTTTATTAAACAAAGTAACAAAATTTTAATGATTGTTTACAATAAATTCATTTTATTTAAATTATCAAAGAATATTTTAATTACCTTAATATAAGTATGACACATTTATATAAAAGTAATTACGTATATTTGAAAAAATATAAAATATATAATGTATTAAAAATCTTTTTAAACTTTTTCTATGTTTACTCTTATAAACACTTTTAATAGCAAAAAACTTTAGCGCGAAAGCAAACATTATGTAACATAACTCAAATTTAATAGTGTAATAAAAAATACTGGTAATAAAAAATACTGGTTTCTATAAGCATTAAAAAAATTTCATATTAAAGTTATTATAAAATAAATTTAAAAGGAGTTTTAAAAGCTAAAATATTTGCTTGAAATTTATAAAAACCATCAGACAAAAAATAAAACAAATACTAAAATATAAATTTAAATTAATAATTAATTGCAATGCTTTTATATAAATGATAAAAATTGAGCTGTTTAGTTCTTTTAAAAAATGAATTAGCTCAAAAAAAACGACATATTTTATCAACATAGCTTCATTTTTTTTTTTTATATAAAAAATAAAAAGTTCAAAAAATGAAGTTTATATACACTACTAAAATTTAATAATAATTTTGAGACCACTAAAATAGTTATAAAATAAATGCACACAAAACAAGGGTCGGACAAAATGACAGATAGATGTCGTTTATTACTGGACAAGTATGGGCCTTTACATCAAACATATATGGTAAATTCTTGCATATATAGGCTGTTTTAATAAAATCCTCCATGGGCCTTTTACCCCCTGGTTTTTTTCGAGCGGTATATTAAAGTTCATTTTTTTGTTTAAAGTAGCAATACAAAATTAAATGGCCAAACTTTCCCAAATAAAATGAAACTTTATTTATCTTCACAAAATGAAGTGTGAAGTGATCAAAAAAATTCTGTAAGTTGAAGTGTGAAGGCATCAAAAAAATTTTGTAAATTTTATCAATTAAATTTGGTTAAAAATATTTCACAAAATCATTCGGTTGAATTTTTAAAATCATCAAGTTTAATTTACAAAATCATTGATTAAATTTACAAGTTGAATTTTACTAAATAACTTTAACAAAATATTTGGTCCATAAATTTTTACCAAATGTTTTTGCTTAAGTAGTCAAATTTTTTTTGAATTTTACAAAACTTCTTTTGCGGTTTAAGTTTGTAGAGCAAAAAATTTATTAAAAAACAAAACAAATAGTCTTCTCTAGGTGTCCACTCTCAACCTTAAAAAGGTGAGTGATTCGGTACCTTTATGTAAAGACATTGAAAAGCAACCTTTGTTCATTGTTCAACCATGAGATCTAAACTTTATCATTTTTATACTAAAGTTGACAAGCATTTCAATTGTCAAATTAGAAATTTGTAAAGTTAGTATTCCGTTCAGCAAAGTACTGCTGTGTAACAGTAAATAACCTATATAAATTCTTTGAGAAAAAAAAAAGAACAAAAAAAAAATTTAAAACTTACAGAAGTCTCTAATAAAGCATCCAATTGGTTACGAATAATTGGTAAAGTTTTCAACAACTGAAATGCAAAATTTTTTTACAATAAATTTAAATTAGTAATTACAAATTATTTTATTAAATTTGTTGCTGCTAAACTCATATGCTCAATATAAAAATAATAATAGCATATTGGGTATATGAAAAAATAATTAAAAAAGTTTTGAACATTTTATTAACAAAATATAAAAAAATAAAACTTAATTATATATGCTGAGTAATTGTCTATGACTGTTTGCCAATCTAGGGTCATATATATACAAATGTGTATATATATATATATATATATATATATATATATATATATATATATATATATATATATATATATATATATATATATATATATATATATATATATATATATATATATATATATAATTAAGTTTTATTTGCTCATTAACACATAACTTTATTTTATTTGTTATCCAAAGTAAAGTTTGACAAATATTACTTGGCGACACAAATGTTTGAAAAAGTTACAACAAAATTGTAGTTGTATTTATTTATAATGCATTTAAAATAAATAACTGTTACTTTAATTGATCATACCTTTACAGTATCCATATTCCTTAGCAAACCATCTTTTTTACTAAATAATTCAAAACAATAATTTAATGAATTTATCGAAAGATTTGTATATAACTATGTATGTACAGCCTAATTAAGTTAAATATTATATTTAATTTCCTATTTTCAAAATGTAATCTTATATTGTGGCTAGCGAAGCTTATATCGTATGTAATCTTATATTGTATGCAACCTAAGAGATCATCTTTCAAAATAATATTGACTGACCATCGGTTCTGAAACCCATTTAAGATGAATTTTAAAGTCAGAAAAATAATTTAAAAAAAGATTTAAAAGTTTTATTGTCCTAAAAAAATTAGTTCAAAGATGAATTTACTAATAACTACTAATCTGGTGTTAGAGACTTGATATTTTGATGAAGCAGGAAAAAAGTTTAGAAAAAAAGTTAGTGATGTCTAATTGATTATTTAACAAATTGATTCTACCTTGGTTCATAAAGAAGAAATAAACCTTGGGTTTAACTATTTTGTAACTGATTTTCTAAATCTATATCCTATATATAGGATATATATTGTAATAAAACCAATGTACTTTTTTTTACATTGTTTTTTATAAACCATTAAGCTTTAATAAATGTTACAATATTTTATTTACTTTTATTTTATAGAATAATTGATGGTTTGGAGTTCATTTGGTTGAAGAGGTGTTTATACTGATATTTTAAATGAAAACTGAAATTAAGTGCCAGAAGAGTTTATTTCATCTTTCATCTGGATGGAAATCCAAAACACACACTGAAGTCAGCTACTAAGTGATTCAAAACAAACAACATTAAGATCTTATGATTAAGAGTCCTCAGTGGTAAAATCTAATTGAAAACTTATCTCCTAGAAGCTGATTAAAATCCACCAAGTTTGTCCCAAATAAAGGCAACTCGTTTCTCTGTGCAGTAACCTTGCTTGTCAAAATTCGTGTTTAGAGTTGAGAGAAGGTTACAACCACCATAAAGTAGCCTTCTCGTCTGTAGTGGCCTTCTCGGCCTTGGGGAGGTGAATTAAAAAAAAAAAAAACTTATTGAAAATATTAATACCAGGAAAAATTTGACCCACAATTGCTAAAGACTTGGTAGATTAAATGCTTAAAAGATGACTTGCAGTCATTAGAGGGATCCAAACTCCCGACACATGTTGTGCTCATATTTAAGATAATGCTAAAAAAAAGGTTTGAACCAAGTTTTTTTGATTAAAAATAAATAATGAATGCATACCGATAAAAACTAACGTTGTTATTTTAGCCGAAGCTCGTCTTCTCCATTTTTTTCAATAACTCAGAGTCTTTAAATTATACACCGCAATCTACAGACTTTGGCGATTCCTTTGAAGCACGTTTAATTCATAAAAGTTTTAGTATTTGACGTCACGGTAGACTTTTAACAAATGAAACTCTGGAAATATTTTTATTTAAACTTTTTTTGATTATTTGTTAAGTTTTTTTTCTTCCTATTTTTAACATTTAAAAAGATATTAAAAACCTCAAATATTTTATGCTGGTTTGTTGCTATAAATTGTTATTGCGCCATATATTTAATGTTTATAAATTATCAATATTTATTATCTCAATCAAGACTCTGATAAAAAATTGTTTTACATTATAAAATTATTAAAACCATTTTTATTTGGTTAGATAATATTTCGTCTCAATTTGCTTTGCATGAAGTTCGGGAAGTCAAGCGAAAAAAATTAGTCTGAATAATCACTTTGAAATATATTCAAAACAAATTATTTTAATGACGGGGGTTTAAAAGTTTTTTATAACAAATGTAGGTAAAAAATAAATAATTAAATAAAAAGTTCAACATTAAACATCATTTCTTTATTATATTGCAACTGTAAATATTGAAATATTAACTTGAACTAAATTTACTTATTATTTAGAACAACTAAGCAATAAAAATAAAAAGCCCCTAAAATTATGGGATATTGTGTTGTTTATTTGATAATTGCTGTTGGCAATGTTGGTTATGTTGATTATTTTCATTAATATCAAAATAGTCACAGATTAGTCTGTTATTTGCTTTGTTCATTGTTGCTTTATTTCTAATTTAATTTTATCTCTAAGTATAAAATTATGCTAGAAAAAAAAGTTTTTATTTCATCGCTCGCTCTTTTTATAAAAGAGTAGAACAAAAGATAAAGAAAAGTTTCAGGTAATTAAACTTCAAATGAATAAAGAGTTGTATAGAATTTTTTTTTTTTTTTGCGTTACTTGTTCTTTTTTTAGATGAGAGAAACAAAAGTTTAATAGTAATAGTAAATAGGAAGAGAAAATTGCTTGAAAACTTGTATTTTTTTTTTATTTTTATTATTATAAATTTGCCGTTTAAAATAATTACAATTTTCATATTTGTAAAATATACACATGGCGGGGGCAAGAAGAAGACAAAATATTCTTATCGCCAAGCCCCCCAATAATCCGTAAATAATATAAAATCATCAACATCAAAACATCAAATAACATCAAATCTTTTTATTAAAAATGTTTTCAAATATAAAAGAAAAATATATATATTTTTAAATAAAGATAATAAACTTATTTTAAATTTATTTTCAATAATGATTGAATACTAAGCAAAAATAAAAGATAAACAAACGAAAAACTATTTATAACAGTTTTTAATTATTGCGATTAAGAATTCCTAATTAGGAAATATAATGAAAAAGAATTTAAAATTTTAAAGAAAAATTTTTAGATTTTCATAATAAAAAAATAAAAATATTTGGCATCGTATTAAAAATATTTGGCATCGTATCGTTATGGATTTTATACATAAAAATTAAATGATATATATTTATTTGGTAAATATTAAAAATTTTTAGATTAATAAATAGTGGTTGTGAATGAGAGAGACGGTCTGCGTTGGATATTTTTCTTATGGCATGTTTTTGTTTGTTGAATAGTTTGTTTAGTTTTTTTTTATTGGTGCTGCACCAAGCAATGTTAGCATAATTGAGATAACAATGGATAAAAGTAAAGTAGATATATTTTAAGCAAGTTTGATTTAGGTAAGGTTTTACCTTATAAAGTATGCCAATATTTTTAGAAATTTTATTTTTGATTAATTTTATGTGGTTTATCCATGTGACACTTTCGTCAAGAAAAACTCCTAGAAACTTCATTGGGTGTTCTCTTTTTATAAATTGATTCCCAATGTTAACATTTGGGAGCTTTAGAGGAATTTTGTCTCTTTGATAAAGGCAATGAAAAAATATATACATTGTTTTGGTTAAGTTTAATGACAATTTACTTGTATTAAACCATTCAGTTACTTTTAACAGTTCTTTGTTGACTGTTTTAAATAGGGTTTTTATATTACTATGGGAATAAAATAGATTGGTATCGTCAGCAAACAAAATAGAGTCTAAAATATTCGAGGCTTTGCTTAAATCGTTAATGTATATTAAGAACAAAAGCGGTCCCAAAATGGATCCTTGAGGAACTCCGCAAGTGATTGCCTTATTTTCGGTTTTACCACTATCATAAGAAACATACTGCTTTCTATTAGACAAGTAGTTTTTAAACCAAACTATATTTGCATTTTTAACTCCGTAATTTACTAGTTTTTTTAATAAAATATTGTGGTCAACTGTGTCAAAGGCTTTACTAAGGTCAATAAAAATACCTATGTATACTTTTTTTTATCAAAGGATCGAAGAATATCATGAAAAATTTAAGAGTAGCATGATCAGTTAAATGACCTTTTTTAAACCCAAATTGTTTGTGTATAAAATATTATTTGTTTCTAGAAAAGAGAATAGTCTATTATACATTATTCGTTCCAGAACTTTAGAGAAGCAAGGAAGAATGGAAATAGGTCTATAATTAGAGACATTAAAGGAATCACCCGATTTGAAAACCGGTATAACTCTTGCAGTTTTAAAACTTTCTGGAAATATTCCTTGTTTTAAAGAAAGATTAAAAATATGCAACAGTGGTGTTATTAAATAATGCATAGATTTTATTACAACATTACTGCATATTTCATCAACTCCTGATCCTTTGTTTAGTTTTAAAGTTTGAAAAGCAATTAGTAACTCATTTTTAGTCAGTTTATTGTTGGTCATTATTGTATTGTTAGCATGACTCTACGCTAAATTTACCAGTTGTTGTGTATTAAATTTTTAAAATTTTTCATGTTAAGAGACAAATGCCAAATACGATACAAATTAGAAAATACCAAATAAAATATGTTTTTTAACACGCGTTATGACATTTTGACAATTTAAATTACCATTTATCTTGAATTATTGCCATTAATTAATGTGTTAATTATTGCGTTATATAATAATAATTTGTTCGTATTTTTGTTAAATATTAGTTGTATAAAATGGGCGAAAATATACAAACTTCACGTTTTTTATTTGATGGTTATAAAATATTGAACAGTAAACTAATAATCAAAATTTATAATGCCGACTTGTGTTGTTATTAATTGTACTTTTAATGCAAAACCAGGATCTCACATATCCTTTCACGAATTTTCATATCTGATACTACTGTCAACTGTATTGTTTAGTGTATTCTTGTACTTTTTTTTCATAACCTTAACAGGTTCTAATTGGTATGGAGTTGCCAATGTTTTAAAAGTTTCATTATCAAAAATCAAATGTAAAATAAAATGATACTTCCTTTTTATCCGTATCCAATTTAGCAAATATAGCAATTTAAAATAAATCAGCGTAATCAAAAAATTTTTATAATAAAAAAAGTTAACAATTTATCATATATCTCTAATTAATACTGTCAGTTTATGAAATTAATTGTTAATACTTTTTTTCAACGGGAAAACAAAAAATATCATAGCATAAAAATAACCAGAGAAGTTAGAAAAAAGTTCCCATTGTTTAAATAAAAATAAGTAAGATTCAGAATATATAATACTGTGCTCTCTTGCACAAAAACGAGAGACCGTATACATAACATTCTATATAATGTAAAACACTTGTATGAAAATCATAAAATTTGTAAGTAAAGCTTTAATATTTGTTTTAATTTAAAAACAAAAGAAATATAAGATATATAAATCTAAAAATTATTAAGATATTGGTAAAAAAAAAAGTTCCTCTTATGAAATAAAAAGCTTTTATTATTTTTGATTTTTACAAAAATTTGTTGTAAAAGTTGTTTTGCTGTATGTTAAAACTTTTTTTTTTTGAATTAAATTAGAAAAACGCAGCTTTGTTTAATTACACTTTTCTTTTGTTAAAAATCTACCGTGACGTCAAATACTAAAACTTTTATGAATAAAACGCGCTTCAAAGGATCGCCAACGTCTGTAGATTGCGACGTATAATTTAAAGACTCCGAGTTATTGAAAAAAATGGAGAAGGCGAGCTTCGGCTAAAACAACAACATTAGTTTTCTCGGTATGCATTCATTAATTATTTTTAATCAAAAAAACTTGGTTCAAACCATTTTTTTTTTACAATATCTTTAATATGAACACAACATGTGTTGGGAGTTTGGGATCCCTTTAAGGTAAAATGGAAGACAACTTGACTATTACCTTAATATTAGCATAACAACTATTCAAGGAGTGTCTTTTTCTGATTCATTAGATATATATTTTTTAAGTATAAGGTTGTGAATTTTATGTGATAAAAATGTTATTTGATGCATATTTTATTTTTAAAAAATAATACTGAATACATAAATGAAACTTATTTATTATAACTGTTTTCTAACTATTTCTTTTATATACTTTGCAATTTTTTTTTAA
This sequence comes from Hydra vulgaris, assembly GCF_022113875.1. Taxonomy (NCBI): domain Eukaryota; kingdom Metazoa; phylum Cnidaria; class Hydrozoa; order Anthoathecata; family Hydridae; genus Hydra; species Hydra vulgaris. The sequence continues at coordinate 7,422,811 of NC_061158.1, read as the reverse complement.
ATTATGTTATTTATATATTTATAATACAGCAATATTGTCCCTGTCTAATAAATAATACTAAATAAATAGTTAGAAAACAGTAATAATAACAAATAAAACTTTATTCAAATGTAACTAATTCAAGGTATTACAATTATTTAAAAATCTTTTTGAATTTTGAAATAAAAAACTTATTCATTCATAACATAGGAACAATAGGTTACAAAGTAGCCATAACTAGATATCGCCATAACCAGATATCGTCATAACCAGATATCATCATAACCTTGGCACACATCTTGGTAGTGTATCATCTAAGTATGTATTATCTTGGTAGTTCAACCTTTTAATTAAAAAGTTTTATTTAAAAGTGAAGACATTTTTTTTAGTATAATGACAATTAACCCACACTTAGTTTGGACGAGTTACCTTTATGTCATTTGAATGTATATACATTATTTTTTTATTTAAACTTTTTTACATGTCACTTTCTTATTCATTTATATGTCATTTTCTTATTTAAATACCACACTATGAAAGAGTCAAAGCAACTTTTTGTAACCTGATGCAGGTCAAGAATGCATCAGGTATTTTTTATTGTAACACTAACACAGAAAAGATTACCATTTATGGTTTACAAGGTTCTTATCCACAATATAATTATGGTTATTATATCAGAGTTTTCCTTCTTTAAGGTAAGATGTCATCACCATGACTAAAAAGACTCACCTGCCCAATATAGGATCAGTTTAATTTTACGACATTTAAGATTATATTTTAAAGTTACTTAATAGTGCTTGTACCTTCAAAGTAAGTTTGAATAATAATTAAAAGAAATTACCCTCGCGGAGCCCTGCAGAAGTCAAAACCAGCCAGCCTGTATGATATGGCTTTTTCTGAGAGATATGCAGAGTATCTTCTGATAATGTGTGACATATCATAACCTAAAATCATCTTATTTAAAATCACAAAAATCGTGTATTTCTATGGTAACTACATATGTCAAATAAAAAAATAATACTAAGATAAACAAAAACTATATGTAAATGTACATTTGTCTAGCTGATATATAGAGACCAAAAAGATGTAATTAATGAATAATTAAATAATAAACATAAAAGTGTTTTGAACATGATGAAAATTTATGAATAAATCAAAATCTTTTTAAACATTTGTATAATGAAAATGATGAACATAAAGGTTTGTTGAACATATCGGAAGGTTATGAACTTTAAATAACTATATATATTTTAAACTCTAATAAAATAATAATAATAAAAAACTAATCACAAAGATTGTTCACAAATTATGGTTAATTAAATTTAATTTGGTTTAGTCTAAATTCTCAGTCAATGTATGTACTGAAACCCTACTATATGAGTATGAAATTATCAGTAATGCATCAGTAATCTCAGGTCAGCATGGCACTAATATATTCTACCTATATTTATTTTTTGTAAAATAATTGTGATTTAAATCTATACAGCACTAATATACTCTGCTCACTTTAATACTCTGTATCTAATCTATCTGCTCACTTTAATTTTTAATCTACTTTAATTCAGATACTTTTCTAGGCAAAAAAAAAAAAGAAAAAAAAAAATTAAAAACTAAACAAAATTTTAACTTGATTTTGTAATGCCAACACTGTTTTAAATCAGCATAAGGTCAGTCCAATTTTTCAGAAATAAAAAAGAATAAAAACTCTTATAAATTATGTGTATATATACTAAATACTGCTTCAATCAATTGAAGGTGATTGATTGAAGCAGGGCTTGATGGCAGAATAGCTGTGAGGAAACCTTTCCTTCGGCCTCAAAATAATAAAAAGATGGGAGTGGGCAAAACTACATAGAAAGTGGAGTATCAATGATTGGAAATTTTTCTTTAGACAGACCAATCAAAGTTTAAAACTTTTGGGTGTAAAAGAAGATCGTTTATCTGAAAAAAAGTCATTGATTGAATGATAAAACAATGTGTGTTGCTAACTGTGAAAGATGGCAAAATTTTGTTGAGAAACCCAACACAAAATAATATTTATAGAATAATGTTTTTAGGCTATGTAAAATAAAAGAACTTCAGCATTTTATTAAAAGATATAAAATTTTTTATCAATTCATTACAACAAGGCACAAGTTAAGTGATTGCAAATTGTGATACCTGGAAATACATCTGGTCTACAAATTCTGTTTATTAAAAAACCATACTGTTTTAAAAGAACAAAAGTTCAAACTATTTGCTTAAACATTAGTATAACTTTCGTTAAGGAAACTTTTAAAAGTTATTTATTTTAAACACTTTATGTTTTAAATTAAACATTAATTAATTGATAATAAAGATAATGATAAAGCACTTCCACCTTTAACTTTAAATCAATATCTGCACTAGATATTATGAGAGTTACAAACATTTAATTGATGGTTATACTTGACTTTTAAGACAGTTGCATAAGATATAAAAGTAGTTTTAGTTTCTTTCATCTAAAATATTTGATCACCACTGAATTCCTTAAGAATGGTGTGATGCATGATTATTTAATTTTTAATACTACATTGTTCTTAGGGATTGTATAATTACTAACCTTTTTAATTACCTGTAATTCGGTAAAAGAAAAAATATATTACCAGTTAACCGGTAAAGTACCGATATTTTTGCACATTTTAAAAACTTTTCTGAAATACACAAAAATAGAGTTAAAATAGAGTTCGAAAAATTTGTAATATCAATTCATTCTTAAGTTTGTTGCTTAATTAAGTGTTTTGCTGAGTTAATTCGTTTAACATAAATTGTAATGTTATATCAGCTGTGTTAAGACTAACATCTTTGCAACACAATGCTTTTAAAGCAAAGGCTACAAGACTGATAATAAGCCAATATCCTTTTCGTTAAATGCGACTGCAGACTCTATATCAAGTAGACTTTTTTGTATAGGATTTTGAACTTTATAAAAATGCTCCAACATTGTTAGTAGGCTACTTCAATGTATTAGAGTGTCCAAAATTAATGAAGTTCCTAACTCAATTCCCTTGATAATTTTGCTGTAGTATTTCATATTTCATTAAAGAAAAATTTTTTATTTAATTTATCAGTTAACTGGTAAACCAGCATTGCAATATCATTAAACTAGTAAACCAGTATAACTGAAATTGCAATCCTTAATTGAAATGTATAGTTTATTTTTCTTGTTTTATCTGATGATTATTCAAACAAATTAAACTTTTAAAGTTTAAATCATAATTTTTAATAATATTAATAATAATAGTATATAATAATATTAATAGTATTATAAATAAAAATAAATTTAATAATAATAGGATTTTATATTGAGATTTTATATCATTTCAAGGTCTTATTTTTGTAATAAGAATTTTTATCATTTAAAAACAATGTTTACTATTTTTAAATTATTTTCAAAGTTAAAAACCAGAAGTATTTCCAGATATCATGATTCAAAAACACTTAAATTTTCCTAATTTACTAAATAAATTAAAAACACACACATATATCAAACTTTAAAAATTTACATTATGTTTTATTTTAATTTTAGATGTAACCTATTTAAATATCATTTATAGAGTAGTTAGTGATGCATTTTAATAAAATTAATCAAAGAAAATATAATTTTACATTATAAACATTTATAAAACAACTTTGCATTGCAAAATTTTCATCTGAATTCATTCTATAATTTTAGCATTGAACAAAAATAAAAAACCTTGAACTCCTTTATCATAAAAATTTTGAAGCATCCATGTTGTCGATCGAGAAGCAATATATTGAATGAATTTCTAAAATATAAAAAGCAAAACATAACAACTAGAGTGAAAGTACCAAAAACCAGACAGCGCGCAAAAGCGGACACTGATCGAAAAAACTAAACATCTTCACTAAAAATAAAAATATTTGCAAAATTTAAAAAGGTTTTTTAATTTTTAGTGTATGGAAAATTACAAAATTTCAAAAAAAAATTATTCAGATAATTAGCTTAATAAGATATTTAAGTTCAAACAAAATCTAACCCTAAAAATCAAACTTTTTTTTGGAAATTAGGTTCTTAGCATGAAAGATTTAAAAGGGCAATTTAAAAACAAAGGAAGCTATTTTGTTGGAAATTTTCTGCTAATTTCAAAAATAGTTTTAGAATTTTATATTCTTACTCTGTTAAAAAGTTATGACGGAAATGAATTCTTCTTCAGTTTTCACCTTAAACTGGACACAATAAGTCCACCCTATAATAAATTAAAATTTAATAGGTTATGTTTATTATTTTTTCACTCTAATTGAATTTTTTTATTATGTTAAAGTTAATTTATTTTATTTTTTTTTCACATTGACGGAATTTTTTTCATTTGGTTTTTTTGAGTTTTCACTTTTGTGTTAAGTAATTTTGTCCTTTTGTACTTATACTGTTGAAGTTAGAGTGCAAAAGTACATAAAGTAACCACAATAGTGCATCGTTTCTTCAATTTCAAAAATCTGTAACTGAATTGAATTTACTAAACTTAAAAATGGCAAAAAATAAAACAAACGAGAAGCCTTACACTGAGGAGACTATAAAAAACGCATTGAATAAGATTGAAAAAGGCAAGTTAAGCTTAAGAGGCGCAGCTCAATTCTACCGCATACCAAAATCAACTTAATTCCGCCAGCAACTCCAACTTTAATTTCAACTTTAAATTTAACTTTTCAAGAAGAATTGGTGACTTGTGCAAAAATCAGTCTTAAAAGAGCTCTCTTAAAGCAATTTCAACTCCAAAACGCCTACAAACATCCTGCAAAAAAAGACAGAAATGTCAGAACAATGGCTGGTAAACCTTTTACAGAAGAAGCATGGTTAAACAAGTTAAGAGAAGAAGAAAACGTGAAGCTATTAAAACGAACATATGTTGATTTTGCAGCCGCAGAAGTAGAAACTCCGGCCAAGAAAGCCAAAAAATAGAACAAAAAGTGAAAAACGTGCCAAAGTTTTTTGATAATGAAAAGCCAGATATATTTTTTTCTTTTACATTGCTGAATTGTTTTAATAAACAACTATATTCCAGAAAAAAAAATCCTACCAATTCTCAAAATTTAAAAAGTTATTATTATTACTATTACAATAATAATAACAGTAATAACAATAATTTCATTCATTTTTTTTGCATAAATAACCAGTCAAACTGACTGGTTATTTATGCAGAAAAAAAGTCTTCCACCTCTTTCATTTGATAAATATTTCAGTTTTTTCAAGCAATTGCAATAGAATGATTTAACAAAAAAAGTAAATTGGTTTCCGCATGTAGACATGGGAAAGTTTTTTACTTTTTTACTTTGATAAATATTTTTGAATGTGGCTGAATGATTGCAAAATGGCATAAAACTTAAAGTTATATAAAAGTTGTATTTTTTTTAATTTTAATTATATTAATATAATTTGTGAAAAATATTGTTTATTTTTAAGCAGACCAGAGTTAAATTTCTAACAGAATTTTTTAACATATATATATTAGAGATGTGTTGGAACCAGTTTATGCCAGTCAGCAAAATTCAGGTCAGCATCCGGCAATGCCGAAACAAAAGCCAACCCATCTTTGCTTTAGGACAGCATACTACTGCTGACCTGAATATCCTAAAGTGTAGACATGCAAATTGAAATACATGTAAAAAATATATAATTTTCATTAAAATATTTTGTAAAATTTTTATTGTAACTACTTGCTTTTCAAGTTAGACACGTTTTATTAAAACAATAATTTAATTCATTTTTCTTTTTTTCTCAAATTTATTCAAGCATAGCAAGGTTAAAAAATATTACTTTTTAAATGCCTGATGTTCTCATGCTTTTTTAAGCGCAATTACTATTTTATTAAGTTATAAAATCTAATTTTAATTTATTTTATTAGTTCAAACCATTTAACTAATAAAATAATTTATTTACATGTTTAGGGTTTTTTTTAATATTATTTAAGATCAGAAAGTATATAAGGAAAGTTTAGCCTTGGTATAGCAATGTTAAACACATGCGGAGAAGAAACATTAGTTACAAAACTTTTTTTCAATTTAATAAAAGTTAAGGCTTCCATTAAATCGCATCAGATACAACAGTAATACAGTAAGCAAACTCAAAACAAGTCATAATGCAATTTTTGCACGTATCATTGACCATAGTAGAACAGCAAGATCCACACAATCAATCGTCACAGGACTTGCAAAGCATACATAATTGTCATCAAGCTGTAATTTTATCTCCAAAAAAAAATGTCACAAGCTTGTCAAATATTTTTTAGAACTCAAAAAACCATCAGTTAATTTTGAAATTATGAAAAAAATTTTATTCAAATAAAATACCATGGTGTATATCTATTATAAAAATGTCAAAATTCACTGGTAAATTTACAGGTAAAGAGTTTTGTATGCCTTTTATATATTTTTTCTTAAACGACTTAAGTTACATGGTGACCGAACTTAAACGATTTTTTGGTATTTTTTTTTTTAGTAGATATGTATTTTTTATGATAAATTTAAACATTTAAACTATTTTCAAATGTCTTTTTAAAAATCTTTTAAAAGATTATTGTTTTAAGTTACTTTAAATTATGAATAAGTTAAACTAAACCTTCCTATGATTTAATTGATTTATTTTTTTTTCGTTTCTAATTTTAACAAAGAAATGTTTACTTCCATCTTGATCATGTCAATAAAAAGCTTATTTGTTTCTTCTTTAAACTTGACTTACTAATTAAAGCATGAAATTATTAAAATTTACGATTTTAAAAAGACTACATTTTTTTATACCATTTTTTTTTACAACTTTTTGAAAGAAATGTTTACACAACTAAAAAATATTATATTTTTTTCTTTTCAACCATTTAATTTCACTTTTTAATAATTTAAATAAAATTTGTTCGTTTATTAAAGGGATTCCTAAGTGCTCCTAACATATGACCTCATATGAAAGAGCATAAAAAAAAAATATGTAAGTTTTTTTTCTTTTTCACTAAATTGTAATAATAAATGCATGCTAACAAAAAGCAATTGCCGAAATCACTGAAAAACAACTCCATTTTGATTTGATTTTTTCACCATTGAAACTCGATTTGTTAGTCGTTAAAAATCACGTTAGTACGTCACAACAACTTTAAAATATCTACTTCGATTTTCAAGTAAAAAAAAGTTGTGATTAAATAGTTAAGTTTTAATCAAGTTTTTTTAATTAGTTTTGCAAAAACAGTATAATATCATTCGGTTGAAAGACGTCGTTAAAAAAAAGTTATTAAGTAATAGTTTTAAATAGTTTAGTACTTATAAAAAAGTCTTATATCTCGTATTAAGCGTATCGCGATTGCTTTTCACACTTTTGTGATAAGTTTTTTCTTAAAAAAAATCTTTTCGCGATTTGTTTTTTTTTTGGTTGTTTAATTACTTTTTTCTAGCTTAGCATTTTTTTTACCAATTCTTAAAAGTAATGTTTTTATCATATAGAACGTCATTCAAAATTTATTATTCTGAATAGATAGATGAATAGATGATTTGCTCTTTCGCGCAGAGATTTTCTTTCAACGTTAAACATTTTTGAATTTAAATTACTTTAAATCTCTGCGCGGAAAATTTTTACTAGGTCGTTAAAGCGAAAAGTTGAAAAGTTGGTTTTTACCTTTGTTTATCAAAACTTCATGTTTAAAATAAGGCTTAAAAACATTAGAGCAAAAAAATTACTGACTTTTATTTGCATTTTTATACTGTTTGAAAAAAAAAAACTAATAAAAAAGAATTTATTGTTATTATTATTAATTCTAATAATTATTAATTAATATATTATTAGTTAATTTTTTTTATTAGTTTTTTTTTTCAAACAGTATAAAAATGCTAATAAAAACCAGCAATTTTTTTTACTTAAACATTTTCAAGCCTTATTTTAAACATGAAGTATAATTCGATTTATTTAACCTAATTTTTTTGTTTCATCTTTTATTGGAAAACTTGAAATAGAAAAATTGAATAAAAACATCAACCATTTAAATGAAAAACTTAATTATATTTAAACTTTTATTAGTCCTTTATTCAAGAAACAATAAATTATAAAAAACGTGGTATCTAATTTTTTATTAAGTTTTTGATGATGTTTTTTGATTTATTGACGATAATTTTTTCTCCCCATTACCGCACATCGGCGCGAGCTATAAGAGAGAGAGAGGGGGGGGGGGGCAAAAATTTTTTCGCGATTAGATTTTTTTGCGTTAATTTGAGCAGTCTTAGTTTAATTTCTAATAAAATGTCTATTCAACCTTATCAATTTGAACCAAAAAAATATAGCAAAATTAACATAAATGTTAATTTAACTAAATCATTTTACAATAATTATTTTTTTTATCAAGCAAAAATGAGAGTAACCGTCACTTTTGAAACCATAAAAATAACTGAAATAAATTTATTTTTCTACTAAGGAAATATTTTAAATAAACTTTCATGTGTCTAAATCAATATTCATATGTTAAAAACTGACTAAAAAGAGTTTAAAATTTGACTTCTATTCATTTTTGGCCATGGCATTGCCCTTATAACACAAATATATAAATTAAAATTATTAAAAAAATTTTAATATACAAATATATTTTCACAAAACGCTACAAAACTTATTCTTGTAAGTAATTATGTGTTAGTTGAAAAAAAAACGACTTTACTTTTAAATTTAGTTACCAACTAATAAGTTTGCAATAATGACATTTTGTCTACTTTGTTTATTTTGACGTACAAACGTTAGTTTTTTGAGGCAATAGAGTCAATAAACTTTGGACAAGACGCATTTTTTTTAATCGAAGAAAAGCGTTTTTTTGCAATGCAATGTGTGTGTGTATATATATATATATATATATATATATATATATATATATATATATATATATATATATATACACACACATTGCTTAATTTAATTCTTTATAAGGTCCCGGACAAAATGTCCGACCAAAAGTTATTTTGGTCGAACATTGTCTTATCAAATTTTTGCAATAAAATTTGAAAAAATAATTTTCACAAATATTTACATATATTCATATTTTCATTTAGTTAAATGGAATACAGGAAAAAGAAAGTTTTTTTAATGCCGAGAGTAAAAAAGTACTGCAGATGGGTTTGCTTAGACTACAGTAGTGGCCAGGCACCTTACAGTTTTTGGATAAATTTAGTATAACTTTGAATGTGCCTCTTAAATATGCAAAGTATTATATGTCAATGTCATTAAATGAATCAAATTAAAATTTTTCGCATATCTTTGTTTAAAAGACGTCATCAAGGCTTATTAAAGTTATTTTTTTAAAGTAAATAGTAAATAAATTAAATAAAGTAAATATGGGTAAAAAGACAGATTTGAGTGATTTTGTTTAAGGTCAAGTCATAACTTTGCATGGTGAAGGGTACTCACAAGTTGTCATTAGTAAACGTCTAGAAATATCGAGATGCGCTGTACAAAGCATTATAAAAGTGCATGGAAGTTATGTAAATTTTTTTACTTAACAAAATATAATATGCTAAGTGCCAATTTTGCGCATAAGCTCCACTTTTAGCGCCAAAAAGGTATTTATATGGCGTTCATGTAACTATTTTTATCAATAATAAAAACGGCAAGAAAACAAGTTTGTTATAGTAATATAGTATAATAATGTCTTAAATATATTAAATATTAAGATAAACATATTATTTTTAAACTTTATATAAAAAAATAAATCAGATTTCATTATCTGAAAACAAACTTTCTTGCTCAGAAACATTTTCGAAGAGGTTAGTTTCATTATTTTGGTCTTCCTCACTACTATCATCACTTAACGTAGTTATTATTTTTTTTTTTTCTAATTTTTTTTTTATACTCTTTGCGGCATTGTTGTGTTGGACGACAACGTTTGTGTAATTCCCATTTTTCAATTGCAGGCATTACATTATACATTTCTACAGGTGGACCGAGTTCCCCTATTCTTAATAAATGTTCTAATCGTTGAGTAGACAAGGAGCATCTAAAGTCAGTTTTAACCACATTCAACTTTGAAAACATTCTTTCTAGCTTAGAGTTGCACACAGGGATGGTAAAAAGTAGTTCAACTAATGCCAAAACATCTTTTCAGCTCTTACACTGTGGAGAAGAGAATATTTTTCTCCATGTACACAAATATGTTTGTGTTGATATTAAAAGATACTCACGAGCATACTCTAAAAGAGAGTGCCATTGACTTAAGACATATGACGCATTAATGCCAGCATGTTTTAAAGGTGTTTCAAAACAATGTACTAAATAAGTAATGGCGTCATCTGTGAACTCATTGTTATTAACAGTTAAGTTTTCTACTACTTCTTTCTGATCCCATCCTTCACAATTTAAAACTTTCGAAACAAATTTAAATATTTGCTTGCTTTCAGCTTCTTCTTCTAAGCTAACTTTAATGCAACTTTTTACGCGTTTATAAAATTCTTTTTTTTTGGATTTAACAAAATTAATTGACCTGTCATAATTTTTCAGCTCGATATCTTGAAAATAATATTTTTCCTCCTTACAAGTAACTTTCATAATCAAGTATTTTACATGTGGGAGTTTTTGAAATTCTTTTTTTTAAAATAAATCCAAGCGATCTTTTGTTTTTGACAGGAAATACATTGTATTAACCATGTCAATTTTATTACTTTGCATAGAAACAGATAACTCTGATGCGATTTCAAGTAAGTCAATACACATACTTAAAACAAAATAGCATTTTACTGTCATTCCACTTTGCTAGATAACCCTTAACTTTAGCTCGCTTTATAGTTTTGGCCAATGGATCTTGACAAATATTTTCTAAGTGCTGAATGTAAATTCCCCACTTGTCCAAACATATTTTCATAGCAGCAATTTTGTGGGAAATCCACCAAGTACCGTTGCATTTTTTGGGTCGATATCCACCACCGTTAAATTCCACTCCTTCTTTTTAAGCATTGTAGATTTCTTTTAGTTGACGGAGTTTTTTTGGTGCCCTTTTATAAAGATAAACTAAACGTAAAAGCATTTCATCAATGTCATCAATAGCCATTTTTGACAAAGCATCTTTTAATGCAAGCTCTAAGCGATGAGCAACACACCATATAAATACTACCCAGGGTGACTTTTTCTGAAGAATAACATTAACACTTTGATTACTTCCTCGGTTAACTGAAGCACCGTCAGAAGTAAAACCTATAACCTTACTTTCGAATTCTTTAATTCCAAATTTGTTAGATAATTCTTTGCAGCAATCTGCAATTGCATCATATACACCAGTAGCTGAAGAATTTTTTTTAATTTCTTAAGCCTATGAAGATTGTTTTCACTTGAACTTCATCACTTCCCACAGGTTTAGGGTCGAAATAAGTTAGATAAACAACTTCATCTTCTAATGTTGCACTATCCGTTGATCCATCACATAATATCCCAAAAAATTTAGATTTTGACAAATCAAATAATGATTTCTCCAAAATCCACCAAAATCCACCCAAAATCCACCAAAATCCATCCAAAATCCTCCAAAATCCACCAAAAAAATCTATAAATTCCGCACATTTGACGTTGCTAAAATATGCCTCTCCCAGCTAAACACCATGCATTTTTTCAAGCCGTAATATTTCTGTGTACTTTGTAAATGGTAATTCGTTCTTTGCAATAAAGTACGCAACTTCAAACTTTTTCTTAGTTTTATCAATTTCTTTTCTATCCATAACTGCTATACCAGAAATAATATCTTGATTACCTAACACATTAGCCATTTGTCTTGCCCTTCAATCTAGTAGTAATTTTTTATATTCATAGTATAGTTTGCAAGCATATGCATGGGATTTACAAGACTTTGCAAGACCACTAACACCAGATTTTTTAAAATTAGTTGAACCCTGAATAAATGCATTTGAAAATTTATCCATGCACTTAATCTTGCTTTCAAATTTCCGGCAGAACTTGCAAGTCAATGATTTAACTTTCCTGTTTAAATCTAAGGAATATTCCAGCCATTCAGATGTAAAAAAATCAGCCAATTCTGATTTCCACTTTTCCACAGTTGCTGCCGAAATGGTGGATGATGATTTTTTGCTTGGTTCGGGTTAATTTTCTGGCTTACCGATACCCTTCAGAATGAAGCAAAAATTGTCTTTTGTACTTTTTTTGGCGGTTTAATTGGCTTGATTATAGCAACTGTCATAACTGTTTGAGTACTACATTCTCCACAACGCCCTACTTTTTTATGTTCTTCAGAGTAACTGACATCATCTTCGGATATTTCAACGGAACAAATGTTACATACTGGTATGGAACAATCTACACACAAATACTTTGTCTTGCGGTTTTTTCATTCTATGCATAACAAGTCTGACATTACGATGAATTTATACAGTGTTCCAAAAATATAATGAAAACGAGTGAGTTTTAGTGAACGATGATGCACTATTTAACGATAATAACTAAAAAAATTTTACTGTAATAATCTGAATTTCATTTATACTGTTTGCCATTTAGAATGCTAAATGTTATTTATCTTCTAAAGAAATTCTTACATGTTTACTCATTAAAAGTTAAATCAAATCATTACTGACAAAGAAGGAGTGCTTTTTCAAAAAGGCACTCCTTCTTTGGCAGACAATTTTTATAAAGCTAGAACTTTTTAATCTTTTATATATATATATAAACTTTTATATATATATATATATATATATATATATATATATATATATATATATATATATATATATATATATATATATATATATATATATATATGTATATATATTACAAACTTTATAGAAATAGAAAGAAAAAAATATGCAAATAAAGATATAGTTTAAAAAACAAATAATGAATCGGAAAACTCAAGGAGGACCAGGATGCCACCGAGAAACCGCTCAAGCTAAAATAGAATGATTTGGATGATCATAACGTTAATGATTAAATGTGTATCCTCTTAATGTTTTTTTTTAAATATTGCATCGATAAGATCTCAGCCTCTAAAAAAAACACCTTTGAAAAATCTTTTACTATCAAGTTTTTAAAACTGCCAGCTTTTCTTTGCTTTTCGGTGTCTATGGCGTTTGCAGTAATCAATCAAACATAACTGACTTACTTTGTAAAACAAAACATTTTTTTAATGAGATTTTAGTCACTCTATAAAAAAAAAAAAATTAGCTACACCAACTTTCCCCATTTTGATATAACTAAACTTTTTTTTAAGCTTCTTTTCATTATTGTAATATCCATCTTTTGACTTCTTGAAAAAACTTATAAAAACTTTTACATAATTGAAATATCAGTAGAATTCACTAATACGACATTTCTTAGATTAGGCGCCTTTTCAAAGTTAATTTGCTCATTCGCATTTTATAATATCCCATATTTTGCGATCGTTTTAAATAAGCAATAATTTTAAATTTAATAATATAACAAAAAAACTGTTAAAGAACAGTCATTAAAACTACAATTAATAACAGCGCTTTAATTGGGAATGAATGCCTCCATTATCATATTTTATAAGTTTGTCTAGAAGTTAACATTAAGTTTAATTTTGTCAATTTCAAATCAACAAATAAAATTTTATTTTAAAGAATTCAAAATCCCGCCGGACAATATGTCCGATGACTTTGTAAATTGATCGGACAATCTGAGGTTTTAGCCGGACAATGTCCAATGTCCGACTGTTAAATTAAGCCCTATATATATATATATATATATATATATATATATATATATATATATATATATATATATATATATATATATATATATATATATATATATATATATATATATATATATATATATATTAGAGATGTGCCGGAACCAGTTTATGCCGAGTCTCCGATTCCGGGTACCTGGCTTAAAAAAAACCGGGTCCGAGTCCGGGTACTCGGCACCGAGTCCATTTTTTAAAAGTTGAAATAAAAACTTGTGAAATCTCTAGCGCTGAACTATTCACACAAAATACGCTTTTTACGCTAATTAACCAAAAGTTATGTGGCGGAAGTACCATTTAGCAAAACCCCGCAATGCAGGGTAAGGGGCCCGAGTTGTCGGGCCTAACTTTTTTCAAAAGTTGTGCAACAGTTTTTTAATAACTACATTTAGTTTAAAATTATTTTCTTTCCTGGTGGAGCGGGCCTAAATAATATTTTGTTATAATTATTATCAAAACTAAAATATGAAAAATGTGTATAATATTTACCTAATATCTCTACTTTTATGACTTTTGCTTGATACGAATGAAAAGTGGTATTGGCGTTCGAAATCATTATAAGCGTTTCATTCAAAAATAAATTGCTAAAAATTATCTTGTGTTCTAACAGAATAAAAAGAAGCTATTCTAAAACTTTTTTTCCCATTCTTTTTATTTGTATTCTCGAATTATTTCATTTAGCGTTACAGTTTTAGTATCCGTATAAATTTTTTTGCAAAAATGTATTAAAAAATATTTTAAGTGAGATTGTTTTAAGTTAATAGAACTTTGTGGTTATCAACTACATAACATTCTTAAACTTATATCAAGAAGTTTGATGGTTAAAGTTTAAATTTAAGGAAAAATCAATTTGAAGATACCCGGTACCGGTTACTGCAACAAAATGGCCGATACTGGGTACCCGGTAAAACAGCCGATTTGCCGGGTCCCCGGGTCCGAACCGGGTCCCTGGCACATCACTAATATATATATATATATATATATATATATATATATATATATATATATATATATATATATATATATATATATATATATATAAGGCTTGGATAGGAATGGTGTGCGTTCGCACTATGTAACTGACCACGCTAATATTTTTTCTTTACAACTTTACCACAGATATTTTAATATTTTAACAGTTTAAATGTAATAAAAAGTGTTACATGAGTAATTTTTAATTGTTGATCTTTTCTAAAGTTTTTATTTTAGCGAAGGCTTTAAATAAAACCATAAAATTATTTATAATGATTGTTTATATAAACATATGTGCAAATTAATAAAAAATGTTATATATACATTTTTTTTATGTAGCAGGCTTGGTCGGGAAGCGGGAGCGATCGCTCTCAATTGCTGACCACGTAAATAATATTTAGTTGCGAAAAGCTGGCCAGATTTTTTAATCGTTTTGAGAACATTTTAAAAAGCAAAAAAAAAAAAAAAACGACTAAGATTAATTGGACCGATGAGAGACAATAAAAAAAAAAAAAAAAATAGGCAAATAAAATATCTTTAAACGCGAAAAAACTTAAAGCTAAATAAATTACATTTAGAACAAATATTTTCGAAACATCGCTCTTTTATAATTTTTTTATAAAATTAAGCGATGTTTTTTATATAAAGTAACAACTTACGATTGTTTAAAAGAGAAACAAATATCCTTTATTTAACTAAGTTTTAGTTTTACTTGAGCTAAATTATTTAATAAATAAAAAAGTTAATTTTTGTTAATACCTATTTTATGTTTCGCGTAGTTTGAAAAGTTTAACATATTTGAAGCAATTCTTCTTAGTAAGATAAACAAATTAAATAATTAAATCATTGAATTACTATAGGAATTAAATTATCAAGATAGATATCAACTAAAAAGGTTAAAAATACTTAATGACCAGGAAGCGAAACTGATTCACAATATCGCTGATAATGTTTAGTGAGTGGGCTTTTTAATTTTAATTAGAATTTAAAGCAGAAAAAAGTAAAACGAGTTTTAAGAATGGCAACTTAAGCGAACATAATTAGAGTTAGTAAACCAATATCTAGAAACTTTTTTTTTTATCTAATTATTTGCCATATATATTTGTGTTCTGTCGTGACCTCAGGCGCAATGCTTGTTCATCCGCGAGTTACTTTGTATGCATTGTTTGTGTTTAGTAACTAGAAACTTCTTATATGTTTGTTACATAATTAGTTTTATTAACTTTAACGATTATAACTTCATTGAAAACGCAATTATTTTTGCAAGTCTTTATTTAAATTATAAAAATTGCTTTAAAAGATACATTACGATAAAAAACAGATACACAAAATTACATTTACATAAAGATTACATACTTTTTAAATAAAAAATAAGAATATACTAGTAAAATCTATAATTTATAATAAATTTTTAAAATTTTAACAATTTAATTAATATAAATTTAAAACATTTATTTTTGTAAACAAATAATATATATTCTTATAACAATTCTAGAAATCTCAAAACGTAACAAATCGTGTATAATACTATTTCTGAAACATTTTAACAGAATACTCTAGAACTTTATTTCGCTTAATCAGCGTATTTTTTGAACCAATAGAATTAGTTTGTTCGTTAATTTGGCGGGTTTTTAGTGCTCGCATATATTCTTTTTATTCTTTCGCACAATGATGTTTTGAGAACATTCAAGTGTTTTATGTTTCCATGTATGTCCGTAAAACAAAAATTTTTTGTTTCATAAATAAACTTAAATGTTCTCAAAACGACTTAAAAACCTGGCCAGTTTTACGCAACTAAATATAATTTCCGTGGTCAGTATTCGAGAGCGATCGCTCCCGCTTCCCGACCAAGCCTGATGTAGGCATATATTTTTTATGATAAATTTAAACATTTAAAACTATTTTTCCATGTCTTTCTAAAAATCTTTTAAACCATTATATTTAGAAAGATTTTTTTTTAAGTTACTTTAATTAATGAATAAGTTCAAAACCTTATGTGATTGCTAGCTTTTACTCATTTTATGTGAATTATAGAAGAAAATAAAATAACTTTATTTACTTATATAAGCATAAATTTTGTTGATTAAATCAAAAGTTTTGAAGCATTTTATAATGTTCATATGATTAATTTTATATAAAACCAGAACTGATAGGAATATTTAAAAAATAAAAACACCAGAAGAAAGAGAATCATCTCTATTCAAATGTGTCAAAATAAAATCCAAATAATTTTTCAGTCATTTTATTTTTTTAAAAGTTTAAAAGAGAGTCGTAAAAATTTGCTTTTTTCTTTTATTTGCTTTCCTCATAATTCGGGAACCATAATTTGTTTAAAAATAATTTTACCTCTATCTTGTAGAAAATTCAATTTTAATACCGATCACATAATTTTTTTTCATTTCATAGTTAAAAATTAGACAAAAAAGTAAGAAAAATTAATGCTAAAATTTTTTTGGTAAAACTGATCATTCACATATTTACTTTAAATTCCTTTTAAGTAGTATGTGAATTTTTAAACTAGGTACCTAGGTGAATTAAATTATTGAACTTTCTCATGTTTAGTTCCGCGTTCTTCCTATATAAAGTTATTTTACAAAAATGACTCAATGATATTTATTAATTATTCACTTTCAAGATGACAACAAGTCATACAATAAAGAAGATATAGAAGCTGTGTTAAATTATATAAAAGAAAAAAATACTTCAATCAGAAAAGCTGCATTCAAATATGGCATTCCATTCTCAACTCTAATAGGTTGCAAGAACAACAACAATGCTAGCTTCAAGGGATTAGGATCAACAACCATACTCTCACAGCAAACAGAGTCAGTAATGGTGCATGCGTTTAAGTTCCTATATGATTGGGGTTATGGTTTAACACGAAATGATGTCATGGACTTCGTATGCGGTTACCTTCGTACAAATCAATCAGGCCTATTTAAAAACGGCAGGCCTGGCAAAGACTGGTTTTATGCATTTATAAACCGATGGTCTAAAGAAATTTCCATAAGAAAAACTCACACTTTAGCATCTGCCAGAGCCTCTTCTTGTACGCAAGAAACTAATAAAACTTAATCATTTTTGAAAAAACCACTTTACTTAACCAAAAATACAACTTAATAGACTGGGATGTTTTTTTATTTCAAATATAATAATATAATAAATTAAATATTAAAAATATTTGTAAAATGTAATATAATAAATTAAAAATATTTAAATATGCATATACATTAAATATATATATATACACATGTTTGACAAATATGTGTACACATCAAAAATTTGTTCACCAAATTTAAAAAAATACTAGTATTCAGTATTATTAAGTTGAGTAAAATTTTAGATTGATGGCAAATATTTATTAAACTATGGTACCAAAGTTTAACAAATTACTATTTGCTATTCCCTATTCATTTAATAAAAAAAAAAAACTATTCACTAGTGCTTATTAGATAAATACCAGTATCTAAAGGGGAAGTTTTTAAAATATGTAAATGAGATCAGCTACCAACAATTTTTTATAAATCTCTAGATTTATGTCAAAGCAAAAAAATCATTTATTTCAAACTGGTTTCAATAGTAATTGATCTGGTTTAGATAGCAGCAGAAATATATTGTTATACCACTGTTAATAATCAATGCTTCTAGATTATAAATGATAAAAAAAAAAGACTTTATATATATCTTGTTCATGGTTTTCTTTTTTTTTCAGAAACATCACAGAATGTCTTTTACAATTTATATAAAAATTATGATAAAAAAAACTCTAGACTACAAACTGGAATTTATATTGCTTATGCTTTGCAACAAAATTCTTTATGGATTTTTATGTTTTTAATGATTACTTTTAATTTAAAATTTATAAAATATCAACAATTTTTTTTTTTAATTTATTGAAATTTTGGTTTTGGTCAATAATCTGTCTGACAAATTAAGGTCATTCAGAGCAAAGTATAGACATAACAATTAATATAAGTTCACTTATAGTAAAATTTACATTATTTTTTTTTTAATATTGATGGAGTTTGTTCATGACTTATTCATGAAATATGGCATATTTTTTTAAGTTTAACAAAATAAAACAGCATGTTGATTTTAATACAAAAAAGCAAGTCTCTTAAATAAAGTGAAGCTTATTTTAACAACCAAGTTCTGTAAAGAAAAAAAAAAACGATGTATGCTTAATACATTTACTATTTAAGTTTAAGAAGATTAATTTAGTTTAAACTTATGTTTGTCATTTTTCAAAATTTGTTAAGTAAAAAGAAAAATAGCGCTGAGGAATGACATAAGAAAACATGGCTGTGAAAGTGGAAGATAAATTAGTGGGGAAAATACAGAAAAAATCATCAGGTGGGCATGTAGTATTACACTAATGGGTAATCTTTGTTATATATTAATCTTAACTCATTAAAATTAATATATAACAAAGTAAAAATGAATACAGCATTGTAAGCCAAAATAAAATAATACTTACTTCATTTGCATTTGCCATTAAATTGTGAAAAACAACTAAAGCTTTAAACACAACTACCCAACTAGAGTTAGTACAACGTTCAAATAGCATGTCTGCCACATTAGGAATGCTAACATTGTCATATTCAAGAGAGTTATGAATATCTAAAAAAATTTCTTATAATACTTTGATGCCAATAATATTCATATTATATATATTCATTGTGTTGAATATATTCATTGATTTTCAAGTAGAAAAAAGTTAGACAAAAAATATTATATATAATTAAAAGAACAATAAATATATATGCTTAAATAACTCTAATCATCTGTTATATAATAATATTTAACTTAATGCTGCCATTACCTATTTGTGAATATTTGATACAGAACTTGCAGCAGCCATTAAAGCTGAATTTATGGGGAGAAAAGATATTCAGCACTTTTTTATTAGAAAATGTGGCTTTATGTAACTAATGTAAATTTAAAAAATGTAAATGTTAAAGTTCATTTATAGGTTTCCAGTTTTACTTTTCAAGTATTTTACAACTAAGTTGTGTTTGCGCAAGGAAAAGGGGTATACAATATAGACATACAATATCTATAGAATTATACAATTGTTTTGTTTTGCAATTTTTTAAATAAAAAGATTTAACAAAAGCAAGCTGAGGATTTGAACCTTCCATGCGCTGACCTTAACTACTTTATAAGCTGAAAAAGTAGTCCTAAAATGTTTTTAATTGAACATAATTGAAAATCCTAATTTTATATTTAAAAGATATTATTTTATTAGCATTGCTTTATAATAAATGAAAGAAAGTTTAATTACATAATATTAAGGCAATATGCAAAGTTAGGGGTTTACAACTCTTATATTACTCCCCTGTTTAAAACATTCTGAACCTAATGCACAACAATCACAGAATTAAAAAAATAATCAAAATAGTATTAAAGCCTGTTTCATTTGTTTATGAGCCAACTAAGATTTTACAAATATCTGATGTATCTCTTAATCTGTCTATCATCATTATCATAAATAATATAATAATAAAATATACATTTATTTATAACTAGTATGTACATTTTGCAATTTTTTAAATCTGTTTTTAGAGTTACTAAATAAAGAAACAAACATTTTATTTTTTAAATAACTTTTATTCTAGTTAATAAGATATATAATAATTAGATATATCAATGATGCTTATTGAACTTTATCAATTTTTTATTAATTCAAGGCAATTTTTTACGCATTGGCAAATTAATGATATATATATACTAATATACAATCACCTTATGACTGTAAACTGTTATTGATTAATACAAAATAGTGAATTTTTCTCAATTTAGTTTGTTAAATTTATTTACTTATAAAAAAATGTATAAACTTGAAGAAATTTAAATAAAAGGGAAATTTAAACTGAAAATAAAATAAAAACTTTGACATTTCTTTTTTAAAACATTTAAAAATAATATAATATTAAGTATTTAATATGTTATTAATAAGTTATTATTAAATACTTATGATATTATTATATTTCTAACAAAAAGCCCCAAAATTTTAGCCCTCCTGCCCCAAACGTAAGAGCAACAAGTTGATGATATATTTTTTGAACTATTTTTAACTATAAGACTTATATTCATCAAGAAATTTTAAGTTTTATAGTATAATTTCTCAGCGTTCAAAAATTATGACCATATAAACTTTGCAAACCCCTCAAATTGAGGAGGATTTAAACTTTATATGGTTATACTTTTTGAGCGCTAAAATATTTTAAAAAATTTTAAAAAATTATGACCATATAAACTTTGCCAACCCCTTAAAATTGAGGAGGATTTAAACTTCATATGGTTATACTTTTTGAGCGCTAAAATATTTTACTATGAAATTTAAAATTTATTGATGAATATAAGTCTTATAGTTAAAAATAGTTCAAAAAATATATCATCAACTTGTTGCTCTCATGTTTGGAGCAAGGGGACTAAAATTTTGGGGCTTTTTTTCTTCCTAGACTCCAATCATCGCTATTTTTTTGCAAAGCATCCTTATTTGACATAAGTACAAACATATAAATGTTTGGAGTTTGCTCCATGTCTGGAGTTAGATATCTTAAAAGATCAAAAAATGCTGCGCCACCCCTGGTTCTATATATTCTATTAAATTATATATATTTCTGCAAATCTTAAAAAAAAATTTCAAAACTTTAAACAGGGCAAGCAAAAATTACTTTAATTTAATGATAATAAGAAAATTAAAAAAAGCACGTTTGTGAAGAAAGTAATGTCTTAGCATGGTTTCTTTTAAAGTAATTTCAAATGCATTCTTTTTTACTAAAATTTCCCATGCTTTTGTAAACACATGTAAAAACCATGCTAAAACATAATTACCTTCTTCAGTTGCGTACATAACTATTAAACTTAAAAGTGACGGTATTAAAGAAAGTATTAGCATGGTTTTTTTTTAAAGTCATTGATAATGCGTTTTAAATTTGATATCTTGTTTTTTTATGTTTGCTTTTTTATAATAGATAAAAAAAATTGCTGAAGTTATATGTTTGTTTCCAAAAAATATAATCGAACACCAATGTTTGCTTAAGTAAAAGTAAGCAGACGTGACGTTCGTTTTCTGTCTTTTTTTTTAAACAAGTGTTTACAATTTGTTGCGTCCTGTAAGCAATGAAACATGTTCCATTTTGTAGATGATGTATTGAAATTGTAATTTCTTAAAATTCATAGGCTGTTTAAATTAAAAGAAGCTACCAATGACCTTATTTAAAATAAGTGGTTTTACATTTTTTATTGGTTTCAAATAACTCTATGTTAGATGTTTGATTATGTTTTATATGAATCTAATTATTAGGTACAGTGATATTGTCTGGTGATTTATAAAGTAACACATATCAGATTTTACTTTTAAGAAAGAAGTTTATTTTACTTTTAAGAACTTTTTATGAACTTTACATATGTTTTTTCTATTTCAACAATTTTTTTTTTAGTTCAAAATTTAAAATTAAATAGCAATATTTTAATTTGCATTTTTATTAGTGCTACAAATTATCAAAAATTTTAGGTCTTAATTTATAATTTATCTTTATTTTATAGTTTGTATTTATCTTATTGTGACAAAGTTATACAGTTACTTATGCGTTGTTCTAAAATAAAACTTCCTTGACGAGCTGCTATATCGTTGTGGAGTTGCAGTTTGTTTTTTTCTGTTTAGATATGAAGATAATGATAATATTTAACTGCATAGTATGTTACATTTTAAACACATTATAACTATTTAAATATTTTTAATGAAATTACAAATTTCTAATTTTATTTGATGATATGAAAATTATACATTAATATATTATTTATTATAAAAGATTAGCTTATTTGAAGTTGAATTTTAATATTATAGTAAATTTAAATAAAGTGATCAGTAAGTTAATTTTTCTTTTTATCACCTATCATATTCCTTATCTTAGTTCTTCAAGTTTAGATATTTTACCTTTTTTACTTTAGATATATATATATATATATATATATATATATATATATATATATATATATATATATATATATATATATATATATATATATATTTAGATAGATATATATATAGATATGTAGATATATAGATATATAGATATATAGATATATATATATATATATATATATATATATATATATATATATATATATATATATATATATATATATATATTTATCTAAAGTAAAAAAGAAAAAATATCTAAACTTGAAGATATATATTAATATATAGTTGTTTCGCCGTCAAAAGGCTCGTCTTCCTGATCAGCATGCTAAACCTTATCAAAAGCCTTTGATTTTTGCCAAGAGAAATAACTTCTACTACACTGCTTGTTAGATAGAAATAACTCTTACCACACTGTTGGGGGCTTCAGCAAATACATTGGCTGACTAAATAGGGAGAACTTACAAGGAGAATGTTTCTACATCGACAAAGTGTTTGGGTAGGTGTGGAAATCATTTTTTCATTATTACTTTTTTTTTTAACGTTTTCCGACAACCCTAATAACTTACCTTCACTTCTTAAATTGTGTCTTGTCACTGACCTTAGATAGTGTTTAGTTTTTTCTTGTTCTCATTTAGGTGGTTCAGACTATGTTTCACAAACTTTTTCTATCACACAAACTTTTTTCTTTTTTTCTATCACACAAACTTTTATCTTGTATTTTTTCTTAGCAAAAGCATGAAAGCTTTTGCTACAGTCTAGTCCAATTATATATTATAATGAATATATAAGTGACATTTCGTTTTGTCTAAAACCCTGTGGTGCTCGTTTGAAATGGTCACAATGCAATCAGTGCGTCATAATGTCTGTGCCGTGTCAATCTTCTCACAACATTTTTATGAAGCCAATGTGTAAATACACTCCAATTATAATAAATCTTGTAATTACTCAGATTACAAAATTTCAGAAATTAGAACTAGAAGACTTTTATAAAATCTTTAAATATATCTTTAATAATAATAATAATAATAATAATAATAATAATAATAATAATAATAATAATAATATATATATATATATACATATATATATATATATATATATATATATATATATGTATATATATATATATATATATATATATATACATATATATATATATACATATATATATATATATATATATATATATATACATATATATATATACATATATATATATATATATATATATATATATATATATATACATATATACATATATATATATATATATATATATATATATATACATATATATATATATATATATATATATATATATATATAATATATATATATATATATATATATATATATATATATATATATATATATATATATATATATATATATATATATATACATTTTGTATATATAAACAATTTTTTTTTTATTCAAAATTTTTTTAAATTTAGTATTAATTTATTACATGGAACACATTTAGGGGTACCAGCAAACATTTTAAAAAAATGTAGTTTTATGAGCCACACAGCTGTTTTAAGCGAGCTTTACTGCTTCTTGTTACATTTTGAAAAAATTCCAAGGGTTGAATTAACGCATCGCGATTTGCGATATCTGTTAAATTATCTGGTCTTCAAAGTTTCAGTTTATGGAAAACCACGAAATTTAGTCAGGATATATAAAATGGGAGGAGTAAATAATAAAAAAAAGCGGGAGGATTTACAATGAAAGTTTTATTATTTATCGGTTACCAATATATATTTTTTTTAATTTCAAGGCCAAAGTTCACTGAATTTTTGTTTTGAGATATAGTTTTTTGTTTATAACAAGTGACTTGTTATAAACAAATAACACGATTTTCAAAATCAGCCCCATATCGCCCATGCAACCTAAAATTAAATTAAAATCAGGACACTTTTTGTCTGTTAACCAAAGCCCCCCCTCCCCCGCAGTTTCGCCACTGAGAGTAGTACTGACATTTACTTAAAACTAAAAACAGAGGTGTTCAATTTAATAAATTTTAGTTATAAAGAAGTATATTTAGAAATATATTTTTTTGTCTTTACTTTTATTATGATTTAATTGATTAAATAATAAAACAAAATTTAAGTTTATAGCCTCCTCCCCTCCCCTCCCCTTTTAATATAGATTTCTCCTAAGAAGTAAATTATCAGTGTTTTCATTGGATGATTTTAAAGTGAACGCGCGTTTTTTCCGGACCGTTAGTAAGATGTTTAGAAATGCTAAACTGTTTATAAAAATATGTATTCGTAAAAGTTGCTAAGGTTTTTAACATTGTTTAAATATCCATTGTATTTTTTCAAGATGCATTACTACTTTAATTAAAGTTTGGAATTACTTAATTAAATCATTTTTATTTATAATATCTTGATTATGTGTTGTTTGATCAAACAATAAACTATAAATGCAACATAAAAGAGTGTTATAAAAGTAACAACACTGTAGTATTATTACTTTTGTAGTCATAAATTTATTGTTTTGTTTTTCATAACATTTTCACTAACAAACTAAAGTTTATTTGCCTATTCCGTAAATTTCGTGGTGTTCCATAAACTAAAACTTTGAAGACCAGATAATTTAACAGATATCACAAATCGCGATGCGTTAATTCAACCCTTGAATTCACATAAAGGGTGTTACTAAAACTTCTATAACTTTTCAAATATTAGAGATAATTTTGATCTGTAAAAAGAATAAAAACACCAATAAAATGTTTTATCATATGACATTTAATGTAATAGTAAAAAAAAATTTTTAGTTTAGAAAAAACGCAACAAATGATGATCTTGGCTGAACTTTAGTAATTTGATGTTACTTTTTATCAAAAAAAAAATTGAAAATATATTTCTAACATTTATTAACAAGTATAAACATTGTTAGACTATTATAAAAACAAAAAAAAATATTACTCAAACTTTATGTAAAATGAAATAAGATAATTAAGTCATACAACAAAATGGCAAAAAAATATTAGAGAAAACGTTTTAACATTTAATGTTTTACGCCATTTAATAACGTAAACAAAAATTTAAGCGAAAAACTAGAAAAAATTGTTAAACGTGCCAAGTTTGAAAACATATTCGCTAACATAAAGGTACATAAAATAATTTTTATATTTTCATCTGCATAAAAGGTCGAAATTAAAATAACTTACATAATTCATCAATAAAATTATATTTTACATTTAAAAGAGATAAATTAAAAGTATAAATGCATTAAAAATTGAGTTATAGTAAAAAAATCACCAGGATGACATAAGAATCTGATAGTATAGACATTCAACGAACTTGGTTGGCCCGAGACAGGTTTTCCGTAAAAATCGTTAAAAACAGAAAAGTGATCCAAAACCATTTAAAATATTTTAACAATGTTTATTTTTATTTCGTTTAACATAAATATTTATTTAACAAAGAAAGATGGTTCTTTTATATTTTTTTTTATTCAAAGATAAAAGCGTTTATAAAAAAAAAATACTATTAATTTAAACTTAGTGAATTTTTATACTTTTTATGCGGAAATTCTTTTTTTTTTTAAACACAAAAATTCTTATGACGTCAAGTTCGCTTAGAATAAAACAGCCATGGCCACCCTAATATATATATATATATATATATATATATATATATATATATATATATATATATATATATATATATATATATATATATATATATATATATATATATATATATATATATATATATATAGTACATGTACCAGAAAAAATCTGCACGTGTTCTAATATGGTGTTTACGGACACTGTGCATTACTTTAATTAGCTAATTGTTTTAAAATGCCATAATATTAGTGTTATTCAAAATTTAAACAATTCTGTTATCAAAAAATTTAGTTTTAATTGAATTATCATTAAAAAAACAGCCCTCGGAATTAGGAAAAATGATCAGAATAATAAACAAACAGTATAATTTGTTTATTATTGCTCTGTTCTTTAAGAATGTTGAGCACTCTATTTGTAGAATATAATAACATAATTTACATATATATACATATATATATATATATATATATATATATATATATATATATATATATATATATATATATATATATATATATATATATATATATATATATATATAAAATTTTGTTATTTTAATAATTTGACTTACAATCAACATTTATAATATACATATACATATATATATATATATATATATATATATATACATATATATATATATATATATATATATATATATATATATATATATATATATATATATATATATATATAATATTGTTATTTTAATAATTTGACTTACAATCGACATATATAATATACATATACATATATATATATATATATATATATATATATATATATATATATATATATATATATATATATATATATATATATATATATATATATATATATATATATATATATATAATATTGTTATTTTAATAATTTGACTTACAATCGACATATATAATATACATATACATATATATATATATATATATATATATATATATATATATATATATATATATATATATATATATATATATATATATATATATATAATATTGTTATTTTAATAATTTGACTTACAATCGACATATATAATATATATACATATAATATATATAATATTATACATATATATAATATTATACATATATATTTATATATATATATATATATATATATATATATATATATATATATATATATATATATATATATATATATATATATATATATATATATATATTGTTATTTTAATAATTTGACTTACAATCGACATGCTTTTTTTTAGGACCTATTATTTCATGGCTGGTTGCTTTAGCTACAGCTTTAGAAATCCCAGACCCAGTCAAAGTGTGCTTCGCTGATTCCACTCTATCTATTACATTCATATTTAATTATCCTAAACACTTTAATTTATTTTTAGTAACGCTGTAACACCTTGAAGTTTATCTTTATGGTAGTGTAATGTAAAAACAAGCGATATATTTTCAAACTTTACAGTCTTCTAACAAAATACCGGAGTATGGAATTGTTCTTCTTCACAGATAGCGGATAATACATTTGGCTCCGGTCAGCGGCTAATAAGCCTGTTAAAATACAAATAAAACAAGTAAAGTGGAAAAGGAGAATAGTTATCAAATTGTAATTACATTGTGTGACACAGAGGAAATATTTACTTTAAAAGTTTTAATTAATAAGTAAAAAAATAAGCAGAACACTACAGAAAGTTTTAATAAAGTTGTTTTTGTTTCTCTAATTTCTTTTATCGTTTTCATACAAAACAACCTTATTTCCATTTATTTTTTTAAACCTATGTTTTCACAAAAGAAAAAGAAACAAGTACTTTTTTTTATTTTATTTCAGCTAAAGCTGCAAAGCGGAAATTTAGAACTAAAAAAAGCTTGAAACTTAAAAAAAAAACACTAAAACTTTATATTTTATATAAAGATATATTATATAGTTTTAGTGTAAATTATCCAATGCTGCAAGTTGTAATTACAATTAGATAACTCTAGAGTTAATAGGGTTAACAGGGTTAAGCTAAAAAAGTAAAAACGGTAAATGCAAAAAAAGTATCCATGTACCACACTGTAATTTACACTGTTTTACATTAATAGTGTTTTTGATTTTTACCGTTTTTATCCTTACTTTAAGTGGAAAAGGCAACCCTAATTCTGCCCTTATAAAAAAGAACACAATTTTCAATTTTGAACTTTTTTTTTCGGGGGAAGGGGGGAATTCTATTCATTATTATTTTCTTGTCCGGGTGTGTAAGTAAAAACATTGTATGTGATCTCAAAGTATCTGTTTTAGACGTTTTAATTTCACAATATCTGCAGGGATTATAACCAAACTTCATAAGAAAACAGGTCTTTATAAGAAAACAATTGTGCAAAAATGATATACTAAAGAATTAGTGTAACACGGTATAAGTTTCAGTATAATGCATTAATGTTTTTCATGAATTTATCGTATTTATCATAAAATCTCAACCCGAATAAACCAACTCAATTTGTTTTTGTTTATTCTAACAAATTTATAAGCCGCAGATCAGATAAAAAATAAACTTAAAAAAGAACATGATTTCGC
Organism: Hydra vulgaris; assembly: GCF_022113875.1. Taxonomy (NCBI): domain Eukaryota; kingdom Metazoa; phylum Cnidaria; class Hydrozoa; order Anthoathecata; family Hydridae; genus Hydra; species Hydra vulgaris. The sequence continues at coordinate 7,394,127 of NC_061158.1, read as the reverse complement.
TATTTTGCTACCATGACTGAAGGCTACAGTCACTAAAAATTGATAGCATTTACACTAAATTACAACAAGTTAAAAATTTATTGAATTTTATAAAACAAAACTAAGGGTATTGCTGTATTATTAAAGAGAATTTAAAGAGTTTAATTTGAATGGCGCACTATATTTTTTTACTGTATTTTGAATCGCGCACTATATTTTTGTACTGTATTTTGATTTTCTTTATATGACAATGCGTTTCTATAACTACATAATTTACAACTGCACATCCATTTTACGCATCTTCATATTACAATCTAAATTAAAAAAAAAAATTAGAATGAAAAACTTTATCAAATGATTACGTTAAGTGTCAGTATTTTCCAGTTTACTTTAATTGTTTAAAGAAAATTTTTTGCAACCACATCTATTAACTGAAACGCACTAACTAAAGTAATCTCGGTCGAATTCATTCAAATTTGTTCAAATTTTGACCACTTTGAATTTGGAAATCAAATTCAAAGTGGTCAAAATTCAAATTTGTCAAAATTTGTCAAACTTGAATTTGAGTCAAATTCGAACTTCATTCTTAAAATCAAATTATTTAAACTCTGTCAAATTCAAATTTAGACTTTTCAAATTTTGTCAAATTAGTACCAATATCACTCGAAAAAACTTTTTTTTTTAGCTAAAAATGTCGTTTGAACTTTAGAATAACTATTTCTAACTTTCAAGGAACCATAACGGTGGCGCAGTTATAGGGGAGGATGGGTAGGAGTAAGCCAAGGGTAGGAGTGAATCGTTGATTCTACAACTAAAACGGGAAATGAAAAAGACTCAAAATTTTCACCAAGTAGTTACATATAAATTGTTATTAACACAATCCAATTTTTTTACCGCTCCTTGGTGCGGGTGTCTGCATTTACGTTGTCATCCACTCTTTTCTGGGCTAAAGTAAATTTTTTGTATTTTTTGAAACTTCTTCAGCGAGCATACCGGTTGTTTTGAGACATTAGCTAGTCATTGAAAATTTACAAATAAACAATGTAGTTTTTAGAACAAAGTATTTTATATGCAAAAACCACGTACTTATTGCACACTTAATGTTTTAATCCAGTTGTACAGCTAGGGGAGGAATGAGCCATTCCTTTACGGGTAGGAGTAAACCACGGCTCACTAAACTTCTAATAAAGATATGAAAGATGCATTTAATCCAAAAAGAAAAAAGGATTAGAGTAAGTGCAATAACTTCTAAAATATTGCTTCTAAAATATATCTCGGCCAACTTTTTCTAGAACAGTAAAAGGCAGCATCGCCATTACAAATTTGAGGTTGTATTTGACTTTATCAAAATAATATTTGCTAAATATTATTTTTATTGCGTTAAAGAATCCCGTTATAGAATGTTTGCTGAGCAGTTTCATTAGTTGAATCATCAGACACCAAAAGTTAAGTAGGCAATCCGTACACCTGAGACTCTCCTGAATTTCATTAACTAGTTGTGGGATGGCTGCTAGAATACTTGCTACATTATTGCTTTTAAAGGTCTTTTTGACATTAGATAGGAGGCTTGCAATCTCTATTATTGCCTTGTTTAGCAATGTTTTAAAATATGTCTACCTTCTTTACTTTCAGAATACACCAGTAGCTTCTCCTAGATTCAGTTCTTTGAGATATAGTGAAACATTAGATCAAGGTTTGGATTAGAGTTTCTGAACAAGTAAAGAAATTTTATTTAAATATAGTTTGAAGAACTTTTACTTTTGATGTTATTCCATTAATTCTATTTTATTCCAAACAGGCCATTGGATAATATTCCATTCAACTTTATTGTCTCCTACGGTAAAATATTGACAAAATCCCGTCACTAACATGATAATCAAGTTTTATAAAAATGACTTACTTTGATGACCACAAATCAGTTGTATAAGCCACTCCAACAGCATTGTCTTTTAGATCTGTTCAAACCTTGTTGGTTACAGCCTGTTTAAACCTTGTTGTTGGTTACATCCTGTTCAAACCTTGTTGGTTACAGCCTGTTTAACCTTGTTGGTTACAGCCTGTTTAAACCTTGTTGTTGGTTACAGCCTGTTTAAACCTTGTTGTTGGTTACAGCCTGTTTAAACCTTGTTGTTGGTTACAGCCTGTTTAACCAATTGATAAAAAAGAGGAAGCTTTCATTTAACCATAGTTCTGACTGACTTCATGTGGAGCTTTGGATCAAAGTATTCGACAAAGAAATGCTGAATCGTTGATATGGTTGTTTAAAATTCTGTCTCATTAATATAGTTAAAGGCAAGAATACTACCTTCTGAATACTTCATCACAGCCAAATCAAATTTCAGCTAAGCTGATGACCTGATGTTGTGCTTGACAATACGCTGGAACAAAGTGGTCTGGTTGTGATTAATGAGGACCTTCCACCTCTTTTGGGAAAGCATGATACCACAATATTATTTGGTATCATTCTATTCACTCAAATATGTTTAAGTCTAGAATAGCAACAAAAATATTTATTTAAATTAAATTGTGTTAAAAATTTATATTTTATTTGAAAATCGAATTAAGTTTAATTAGAGTTGGATCTAACCCATCGAATCGACAATATCAGTTCCAGAATTAGAGAGATTTTTTTGAGAGAATTTGAGTTTTTTTTGTTTGAAGATTCACATTAAAATCACAAAACCATTCTAGTCCAATACTTGGTTTGTATAAGATTTGTATTTGAGTACTTTAGAGTAAATTGTTAAAATTTATGGTGGGTGCGGCATCAGGTTTTTAACTTATGGTTTTGCATTTCTTTATATTCAATGAAATTTTATTTTTAATATTTGTTTAATGATTTATTTATATCGAAAAGGTTTTCGATATTATGTAACATGTAAAGTACAATCAAAAGTGCTACTCAGTCAATCTAATATGATATTGGTGGAAAGTTTAAACTCGTTTGTACATTTGTTTAAACAAAAGCGTGAAAATGAAAATTTTAAAATTAAATTTTATTATAACGTCATAGGAATATACAATAGATAAGATTTTATTATATGTAAATATAAGCTAAGAAAAAAAACAGCATAGCGTAACATTCCTTTGTAAAAGTTAAAATTAATTTAAAAACTAGTTAACATGGTTACAAAACAAGGGGGTGCAGTGCGACAGATTTACCCAGGGTTACAAATACTCTAGCTCCGGCCCTGTAACGTGCATTTGCTGTCTCCTATTTAAGTGTCTCTAAAATAGTAACGGAGATATCTTATATTGTCAATTCAAAACTTCTTTTACTGCAACAAGACAAGCAGAAATCAGGTTTATAAGCTGTTTAACAATAAAGCATAAGCATAATTGCTGATTGTAAAACATTTGGGATAAGTGGATTTCCGGAAAATCTGTCTGCAAAACAGCGCACCTAAACTAGATTTGCAATCTTTAATTGTGTGCAAAACATCTTTTACAAAAAGATGTTTTGACATTCTACTGTTGACTTGGTGAGAAAATATATAAACACGTAATAATTTAAAACAATTAAAAATATGCAATGACGGTGGCTACGATACCTTTAGGCAATACATTTTGGTGGTTTGATTTTTTTATAAAAAATTAACAAACTTTTTTAAATCACCTTAGACGTTTTTAAACCTCATCTTGCTCATAATCAAAATCAATTTTTAACTTCCATACAACTATTTTTAAATAAATTACAACTTTCAGGTTCTAGAAGGTTTTAATGCTGAATGGTATGAAGTGGCAATTGTGTTAAGATAATATGAAAGGAAGTTTAGCTCCTTCGTGAGCTAAACTGCCATTAGCATCATTATAACATATAACATAAAAATGAGTATTTTATTGTTAAACTAATACTTTTTAGTTTCTATCCATTCATTACTAATTATATGTTAAGAATATACACTAGTGCTTTTTACATTATGATAAATTATTGGATAATTGTATCAGAGACATATTTGGTTTAATATTTTAAAATTGTTATGTTTTCTAAACCGATGAAAATTTTTTAAAAACTGAACTTAATTACAAATTCCAACTAATTTAAATATTGTTGATAATAATATTGAAACAGTGCACAGTGGGCCCGATATTAGACATATGGTAGACAAAATTATTTTGATCTTTTTTTTTTACTTAAACCCTTTATATGTCCAAAGAATCACTTTGTGTTAAGATATATTTACTTTTATTATAAAATTTAGTTAAATAGTTGCTTATACTAAAAATTATTTAGCAAACTTTAAAAACGCGGATTTATAATTTTTTAATTTCAACTCCTATGACTTCTTAAAATCGTGGAACTGAATAACAAACTTTTCTGGTGGAATAAACTTTAAAAAAAAATGATGCTACAAATTTTAAAAAAACCTGCCTTGCATCTAAACGTCAGTTTAGTTAATTCCTTTGCATTGTGATTAGCATAGTTTGTATACCACATAGCTTTTTAAGAGTGTGTTTTAGAAAATCTTTTAGTGGTATTTGTACTAAATAGCCATCTATTTAAATGTTCTTGGGATGGCATTTAGCTTTTGAAGATCTTATACCATTATATAAAGGGTATATGTGGCAGCCGTTTTTCTTAAGCACCATTCCTTAGAAGCTGGTGTGTTGATTTTGATATATCACCATTAATAATTAATGTTAAAACATAATCAGGTAAATATATCTAAGCAGGTTTAATGGGGTTTTTATTTCAAATTTCAGAAACTTTTGTGCCAGTTTTGTACTTAAACTCACTTCATACTTTCAATTTTGTTGCATGAAGTAATTTATGGCTAAATAAAATATTAATAACATTGTTAAGCTTATTTTTTTTGTTATGTTACAAGCTTTTTTAAAAGAGCATCATGGTTTACCAACTTAATTAACTGATGATGTAGCATTGAATGTACCTTCGGCGTACTGAAAATCTTGAGCTAGCCAATTTTCATCACTTTTCTCAAAATAAGTGTTTGTTTGCAACTATCAACTTTTTACATTATAATTCTCAGAATCCTCTAGTTTACTATCTGAAGAAACTAGAACAGCTAATTTCGATGAAGAGAATGGTATATCTTTAGGAACTAATTTATTTTGCCGCATAAGTCCGTAAATGTCACCAATTTTTATATTATTACTAAACAAAAAAACAAAAAAATAGATAGGTAAACAGTGCAACTTGTATTGAATTAAATAACAAACAAATTAACATGTATTTTTGTTTACGAGAAATAAAAGTTGATTTCAAGCAAATAACATAAGTTTTAAGTCATTATTTTAAAATGTTAAAGAAACCCAAAAGGGGATGTTAGGGACAATGTATATAGTTCAAATAGGTTGCATACATATTGCATTTACTAGTTCAAGTATTTAATATAGGTTCTTATGAGCTCCCTAAATTATGTGGCACTTTTGTACAAAATAAAAGTATAAAATGTTAAAAATTTACCTCGTTATTTTAATGCCAGATTATAAGTGTGTTATAAAGGCTGATCTTTACTTTATATTTTTTTCGTAAAGCTTTACTGTTAAATAGTTTAAATTTATAAACTAATTCCGTAAGGTCATAAAATTTTAAAAGTTACTGTTTACTATGTGCATGCAAAAAATAAAAATTTCCGCAAAATTTCCCGGAAATGCTTCAAATTTCCGGAAATTTTCAAAACATTTTTATAGCAATAAACTTCATAGTTTATTGCTATAAAATATTATATAGTTTTATAGAATTAATTTCTTTGTTTCAAAAATATGTGTTTTATCATCGCATTATTTAGGTATTCTTTAAATATTTCAACAAAAAATAAAAAATAGTAAAGACCCACAAGCAAAAAATGCATATCGTTTAGTCAAATTTTTATAGTCAATTTAAGAATCACGTATCTTTTTAAAAAAAAAAAAAAAAGCGCTCAAGTTGTAATATGTTATTTTTAGTTACATTACTTTTGTAAAACAACAAAAGTCTTTTTAAGATAAATTTTATTGTGTATTATTTTTGTAGAGTGTTTTAAAGAAAAAGATTAAAAAAGATTAAAAAAAAAGATTTTTTATGCGTACATATTGCAATACGAAGACAATTTTAGGGGGAGGGGGTATTGGGGAAAGGGGGTGTTTTACTCCATCAAAGAACGTAATTTTTAAGTTATAGTCGGTTTTTTGATAAATTTAGTCGGCTAGTAAATTTTGGTTTTTAAAAACCTCTTTTACTTTTATTTTTAAGAAACGGATTTTTACGGATTCCCTCCTTCCCAGCATTTTTTAATATATTGATTTATAAAGTCAAAAGTCTTTTAGCAAGGTTGTGGCAAGTATGACTTTTTTTTAAATTTTTATTATTTTAGGTGCCCTTTTGAAGCACATTTAAAAGGAAGTTTACGCCCCCTTTCTTACCGATGTTGTAAAACTTACCCAGAGGTGGCGTTGAACAACGGATCTCAAGCTACTGAGGCAAGCGCGCTAACCGCTGCGCTACGACTTAAACGTACTTATTTAAACATAGCAGTTGATTTATGACCTCAAAATCATTAGTTCTTTATTTTTATTGCTAACTTTATTTTTAAATAGTTTAAATTTAGCAAAAAAATATTTCCTTATTTTTTACCTTTCATTAATTAATAACGTCTTTAAAACAAGAAAAAATTGTCAAATACTGTAAATATTTATATTAAATCTTATTATATATAATTTTACAGTTTTCAGTAATTTGTTGATCAATTTAACAGATATTGAAAAATAGGGCAATGATCATCAACATGCATAGCAAATAACAAGATAAAAGAGTTTTAGAAAATTTTAAAACAAATGATCATAGTTGCTACTTATAGTTATGATAAAAAAAAACTCAAAAAAATATCAAAAACATGTGTTTTTCAAAGTGTTTTTCAAAGTGTTTTTCAAAGGTTTGTAAAAATTCTATGATCTGCTTCATAATATTTTACCATAAATTTGTCCATAACAACTGCCTTATTAAGACATAAAATTTTACTCATTAGTTATAAAATAACTTATCTTTTTTTGAAAATTTTTGAAATTTCCGGAAATTTTCTGAAAATTTCTCGATTTGAAAATTTCCGACCTAAAGGTGAGTTTCCACTCATCTGTTTTTTTACGGGAACGGGATAGGAAAGGGAAAAATAATCACGTGAGCATGCGTAGTTTTACTTCGGACAAATTAAAACTTATAATACGCATGCCCACGTGATTATTTTTCCCTTTCCTTTCCCGTTCCCGTAAAAAAACGGATGAGTGGAAACTCACCTTAACATGAAACCGCAAATTTTTAAGGTTTTAAAAGACTTTTTACTCAAAACAATTTTCAAAATTTTAATTGAGAGTATTACAAGTATGTTTTATCATATGGTTTTGAATATAATAAATATTTATTTTTTAGGTTTTGTTAATTTCAATAAAAAATACTGGGTAATTTGAGCATGCTCAAAAACCCAGTATTTTTTATTGAAATTTAATAAAATAAAAAATAAAATTTGATATTTTATTGAAAAGTTTTGTTAGTAACAATAAAATATTTTCATAATTTATGAAAATATTTCATTTTTTGTTTAAGGTGCTCATAAAACCCTAATCTTCTCTACTAATATAGCTAATATAGCGCTCAGTGATCCAGGGGGGATGAGGGATGCATCCCACCCCACTCCCACTAGAATCTGAAAGTCCTAAAATATCTTAGAAATTGAGTTTTTTTTTTTTTGGGAGACGTAAATGTGTTACAGAATTCAAAAATATTTCAACATACCACCCCCCACTGATAGCTACCACTGATAGGATCCGTCACTGATAGCGCTTTTTGACATACAAGCTAGTCTATGTAATTCCTTATTGTTCAGACACAATTTTGCCAAAAGTATGAGGCATAACGGGGTATTTCCGTATATATTTTTTAAAGTTCAGTAAACTAAAAAGTTTACATTTTATGATGTTCTTGCTCAGTTACAATGTTGTCAATGTTGTATTTATTTTCAAGTAAATTTGTATTAATTTCAATAATTTTTTTTGCTCTAGAAGAGTTTTTTCCTTAAGTACTCTGTTTTACTCCAGTTTTCCCTGCTCTCTCTCTCTCTCTCTCTCTTTCTCTCTCTCTCTCTCTCTCTCTCTCTCTCTCTCTCTCTCTCTCTCTCTAAAATTAGTAAAAACACTTATCTAGATTATTCTTCAAAAAATTGTTTCTCCATCAGTAGGTTCATCAGTAGGTTCATCAGTAGGTTCATCAGTAGGTTCATCAGTAGGTTCATCAGTAGGTTCATCAGTAGGTTCATCAGTAGGTTCATCAGTAGGTCCATCAGTAGGTTCATCAGGAAGCTTGCTTATGAACTAGTTCTTACATTACGTGTCTTGCAAACTTACTCCATAAACTATGTAATTTTGTTTGTTATGGGGACGCTCAAACACGAATAATAATACGAATAATACGAATAATATCTTTACCAAATGTATTACCATTTCTAAAAATAGAAAATAAAATTATAGAAAGAACCAAAGCAACAAATTTTTTAGGGATACTTATTGATGAGAATATTTCATGGAAATCCCACATAAACTTTTTAAATACTAAAATAAGAAACTACATTTGTATGCTTTACAAAGCTAGACCGATATTACCCCAAACAACTTTATTTCTCTTTTATTCAAACCTATTATACGTATGGTAGTATAGCATGAGCGAGTACCCATAGATCCAACCTAGTGGCACTCTACCGACATCAAAAACATGCTGCAAGAATAGTATTAACCGATATCACGTTTCTCTAAAAAAAAAAAAAAAAAAAACCTAAGAATTAACTTTAAAGCAAAGTGTATATTAGATTTTATTTATATTTCGTACATGTCTGTCAATATATTAAGTATAACAAGCCATGTAATTATATATTTATGTGTATCAAATACAGCTCTTCTCTCTTTTTGATTATCTAATAGCTTTTTATATGTGACTCTAATGCTACTAAGAGACTTTGCTGAAATGAATTTTTTTTAACAAATTAAGTATACAAAAGTATCGCAACTAAAAGCGGTTTCTTGATGACAAGACCACTTGGTCTTCTGCAAGTTTCGCGCGTTTTTTAACAGCATTACTTTTTTATATTTATTATTTGTGCTAAATTTAATATTTGTACTGAAAAAAGTTCCTATTAAATTCTACGATATTTTATTTTATACTTTGTAAATGAATCAGTTTATATTATGATCACGTATTTGTAAAATTTTGATAGAAGAAAAAAAAAAAAATTTATTATTAGAAAAAATTATTGGTGGACCATAATGCTATTTCTTTATCATTTTGCATCTCTTTACACCCTCAAGCTTATTTCTGTTTGTCAGATCAACAGATATTTGTTTTTTTAAAAGCTTTCATACCTAAGTCTGTTTTAATCAAGTTTCTGATAATTTTGGGATCGGTTCCAAATTCTTTTGCAATTGATCTTCCTGATCAAGCAGGATTTTGTATAATTCTTTCACTTTGATAAATTTTTTTAAATAAATTTTAATAAATTAAAAAATAACCTTTTAAACAAAAAAAAATTTTTTTTTGTACGAACCACTTTTTTTGTCCCTGTTTTTTTTGGTGGAATTTCATCTACAGTTTCCTTTTTACATTTTTTGGTACTTGGGGTTACATCTGTAATGTTTTAGATGATTAAGAATATCAGTTGTTGTAAATTTTCTTTTATAGAGACAGACAATATTGTTTCTCACGCTTTCTGATTTTTTTACCATTTTGAATATAAGGAAAAAAAATTATATGTGTATCTAAGAGCTGATAAATACAGTTATTAGATATGTAAAAAGCAGTTCATTAGAAACAGTTCTCTAAAATCAGGGGACATTTGTAGGTTATATTATATATATATATATATATATATATATATATATATATATATATATATATATATATATATATATATATATATATATATATATATATATATATATATATATATATATATATAATATATATAATATATATATATATATTCATACATATATATAAATATATATATATATATATATATATATATATATATATATATATATATATATATATATATATATATATATATATATATATATATATATATATATATGAGATAATATACATATATGATATATATATGAGATAATATATATATATATATATATATATATATATATTCGGGGAGATTTTGCGGAAACAAGACGTGTTTTTTATTAGCGATAAAATTTACATAAAAATGGATATTACAATAAAAAGCATCGAAAAAATTATCACAAAACAACTCGAGGAACACAAAAAAAGTATTCTTAAAGAAACTGAACGACTACTTAAAGAGCAAGAAAAATCATTTACTTTAATAATGAGTGCAAACCTCAAAATTATAACTGATAGACTAGACACAATAGAGAAAGACAACAACAACAAGTCGAAAATAAAGAATATCGAAAAAGACCTGAACGAAATAAAGGACAGCCTCAGTTTTCAAGAGAATAAAACTTTAGAAAACATTTCACACTTAAAAAAATATTATGACAATCAAATAAATACATTATATAAAAAGTCAATAGACTTGGAAAATTGTTCCAGAAGTAATAATCTAAGAATAGATGGACTAAAAGAGTCTCCAGGAAAAAGCTGGGATGATTGTGAAAAAGAGGTAAAAAAATTCTTTAATAATCAATTAAAAATATCAAAGGAAGTCGTTATAGAAAGAGCACATCGCATCGGTCAAAAGAAAGATAATAAACCAAGAACAATAGTTTTAAAACTCCTGAACTTCCACGACAAAAACAAAATACTCAACTCATTAACTCGTCTTAAAGGAACTGGCATTTACATAAACGAAGATTTTGCCCAAGAAACTATCGAACATCGAAGGAAGCTTTGGGAAGAAGTGAAAAAATTACGTAGCGAAGGTAAATACGCTATTTTAAAGTATGATAAAATTTTTAGTCGAGATTTTAAAAATACGCGCTTTCAAAAATAACTTTACTCAAATCGAATGCTATTAAAAAAAAAAAAAAGTTGATTTAATTCTTTTTTCGTCATGACTAATGATTTTATAACAAAAGATTTTGATAAGTTGCGTTTTGACTTTTTTAAAACTAAAAATAATATCTTTGCAAATGATTTATACGACGACGATTTATTTATTTTTAATGGACCTGACTCTCCATACTTTGATACTAAAACTTTTAAAGCTAAACTTCATAACAATATAGACGAGTTTACGGTAATACACATAAACATTAGGAGCTTAAATACAAATATCGATAAGTTAAAAATTTTCCTTTTCGAATGCAAATATTCCTTTAGCATGATTTTTTGTCTTACAAAAACTTGGTGTTCTGACGAAAATTCTTATACAAATTCAAACCTCCTAATCCCTTATTATAATCTTATTTCTTATGAAAGAAAAGCTAGCAAAAGAGGAGGTGGAATAATAACCTACATCCATAATGACTTAAACACAAAAATTAGAAATGATCTTTCTATTTCTGACTCAAATAGTGAGGTCTTTACAGTTGAAGTCATTAATGATACTACAAAAAATCTCTTAATATCCTCTTGTTATAGACCTTGTTATGGAGATATTATAATCTTTTCAAGTTTTATGAAACAAATATATAAAACAAGCAATGTTGAACATAAAAAGCTATTCTGTATTGGTGACATGAACATAAATTACCTAAGCTATCATGAACACGCTAATACCAAAATTTTTTTCGATGATATGATACAACATTACATTTTCCCAATTATAAACAAACCCACCCGGGTAACTCCCACCTCAATTACAGCTATTGACAATATATTGACAAATTCAATTCAAGATCCATCCTTAAAAGTAGGAATAATTAAAACGGATATATCTGACCACTTCCCAATTTACTTCTCACTATCACAACAAGCAACACGTGTCAATAACTTGAAAATAAAAATCATCAAAAGAAGCATAAATAAATTCTTGACCCAAAAACTAAAAGACTCACTAGCGGTAATAAATTGGTCAAAAATATATCATGAATGTAACCTCGGACACACAAATTCCGCTTACAATAAGTTTATAAATATTTTCCTAAATCTCTACAATAAACATTTTCCAAAGGTCGAAAAAGAAATTAAAGCAAAATACCTAACCACTCCATGGAATAAGAAAATCGTCAAAACAAAAACAAAAACTCTACATAAAATATCTAAAAAATAGAAACCATTTTAATTTGTCTAAGTATAAACAATATAAAAATCTATTTGAAAAAATAAAATTAAAATCTAAAAAACTATATTTTTCAAAGCAAATACAAAAATTTAAAGGAGATAATAAAAAAATCTGGGATATTATAAAAGAAATAATTGGTAAAGATAAAAAAAACTCGAACCAACTACCTCCAAAAGTTCTCATAAGTGAAAAAGAGTTTAATAATAAAAAAATTATCTCTGAAAAATTTAACAAATACTTTGCAAGTATAGGTTCCAAACTCGCCTCTAAAATTCAACCTACAAACAATTTATTTGAGAATTACATCGAGGACTCTCGTTGCTCCCTAGTTTTTAAAGAACTAGAATACGAAGAAATTGAAACAGCAATTAAAACATTAAAAATTAACAAAGGTCCAGGTATCGACAATATCCCAGCCAATATTATTTTGAATGTCTTCCCAGAAATAAGTAAACCCATTTTTCAAATATTTAACTCTTCAATAATTACACCCGACAGGAATTGTACCCGACTATTTAAAAATAGCTAAAATTATTCCTATCTATAAATCCGGAGATACATCTTCCTTAAATAATTACAGACCAATATCAATCCTTCCCGTATTTTCAAAACTGCTCGAACGAATAATCTACAATCGTTTATATAAATACCTAATCACAAACAAAATCCTGAATGAAAACCAATATGGTTTTCAAACTCAGCACTCGACAGAGCATGCTATCGTAGACCTCGTCAATAGAATTAGTGAATCAATCTATGAAAAGAAGTTCGTATTAGGAGTCTTTGTAGACTTGTCAAAAGCGTTCGACACAATAAATCATGAAATCCTTCTAAAAAAGTTGGAAAAATATGGATTAAAAAACCATACACTGCAGTGGTTTAAAAGTTACCTGTATAACAGACAACAGTGTGTTATTACAGATGATAATTACCACAGTAAATTATTAAAATTAACTTGTGGTGTTCCTCAAGGTTCAATTCTTGCTCCTCTTTTGTTCCTAATCTATATAAACAACCTTCCAAAAGTTTCTAGCAAACTTGAATTTATAATGTTTGCAGACGATACAAATTTATTTTACTCTTCGACAAACGTCAAGGATCTGTATGATAATGTAAACATAGAACTCCAAAAATTAAATATATGGTTTAAAACAAATAAGTTATCCCTAAACATAGAAAAAACAAAATACACTTTATTTCACTCAAATCAACAAAGAAACACACTACCAAATATTTTACCCTCTCTAAAAATAGAAAATATAGTAATTGAGAGAACTCACGAAACTAAATTTTTAGGAGTTATAATTGATGAAAATTTATCTTGGAAAAGTCACATAAATGCTTTAAACACTAAAATATCAAAAAACATAGGTCTACTTTATAAAGCAAAACCTATGTTGTCGCAAAGTAATTTAAAACTTATATATTTTTCTTTTATACATAGCTACCTTATATATGCGAATATAGCTTGGGCGAGTACGCATATAACCAAATTGAAAACTTTATATCGACGTCAGAAACATGCTATTAGACTAATCTACCATAAAGACAAATTTACACACACTGAACCCTTATTTAAAGAAATGGATGTGCTTAATATTTATCAAATTAATATTTACCAAAATATATTGTTTATGCTAAAATTTAAATTAGGTCAAGTACCAAACCATTTTTTAAATAACTTTTTTATAAATAACGTTGATAAATGTAACACAAGAGAAAAAGGAAACTTTATTACACCTTTCAAAAAAACAAAACTTTCCCAGTTCTCAATTTCATATCGGGGTCCTTATTTATACAACAAACTAGTAACTAAAAATAAATCAATTTGCAATCTAGATTCAATTTGCAATCAAAATTTCTTGAAAAAAAAGTTAAAAAATCTGATACTGAATCTAAACAGATACTCAGAATTCTTCTAAGACTATAAATTAAAATACATATATATCAACTACAAAGTGAACTGACTCGTTTATGTGTATTATCTAAATGACTCTTACCTTTCTCAAACAATATATCAAAAATTGTTTATTACACACAAAAAAAACACTTGATTTTTTCTTATCAAGTTTAGTTATTATGCTGCTAGTTATGTCTAATATTTTATACTGAGCTTATTTTGAGTTTATTTTTTATTATGAGCTAAATTTAAAGAATATATAAACATAGTTGTACTTAATATATATATATATTTAACATAATCATAATAATATATCAAACACATTGTAAGGGCTTCGTGATAAGATCATTACGATCTTCTTGAAGTTCGGCCTGTACTATTTAATTATAAATTTCACTATATATTTGACTCACGAGACTTGTAAATATTACTTTTAATTTACGAAACTTGTAAATGTTATATGTACGGCAAATATATGAATAAAAAAAAATATATATATATATATATATATATATATATATATATATATTATATATATATATATTTTGTGTATGTATTTAGGTGCTCCCAGAAGTCCTAACGGTCTTATCATAGAGCATCGCGGGAGAGCATTTAACAGGGAGTTCACGCCTCCTTCCGTACCAATGTCGCTTGTTGGGCTGGAGCTGGCGTCGAACCTGGGACCTCTGGGTTCTGAGCCAGAACTCTAACGGCACTGCGCCACGGCTGCTCTCTCTCTCTCTCTCTCTCTCTCTCTCTATATATATATATATATATATATATATATATATATATATATATATATATATATATATATATATATATATATTCTCAGTATTTATATATTGATATATATATAAATACTGAGAATCACCCGATCGTTTCAGATATTGAGAAATCTACTAAACAATTACAACAACTACTTTCTTTATACTATCATAATTTATTGATATGCGCAATAAAAAAACTACTATTTAAGACGTAAATCTATTTAAGTTGTAAGGCACCACTGAAATGATTAAGAGTTAACGCATTTTTCCATTTCTTGCTTTCGTTTTTCACAAATGATCTCCCAAGGAAAAAAGTTCTATAGAACTTTTATAAACTTTTGAAACTTATGGCTTATAGAATTTTTATAGAATTCTATAGAAATTATACAAAATCTTTGTTAATTTCTATAGAAATTTCTATAGAACTTTTTTTTAGTTTTACAGCAATCGGCCATATGTTTCAAAAGTTTATAAAAATTCTATAGAACTTTTTTTTCCTGGGCTGGCGTTTGATAAATTCAATATTGTCCTCCACTCAGCTAGCTTTGAGCAGCCGTAGTACAGTTAGCGCGATGACCTCAGAAGCTAGAGATCCGTGGTTCAACGCCTCTGCGGATGGCAATCCCGGGGCTCCGCATTTTTCAACAATCTTGGGATTGAGCATTTAATCACATTTATAAATTAAAACTTCTACGATTGAAATTTGACTATTTTCATATTAAAAATTCTTGAACTATTCTTTTTCCTTCAATTGCAATCAAATTCGACATTTACAAATTCGAAACTCTTGGAATTATGTTTTTGAATAATTGGATTGGATTTATTACAATAATCAAAATTGGATTGCAATAACATTCCAAAAATTTGTTGGTACTTAGCTAAGTCAATGCAACTAAGTCTTTGTTGCATTTATTGAAGTTTCTTACAATTTCTTTTTTTTTTTTTTTTTTTTAGTTTACAATTATTAATCGTAATATAACAATATAACAATATATAAACTTGGTATCTGAAAGAAGATCCAAATGATCTTGTCGCCAGAACCATATAAAAGATATAATACGTGTATATATAATAAAATAAAATACAATTGATCAAATAACTAATAACAATGTAGAAGAAACAAAAACTGAAAATAATTTTACAAATTATCCAGAGTAAAAAAAAAGAATTTTACATTTCAAAAATATTTATATATATTGCCAGTAGAAAGAATATAGTTTTTTAATTTAGTTTTAAAAACGGAAAACGAAATTGACAAATCAAAATTTGGAACAACAATTTTGTTCCATAAATACGGTGCTCTATAGTTTATGCAAAATTGATTAAACTTTGTTTGACAATAGGGTTCAATTAATAAATTATTATTTCGTAAAGCATATTTGTTTAAAGCTTTACAAGTAAAAAAATCTTTGAAATTGGACAATGGTCGTTCACTTTTACAACGAAACATAAAACATAAAATATTATAGACATTGAGTTCGTAAATGTTAAGTGCTTTAACGTTTTTAAATAAAATATTTGAATGAGAAAAACGATTTTCGAAACATATTAAACGCATTGCGTGTTTCTGACGATGGTAAAGACTTCGTAACTTACTTTTAGAGGTACTTCCCCAAACAATATTTGCATAATTTATATAGCTATAAATAAACGAGTAGTAGAGTTGAATTAAATTTTGTTTACTTAGATAGTATCTGACCTTATATAGAATTCCAATACTTTTAGCCAATTTAGTAGAAATATAGTCGATATGATACTTCCATGTAATATTTTCATCAATGTAAATGCCTAAAAATCTTGTGACCGACTCCTTTTTTATTTCAATTTTATCAATAAAAAGTTTAGGCAATTTATTTGGTAAAAAACGCTTTTTAGCAAGAGAGTGGAAAAGGATCCACTTTGTTTTGTCAATGTTTAAAGTTAACTTGTTGCACTTAAACCAGTTGGAGATCTGATTGAATTCATTATTCATATTTGAAAAAAGCTCATAAATGCTACTGTTTGACAGAAATAAATTAGTATCGTCCGCAAAATTTATACTCATAAGGTTAGAAGCTTAATTTAAATCATTTATATAAACTAAAAACAAAAGTGGGCCTAGAATAGAACCCTGTGGAACACCACATTTTATGTCAATTAATTTTTCATTTAGAAAATAATCTCCATAGAAAACAAATTGTTTTCTATTTTCCAAGTAACTTTGATACCATTTTATTAATTTGCCATTAATTTCGTAAAATTTGAGTTTTTTAAGTAGAATTTTGTGATCGACCGTGTCGAATGCTTTTGATAGGTCAATGAAAATACCTAATGTATATTGTGATCTACCAAATGAATCGGAGATTTCACGAATGAACTGTGTAATGGCTTGTTCAGTTGAACAATTTTTTTTAAAACCGAATTGATTTTTATATAGAAGTTTATTTAGATTAAGGTAATTGTATGTTCTATTGTAATTTCTCGAATAGACGTTATTTGTTTGTGACTATTTTGTTGTACTAGTTTTAATTAAACTAAAATTGCTGGTTATTTGAAAAGTAAATTTTCTTAAACTATAATGGCTTCTTACATGGAGTATGACAAAAAAAGTAATTCTACGGTTCAGAAACAATTCTTAGGAGAACAAAATGAGCCAACAACGATGTGTAAGTATACTACAAAAAGTATTTAAAAATTGGAGGCGGCTTAACGAAAGGTCTCCATACGCACTTACTTTCCTTCCATAAAATTAACCTTACAACAGCTACAATTTCAGCAAACACACTAGATGAACTACTAACAAACAAAACCAAAACGTTAACCAATTATTTTTCAATATTAGAGAGAGCAGAAAAATCACTTCCTGCAACACTTGTACGATTAACAACCCTTGATCGGACTTCGTTCAACGTTATATGTCATTCTAGTGATATATGTGCATGTCTTATAGCTACAGTATTCAAAAGTTTACCCACAACAGTCAACACTGTGCGTAAACTGGTTGTAGATTATAGCAAAAAATAAGTAATTTTTTAATTACAAAAAAAAGCCGGCCAAAAAAAACCTGAATTCGGTGTATGAGAAAGATTTTTTTGATGAATGGACATCACTACGTAACAGTTGCTACATTGCTTGTTTTGTATACCAAAACGTTGCTTGTTTTGTATACCAAGATCAACGTCCGCAGATAAGTGTATTGAGCTATTAGAGCAAAAGCACAACACAACATGGACTAGATTTGCGAAAAGGTATTTTTGGTATTATAACTGACGGAGCAACTGCGATGAAAAAAAATGGAAGTATATTACCTGTAAATCAACAGTTATGTTTTGTCTGTGGTGTGCAACTGGCTTTATTGAAGTAATATATCAAAAGCAGGGTATAGAAAGAGAAATAGATCAGCAATTCAACAAAGACTAATAATCAGAAATAGAAGACAATTTTTCAGAGAGTAACTCTTCCGAGAATGATGATTTTTAAAACAATAATGAATTGGTCGATCTTGATCTAAGTCATCGAGGAAACCAATGTGATATTACTAAGATAAGTTGCGGTCCAGTGATCAAAAAGGTACGAAAATTAATAGTAAAGTTCTATCGATCACAAAAAAATATGATATCATGCAGAAGTATGTTGCGTCTGAATTAAGAAAGCAAATAACTCTAATAAAAGACTACAAGACTAAATGGAACAGTCCTCTGTAAGTGCTCCAACGGGTCTATTTATCAAAAAATTGTATACAAAAGGCATTAATAGATTTAAGTCTACAGGTAGATGAATCATTGGCTTTATCTAATAATGAGATTAAAACTGTATCTGCTATCATTAATACTCTAGTCCCAGTAAAAGCAACAGTTAAGGCCCTTTGCTGCCGGGATGCTAATTTGTTTATACCCAGACCTTACCATAAATTTTATGTTAAAAAAGTTATCCCTTTTACATATGTACATAGTTGTACATATGTAAAAGGGATTCTTAGAGTGCTTGCACAATATTATTAGACAAAATGAAACGAAGTGGAAGATTGTCTTTATTTCTGCACAATCTATAAAGCTCCTCCATTACTTTAATTGCTCTTTCAGCACATTGATTACTTCTGGGAATGTTGATTGCTGATGGTTCTGGATTCCAATGACTTGTAAATGTAGCAAGAGGTTTCTTTTTGTTTAATAAAACTTCATGAAGGTCTGAATAAGTGTTTTCTTTATAGTTTTGGTCGTCAAACCAAAAGTCTGCCCACTTGTAAGAAATAAAGGTACATACAGATTCAAGTTTGTTTCTTGTTTTTGGCATAAGAATGTAGACTAACAACGCTAAAATAGCTTTTGAACTCCACCGAGCATTACTGATATTAGGGATTTTTTGAAATCTTACATTAGGAAATGTTTTATTTTGGTCATAGTATCGGTAGGTTCTCGTCAGATGAAACAGAAACTTCATGTCATCTCGTGATCCTCCTGTGTCTTTTATTTCTTCTGTACCATTATAAAAATTTGTCTTTAGTGTTTCATAATGTTCTAACAACTCGTTAGTAAAAAAGTAATTAATGTTTGGTGAGTTCGGATTTTCTCCCAATTTTTCTTCCATTTCTAGTCTAAGTATTCTATCCAAGATATGATGTTGACATGGTACAAATTGAGGTTTTTGTAATCCTTTTTTTTGAAAAATGTCCTGAAGTTTTACAACAACACCATTTTTTTTCCCGGTATTTACATTTGTAGTATCTGTCACAATCATTTTAATTGAATTTCATAGTTTAAATTCATCTATAATATCAGCTATGACATTAATAATAGTGATAGATTTTTGATCTATTAACTTCAGTGCGCCCAACTTTATTTCGCTTCTTTCATTTTTAAGAACGACAACCTGATACTCCCATTGGTCTATATGCTTTCCATCGAAGTGTAGACTCCAATTCTCATTCTTTAAATCTTGAATTAAAGTTTCTTTAAATTGTTTTGCTTCATTAAAAAGAGCCTTGTATATTCCAGACTGTGATGGCGCAGGAACATGTATGCCTTCTGAGGACAGTATTTTACCTATTTTAGAAGCTTTCTTAGTTGATACCTTAGCACAAATCACTAACTTTGTTGCTATTTTACAACTACTATATTTTTTACGTCTTTTCTTCAAATTATTATATTCTTCATCTGTAATTTCATTATCTATCTCAAATTGTTCATCAGTTTCTTCAAATTCGGAACTAGAGTTGTCTCTTTCAATTTTACTACTTTCAGTAAATGAAGAAAAACTTTTAGATGCTGAAGGTTGGCTGGAAAGTTTTTGCACAATTGATGGATGAATAGTCTTCTTTCCTGCCAGCTTTGAAGTAGCATATCCAATTTCTCCTTTGCTTTGTAACTGAACTTCATAAAATCTTTTATCTTCAGATGATAACCAAATGCCATTTTGATTTGTTATATCAAAAATCTCTTTTTGCAGAAGATCGGCATTCCCTTTTTTTCTGAGACTTTCATATTTTTCTATAACATCATTAATCTTTCGCTTCACTGACTGCTCTGTCAGACATGGGAAATTTAATTGTTCTTTCCACAAACTTATAACTTCTTCTGAAATAAGATCTATCCTTTGCTTTTTGGCTTTCACATCAGTACTAGACAAATACTTAAACCTGCTAACAATATCACTTTTTAATGGCATTTTGGAATATTCTTGAAAAAATGTTTCTAACATTGGAAACTGTCTACTTTTATGCGAATCTTGAAATTTCACAAGATTTTTTTTATAAGTCTCTTTATTTTTTTCAACACTTGATTGGCAGTATTTGTATGCCATTTTAATTAAAAGCAGCACAAAAAAATCTGAAACTAATTAATAAACAATTAGGCACGGCAGTGAAAAACTAGAAATTATAAAGTGGTAATGCATACGTTTGGTATGTATTTAAAATTATATATATAATATATATTAACCGTCTATATATATTTTATTATATATAATATAATAATATAATATAATAAAATATATATAGAGGGTTATGACTTCTTTAACTTATGTTTTCTGGCCCATATGTAATATGTATAGTATATTATATTCCTATCTATATTGTATTAAAAAATATTTCAGCCGAGGGGCGTGACATTTTTTTACACTTGAAGGAAAATAAACATTTCTTCATTGTTTTATAGCAAAAACTCATCCAAAAATAATATGGGGTTGTCCAAATTGTATAAAAAATTAAAAAAGTCATATCCCTAATGCACACCCACAAGGCTCAGTGAATGGTTAGTGCAGGGTATAAAATGAGCTTTCGAATTGATTGCCAAAATTCATTTTTGGATCACACATTATATGTTCGGCCATGGTAGCTGCATTGTTTTAGCTTTGAGCATACCAGTTTCTTATTACTAGTTTATCTACTGCTAGCTTGTTGAAAAGTCGTTACTTCTTCTGCAGTGTTTCCACTTAACTCAATGAAATCAATGAAAGTCTCTTACATTATGTTTTTATATCTCAAATATTATGTTCAAATTTACATATCGATAACTTGAGACACCTGGTCAATGTAGGATATATTGGATGTGCCATCAAACATAATAGCGTAATATTTTGTCTTCCTATAGGAAGACATTATAATGTCATCCAGAATAGCCATCCTAACAAGATTAAAAGAAGAGTTATAAACTCATTCTGTATTGTAGGAGAGAAGTATGACATCATAGATTGATTTGTAATACATGCCTCTTTAAAATTAGCAATATATAATAGCCTTTGCAATATGATCTACAACTGCGTCATTCTTAGCATGCAAAAGCAAAGTTCCTAAAAAACTTCCATTACTTTTTAAGCTACCAATAATAATATCTTCTCAATGGCTGCGCAAAAAAAAATTTTGTTTTGCTAAGAACAGGAAAAAATCCCAAGTTCGTTTTAGAATGACCATAAATTTTTTGAATAACTTGTTTTGAACATCTTATTAATAAATTCTGTTATTGATTACTATTATATTATTTTTAATGTTAATGTTACGAACTCAACTAAGATTTTTACTTAAGATAAGTACATGTACTATTTGTAAATATCCATGAAGTTTAACTATTTTAAAAATATATCGATTAATTGATTGATTTGTTTCACTAATAAAGCAGAACCAATCGTCAATTCATGATGTAGTCTTGTTTCTAAATCTCTCCAAAGTATAAAGCAGAACCAATCGTCAAAGTTGATAACACACGTTGATTATTCTTGTGCTCCTTTATCTTAGAATTCAATTTTTTCTAATCAAAAAATCCTTCCATTATTTCCATTGTTCCAAAAGCGCTACTATTATCTTGAAAAAGTTGACCAGGAAAGCAATATAAGGCGTTTTTTAAGGGTGAATAAAGTAAACATAACCTGCCTACCTTTAAATTGCTCGGTAAAGTTTTGTAAAACCAGTCACAAGATAACGAACAATTATTGAGGTCTTTTGCAAATGGCCCTTTCTTATTCTGAACTTTGAAAAGACCCTTTTTAATCAGTTTCTGTTTTGAAAGTTCATCTAAAACTAACGGCAAATACCCCACATCATTGATTACTTTTTCATTTAAGTGTTTTCTAACTTGTGCAGAACTTGATTCAGCCTCAAACAGTCTCTTACTGGTTGTGTTATATTTACTATTTCTTCAGAAAATATTACTTCTCGCGCATCATGTTCTTGATTGATGTAATTTAGGCTTGGGCCTTTATCAAAGTGTAGTTTGCTATCTTGGTGTGAGCTGTTTCCTCTGTGTGAGCGCTAATCTCTTGAGACAAGGCAGTAAGTTTGTAGATATTGTCAAAAGAGTGTTGTACAATTTCTTCAGATTTTTACATACCTATAATTCAGAGTTTATCATATCAATAAGTTAAACAAGAAACACCTGAGCCATGTGTTATGGTATTGTGCATTTTATGAAATTGCAATTAAATACATACTGCTCAGAATTTTTTATAGTTAGCACACTAATTGTTATGCTTGTATAAACTTGTCCAAAGCCCCAACTTACATCTGTAAATTGCGCGCTTTCTATGCTCGCCGTTTGCGACCAAGCTGCCGCTTTCTTTAGGCATTGTTCTTATCACATTACTAAGAAAACTGCCAAAGAAAAAGAGATTGTTCTATTACTATTTTTGTTTATTACGTTAATTATTGTTAACAAATATATAATAGAAAATGTTAACGTAGCTTTATGACATAATAACGATTTGACATTTTGAATATTTACTTATACCAGAAGTATTTTCTCTTATTCAATTTATTACTGGCGTAGCCTCAAGGGGTGGAGGGGCGACAGTCTCCCCCATCCTCCTTTCTCCCGATTTTTGTAAAATTTCTGTTTTTCTTCTTTCAAATTCTTATTGGCTGCCTTAGTTTATTGACCTATATACGCCACTGCTATTTATTATTTTTAAAAATAACTACGTTACATATTATAAGCAAGGAGGTATAATAGCTTAGCTATTATAATTCCTTGTTATAAGTGTATTACTATATACTTTGCTATATAAATTATATTTTGTCAAGAAATTATAACTGAAATAAATGTAATTTTTATAAAGCATTACGATACAAAACAAATTCTACGTTAAATTATAAGTTATACTCAAAATGACGTTTTATCATCTATCTCAACGATTAACGTCTTTATTGCAACGATTAACGTCTTTATTGCAACGATTAACGTCTTTATTGAGGACGTCTTAATTTTAATAATAATAAAACATGTGTTTTTAAGTAATTAATATAAAATCAACTTACGTTAAAAGTAAAATCTGACAACTACAATTGAACTACAATCGAAGTAAAATCTAACAATTTTTATTTTATAAATAATTATTTAATATAATTATGTTCAAATAATTATTTAATATAATTATATTATTTTTTTAAACTAAGTAATATCTTTAAATATAACTTTTACAATACTTTTCTCGCAATTTCATAATACTGCGATTTTTTAAAGCACGTTTTTAAAGTAATTTTATAAAGTACGTGCGATTCGTTTCATAAGAAAACGCACAATAAAAAATCACAAAAATAAGTTTCAGTTTCGATCTATTGTAGATAAAAAAAAAAGAACTTGTAGTTGTTTTTTTTAAAACTCGAACAGCATTTTGTTTTCTATACATACTTATGGACATAATATTTTACAATTTATCACATAGAACTTATTAATTTTTCTTTTTAAAAAAAATAAAACCATCATATTATACCTTCAAATTTATTATTAAACACAGTTTTAATAAGACAAAATGATGTTCAAACTAGACTTCAAGCACTTGATAAGTCAAAATCAGTCGGTTTTGATTTTGTTCATCCATATGTTTTAAAAGAATACAGCTCGTCAATATCATACCCATTATATTTAATTTTCAAAAAATCGATGGAAACAGGTACCCTACCAGATATGTGGAAGAAGGCAAATGTAATGCCACTTTTTAAAAAAGGAAGCAAATTAAAAGCATCTAACTACAGACCAGTCTCGTTAACTTCAATACCATGTAAAGTCTTAGAAAGAATAATAGCTGATTGTATCATGCAACATCTCATAAAAAATAATTTACTTTCAAAAAAACAACATGGTTTTATGAAAAGCAAGAGCTGTACAACAAACCTATTAGAATACCTAGATATTTTAACAGATGCGTTCCACAATAGAACACCGGCAGATGTATTGTACACAGATTTTAAAAAAGCTTTTGATAGTGTTTCACATAAAAAGTTATTATCCAAGTTATTGACTTTTGGTATTTCTGGTAAACTTCTTACGTGGATAGTCTGTTTTTTAGCTAACAGAAAACAAAGAGTGGTTTTAGGTGAAAGTGTGACATTGGGTTGATGTACTTAGTGGTGTACCACAAGGATCTGTTCTAGGTCCTCTCCTTTTTTTGGTATTTATAAATAATTTACCAGAAAATTTTATTAATGAATGTCGTTTATATGCTGATGATAATAAGATAATTGCACCTATTTCTTCTCAAAATGATTCACAATTGTTTCAAAATGATATAAATAAACTTGACGAATGGTCAACAAAATGGAAATTAGGATTAAATTTTGAAAAATGTAAAATTATGCACTTTGGTTCAAATAATAACGAATATTCATATTTTATGGACAATAACAATACATTAATGGAAATTGAAAAGTCAAAACTAGAAAAAGACATTGGTGTTAATATATCAAGTGATTTAAAATGGGCCAAACAAGTAAAATATGCAGCTACTGAAGCAAATAGTATACTCTCACTACTAAATAATACATTTAAGTACAAGGATAAAGATCTAATAAAAACACTGTATTGTACATATGTTAGACCAAATTTAGAGTTTTCAATTCAAGCATGGAGTCCGTATTATACAAAAGATATTAATGAACTAGAAAAAGTCCAACGAAGAGCTACCTAAATGATACCGGAGCTAAGACATCTTGAGTACAAAAAAAGATTGGAAATTTTGGATTTAACTACTTTGGAGACTAGAAGGCTAAGGTGCGATTTGATCCAGCAATTCAAAATATTTATAGGTACTGAAATCATTGATATTAAACAAAATCAAACAATGAACTCTATTTGCTCATCAGGTCCTGCAGCTAACATTAGAGAAGCAAAACATCGAATGAAACCTGAATTGATCAGAAATTGTTTGAAAAGGCAATATTTTTTCAGCAATAGAGTTGTTGATGGATGGAGTAGTCTACCAGCCGAAGTTGTTCAATCTACTACAGTTAAAAGCTTCAAATTAAACTTGCAATCGGTCGACTTAGAAGCAATAACAAACAAGATAAAAACCAAGAAAGCTTATTATTAACGTTTTTATTATTTAGTGACTGAACTAACTTGTTCATTAATTAATTTATACCGGTTGTCATAGATATTGCCTGGCGCTTTATCTCAACAGCATTAATTAATATAATATAATAATATGGTTTTATTTTTTTTTTTAAATAAAAATTAAAGAATTCTATTAAAATCTAATATTCTTTTAAAAAAATAATTAAAAAATAATTAAAAATAAAAAAAAAATTAAAAAATTAAAATCTATTATTCTTTTTTAAAAAAAATAAAACCATAATATGGTTTTATTTAAAAAAAAAATGAATTAAAGAATTCTATGTGATAACTTGTAAAATATTATTTCCATAAGTATGTATAGAAAACAAAATGCTGTTCGAGTTTAAAAAAAAAACTACAAGTATATATGGTAATATATGGTCCATATATTATTATTATTATTTTTTTTTTTTTTTACAGAAAGAGTAAAGATTTGATAGTTTAAAAATCACCAGTCTCGCAACCTTTTAGTTCAAGGACAATTTTGACGCCCTATTAAATTTTTGCCCCAGGAGTGATTTTCATTTCCATCGCTATACAATTAATACAAATGAAGTTTTATTTGAAGTTATAGAGGATGGATTTGCTACAATTACAGATTTTAAGTTAAATATTGTAACTCGTATCAGCGAATTTTCTAGTAAGCTATTTCTTTATGTAGGGTAGCTTAGGGTAATATGAGCACCTTAACCGATATTTGTAATATTTTCAAAAATAAATATGCTGGATCCAAAATTTTTGCGAATAAACAATTTTTAGGGATCCCTACTCGTGATCCACTAAGATATTTGGGCACCTGAAATTTTTTCTTAAAAACACAGAGATTTTAAAAAAGTAGCAAAAGCCCTCGGTTTACCCAGACCACTTGGTAATATGAGCACTTTAAATAAGCTAAAAAAATAACATTAGTTAAGTAAAAAAAATACCAACCTGACAGTTATAACTAATTTTTGGAATATAATGATTCATTATTAACAAAACTTATCATTAAAAGATCATATTTTATTAACTCAAACCTTTGAACGATAAAAATTCAAATTTTTTGAATTTAAATTACAGAAAGATATTTAATATTGCTAAATTATTAAAAAAAAAATTTTTTTTTTTTTTTTTTTTTTTTTTAATATATATTTCGCTGTTCATATAATAATCAAATAATAAAATTACAAAGAAAATTTTACGTTAAACAAAGTGTATATATATAAACATACAGGGGCTCAAAGAAGATCTGGATGACTGGTGTCACCACAATCTTTTCATAGAGCCCCTTTAACAATAATGTTTAAAGCCAAATATCTTTAAAAAGTTTACAATAAGATATACTACGTAAAAAACATAAATTAAAATCTCCGTCACAAATATAAACGATAAAAAATTTCAGCCAAACGAAGATTAAAAATAAACACGCAGAAGCATGTCAAATATATATAGTTAATATATATAAGATAAATAAGTAAATAAATATATATACATGTGTTTCAGAGATTTAGGAGATGCAATTTTATTTGTAGTTTAAAAGAGAAAGTGCTTTTCAGGTTTTTTAAACTGTTATTTTCTAATTGATTCCATAATGACGGGCCTTGGATTATAATTGAAAATTTTGACAGTTGTGATTTTACTCTACTCAAGTGATAGTTATGATTAGTATTTGACCGGAGATTGTATTTTTAGGAAACAGCCGATGTAAAAATATTAGAAAATACTTTTGGGAGCAGGTTATTCTTATATTTATACATAAAAATTAATATTTGAAGGGAATTAAGTTTTGATATATTAGTACACTAATGTATTTCATTATAGGGGAAGGATTTTCTAATCTGTTTAAATTGTTAATTGCCCTACATGCCTGGTTTTGTATACTCTGTAATCTTATTAATTTAGTTTTGTGTGTGTTTGCCCAAACAATATTAGCGTAGGAGAGATGACAATGAACAAGACTGAAATAAAGCATTTTAAGCGATTTATAATCAAGAAAGGCTCTAGATTTATAAATCGCACTAATAGCAGAGGATATTTTTGTTTCAACGAGACTAATATGGTTTTTCCATGACAGGTTCTCATCGAATAAAACTCCCAAAAACTTTGTATGATTTACTCGATTTATTTCATTTTTATTAATTTCCAGTTTTGGAAGCCTTAACCTTTTTTGGAAGATTAATCGATTATCTTATTTTATGGAAGAGAGTAAAACTTGTCTTTTCACAATTTAATTATAATTTATTAGCTTTAAACCATTGGTTAAAACTTTCCAATTCAGTGTTCATTGTATCGAATAATATTTTTACATCGGAGTGGTTAAAGAATAAATTTGTATCGTCCGCATACATAATTGACGATATTTTATGAGAAGCTTTATTCATATCATTAATATATATCAAAAATAATAAAGGCGCTAAGATTGACCCCTGAGGGACTCCGCATACAATATCAAGAGCTTCTGACTCCTCCAGGACAACATACTGTTTTCTATTAAAAAGATAATTTTTTACCCACTTATACATTAAGCCTTTAATACCGTAATGTTTTAACTTTGAAAGTAATATTACGTGATCCACAGTGTCGAATGCCTTAGAGAGACCGATGAAGACTCCTAATACAAGTTCACCTTTATCAAAAGACATAGATATTTTATTAGCTAGTTCAATAATAGCATGTTCAGTAGAGCAGTATTTCTGAAATCCAAATTGATTTTTGTATAAAAGCGTATTTATTGTCATGTAATTATAAATTCTATTATAAATAATTCTTTCAAAGATTTTTGAAAAAACAGGGAGTAGTGATATAGGACGGTAGTTGCAAATAGAAGAACTGTCGCCTTTTTTAAAAAATGGGTGAATTTTGGCTGATTTTAATTTATCAGGAAATATACTATTCTCAAATGAAAATGCTATTAAATAAAATAATGGTTTCCTTATACTATCCATAACATAGATAGCTACATTACTGGTAATGTCATCATATCCACATTATTATGTTTTGTTTTTATTCAAAAAGCAATTAAATCAACTTCTATTTTAGGACTTTAAACTTAGTAATTACTGGATAATTTGATCATACTCATATTCAGGGTTGGACTGGTTTAAAAAAACGGCCCGGGAAATTTGGTCATGGCGGCCCACCTGATCTTGTGTTTCATTTATTTATTGCTATAGTATGTATAAATGATTTTTTTTCTTCTTCTCAACCTAAATATTGATAAAAAACATATATTTCTAAAACACCGTTGTAAGTTGAAGTCTGTAAATAGTAAACACAGTCGCTATTCACTACTGACTAGTATAGTAACTTTTTTATCGTTTGACTAGTCGATGCCAAAACATCAATTATTGCATTGTTATTAATTCTTGTAAGAAGGTCTTTTTACCAAGATATTACAAGATTTTAGCATGAATGATTTGGGTGGCTCATCAAATTCCTTTATCTGTTCAAAATATATTTAATTTTGAGAACGACCTTTCACAAGCAACTTGTGACCAGGATAATTTCAACACAAATTTGTATACAAGAAACAAATTTGAATACGCAAGATTATTGAAATTGAACTTCTAGAGTACCAAATAACAACAAAAACGTGAAATAAATGCAAATTTTTTGCAAAATTTGCATTTATTTCTGTGGCTGTCGCTGTTTTCTACTGCTGGGATTCTAAAGACAGTTTTGAGTTCTACGAATTTAAATTTTCAGATGTTGTCCGAGAAAGAGTTAGATACTTCCGTGTCAAATAGCAAATTATACTCATCTTCAAGAGATGTTTTGAAACATTTCATTGCAAAGTACAGCAATTCCGTTTGAAGCTGGTTTATTGTTACACAAGCATCAAATTTTTTGATCAACTCACTGAGGTGCTGCAATGCATCACTTGGCATTTTTTCAAAAATTTCTTGGATCTAAACAAAATAAATTAGCATATACAATGCTCAGATAAACTGTTTTAAACAACTAATTATTTGAATCATGGCAATATTGTGAACATTGCGAAATTTATCTTTCGCACTTTTAAATAGTTTGTTGGCTCTAATTCTTTTCTTTTTCAAACCAGTCTGAACTTCAAATCCACGTTTTTGTATTATATCCATTCCAGTTGTTTGCAAATATTTAGATGATGGCGTGTTTTCAAACACTTTCAAAAACAATTTTCCCGTCAAAATAAATTAAAAAATTGTCAAGGAATCTAAAAGAACTTTGGCTCTGTAACGGACATTATTATTGAATTTGATTGATGTAGAAATATCATGAAATATTTGTCAAATGTCAATGTACAAATAATCAATAACTTGTGTTTCTTGATTGGAGGTTTTAATGAAGAAATTTCCAAATATCTTAGTAAGAGCTCTATCTTTCGCCCACCAACGGGTTTCACCGATAACAAACATATATTTCTATTTGCTAAAATCATGCCAAACATCGAAGCGTAAGTATGATTCTAATAAAAATACTACACATGTGTTTAAACACAAAACAAGGTAATAATTTTAACCGCTTTTTTAGTAACGTTATTTTTAAATTTAAGACATGCACATAACACCTTACATGGATCTTACCCGGGGAGATTCTATTTAACCAGGTGTTGAATCCATTGTATTGAACATGCATATTGGAAGCTCCATCAGTTGCCTCCAATATGCATTGCTAATACATTTACTTATATAAATGCCTACCTTTTCAAAAACGCCACAAACCAAATCACACATTCCTTTTCCAGTTGTTGATGTGCATTTGACTATCAATATTACACGTTTATGTACAGCTTCTTAAACATACCGGATCACAAAAGAACATAATTTTTGACAAAAATATGAGCAAGTTGCCACGGCCTCTTCTATTGCCAACTGAACCATGCTAGAATTCGTTTTTTCTAACCACCTCTTCGATATGTGCTTCCAACAACGGATTACGTTTGCCAATAAGCAAAAGAATATCCAAAAAATTCTCCGGATTTACACTGTCATCAAGCAATGTGAACGCAGACTCTTCTGTTCCTTTGTAGCTAAATCCACGCTTATCAAAAACTTTCAAATTTTCTATGATTTTTTTTTAAATTAAACGATTCTCTTAAACCTCCTCATCATGTCGGCGCGTATAAATGCTTTTAAAGTTATAACATTTTTGGCATTGATTTTTAAAACATATGATTCTGTGAAGGCTGCATGGAGAGCATTGCTTTTACGTTCTGATTCTCTTTGATAAATATACTTTTAAAGTTATACCCACTAAAGAACCTTGATTGATGCCAGGCAAAATGAACAAAACAGTTTTTGTGTTGTTGCCAGTGACAAGGTTTATTGTTTCTGAAATTAAACTTGTGTTAATTAATTTTAACGTTTAGATCAAAATTGTTTTTTTTGGATGAAATTTAAAAAATGGTTTCAAAAAATCTGATAGGGGTTTCACAAAATAATTATAGTTGTTTTAAGTTTCTTCACTTGGCTCGCATTGATTACTGTTTAATTTTTACCAGTAAAAATTAAACAGTAATTGTCAGAGTTTGGATAAGAGGTTACAATTTTCTTTTATTTAAATTTTAGTTTACCGTTTATTATAATAATCAACGGAAAATAAAATTTAATCTAACTAAAAAAATCATTTTTTTATGGCAACCGGCCCACCAGGAATCTTCTGGTATCCCGCCGACCCAGTCCAAGCTTGCTCCTATTACACAAAAATAGCATCTTTAAATAAAGTCAAAACTAAGTGTTTCTATGCATTGTTTTTCAAACAAAAGTGGATTGGATTTTTAGCTTACATATTTTTCTTTATAAAAAAATTAATTTTATTATTTTAGCACTAAAATTTCGCACCACAGATTTAATCAGTGATGATTTTATTTTAACAACGCAAAAAATTTAACAGCGTTTTAATTTGATGATAGCCGCTAATTATTGCATATAAATTTACGCAAATTGTACTGATTCCTGTTATCAACACAAAGTCGATTCAAAAAATACAAAGGAACCTTAAATTCACTGCATACATCTAAGAAATCTTTAAGTATGCTCATATAACCAAGGTGCTCATATTACCATAATCTACCCTGACATGACAGGTACTTTATGTAACCCTATCTAAATAATAATCAGACTTTACCATTATCAATAACATTAAAAAAGAGCATTATTTTCTGCCAATAAATATTAAAATAAAAAGTACTTTACAAAGCTAACATAACCAAACAATAGACATCAATTACAAACAAATATGTATAAGATAAAAAAAGCCAAACTAATTCAAATGAAAAACTCTTTATTAAATAATGTATACCTTGCAAATTCTGTTGACAATAACTTTTATTTTAACTTTTATCAACACAGCCTGTTAAACTGATGTTTAAAAAATTTTTTAAATAAAGTGTGTACACGAAATAAATGTGAAAAAGTAATTCTCATTTAATTTAAAATTAGTTTTAAAAATGGCAAAAGTAGAAGACATTAGACAAAATATTTTGCACAATTATTTGGGAAATCCGAGTAGAAGTTACAATTCAATAGCAGAAAAAGTTGCAAATACATCCATACACCGTTAGTCATGTTATTTAACGTTTTTCCCAAACAAAATCGATCAAACACACATCTTGTAATGGAGGAAAAGAGGTTTTTCAAGATATAAAACTGGTTAGAAACTGTTTAACATTTTTATGATTAACCCATTACTCGCAAAAAGATAAGAATTTTCTCATAGTTTTGTTGCAAAAGTTCAAAATAAACATGTTTTTCTTTCAAACATGTTTTTCTTTCAAATCATAAAAAGTGCTTAACCGTTCTGAAATTCAAAAAAAAACTCACGAAAACCCGCTGAAGAAAGTTGTATGACAAGTATATTTCTAAAAATTTCTGAGTTATTAAAGTTGATGAAACTTATATGAAGTACGACCATCAGCAAATTCCAGGTGCTGCCTAATATAATGCAGAAATATAATTGAAAAGCAGATAAGAAATTTAAATACATAAAACATGATAAGTTCGCAAACTGGCTATGGGATGATATAGACAAAATGACGTGAAAGTTATTTCTAAAGTAATAAATCCTCCAAACTACCCAGAATTGAAAATTATTGCAAAGTAATGGGTAAATATTATTCAAAAATAAAAAAAAACAAACAAAAACACTAGGCAGAAACGTTAAAGGTTTAAAAATGTCATTTAAAAAGCATGAAGTAGTTTTAATTACTGTTTTGTGGGCAAGCTTATGGGTACCACCAAAACAAATATTCGAGATTTTATTAGATACCTACACGAATAAATTAATTTCTTTGAAATATTTTATTCTCTAATATTATTGTATTAAAATGAATACTTAGTTCTAACTAAAAGATGATGAGTTTTTTTAATTGTTTTTCTACTTTCACACTTTCGTGTACACGCTTTAAATAAGAAAAATACAAGAATGAGAAATAAAGAAAAAAGCTATAAACTATCATTTTTGTTGGTATTAATTTATTACTTTCTACCATTGTTATTACTTTCTACCATTGTTATTACTTTCTACCATTGTCATTACTTTCTACCATTGTTATTACTTTCTACCATTGTTATTACTTTCTACCATTGTTATTACTTTCTACCATTGTTATTACTGAAATATATTAGTTGATCTAGTTTAATCTTTTTGTTTTTGTTTTAAAAATCTTTTTTGAACTTGTATTTGAAACTGATTTTTCTACAATTTGTTATTAGGCTTCTTTTTAATTTTTATTGCATTAACAAACTTTTTTTATTTTTTGATTCCTTCTTCACCTGTAATCATCCATAAAAATTATCGACTTTCTCATCCAAAAGTCTATTTTTTTTCTATATTTTTTAACTATTTTTAACACATAGTGCTTTGGACAATCTAGCATAACGAGGTTATAAATAACTACATTATAAATATCTACAGTATAAATATCTAAATTATACATATCTGCATTATAAATATTTTCACTGCATTATAAATATCTGCATTAAAAATATCTACATTATAACTCTTGATTAACAACCATCTTTTTTTTTACTGCTTGCTTTCCAACATATTTCTTAAAACTTACAAAAAAGATCTTGTGTGTGTAAGTTATGTTTTCTATAGAAAACATAGCTGACAAAAAAACTTACTTAAAAAAATATTTTTTAAATGTTTCAATATATTTAAACATTTTAAACTTTTTTTAAATTAATATTTTATAATGTAAATGTTGACAGATGTGACATTGTTAATGAATATTTTTTGAAAACTATTATGTTGTTTTCTTTTATAACAGGTTGTATTTGGCTCATATTATCAAGTTGGCTGTCGTAAAACTGACCAATTACTAAGTAAAAGCAATTTCTTTTTTTATTCACCCAGCTTATTACGCTTTACATAATGAGATTTGCGTAGATAAAAGAGTATCTATTTTGAATAACTGTTTAACAAATTCACTTTGTTTAACGTCTTTTAGCATTATAAATTTAGTATGTTGTAATTTTACACTTTGTAAGCTCTTTTAATGGCTAATTTTTTAACGTTTTTTTTTTTTTTTTAACGCCATTTGTATCGCATGTAAAAATCTGTAAGGTAGAGCGGGGCTAATTGAGCAAATTTTACTAAATCTAACAGATTTCATAAACAGTGCGTTTTCAATACTTGAAAGATAATTTAATCTTTTCAGGACCGTAGGAGTTACACAAATCATTTAAGTCAAAGTAATGCATTTCTAAATTTACAATGTGTTTGAATAGTAAATTAAAAAAGAAAGAATTCCTATCTCCTTTACAAGCGGAGATACAAGAGGGGACAAATATTTCCTTATGGTCCTGAATTATAAATTTCACATGACGAAAATAGGGACAAATGGCTCCCATTTGCAAAACTGGACATTAAATTGAGAATTATCACACCATAATTAAAATAGTTAGCAAAAATTGATAAAACCATTCACAAGAGCGAAAATAATTGTTCAATAAATATCTTTATTGATGCATCGTGTTCTATAGGACGCCAACATCATATTTTTGTTTGTTTGTTTTTAAGCATAGTTGCAGACAATAATGTATGGGATAAATATGTACCTCTGTCCTCAAAGGGTTAGCCTGCTAAACGTTTGTTAAGAAAAAAGTATAGTTTTTGATTTTTTTGAAAAGATATTGCCTAAAGTTTGCTTTTGTTGCGCGTGTTAACATTTTAATTCACATTATATGAAAATACCTATGAAAATAATATGAAAATAACTATGAAAATATCTATAAAAGTACCAATGAAATTAATTATGAAAATATCTATGAAAATATCTATGAAAATACCTATGAAAATACCGATGAAAATATCTATGAAAATACCTATGAAAATATCTATGAAAATATCTATGAAAATACCTATGAAAATATCTATGAAAATAGCTATGAAAATAACTATGAAAATACCTATGAAAATAACTATGAAAATATCTATGAAAATAACTATGAAAATATCTATGAAAATAACTATGAAAATAACTATGAAAATATCTATAAAAATATCTATGAAAAACATCAGAAAAAATTGTGCACGTTGCTTATCAATAGTTTTTAATATGCACGTCGCTTAGCAATTTTTAATATGCACGTCGCATATCAACTGTTTTAAATTCGTTCACATTTTTATTACTTTTTTTTATTATTATTCCATTTATTGCGTCTCTAATAGGAAATTAAAGTTCAGCAGTCGCTAACTTTTAGGCTGAATATAACTAGGGTTATGTAACTAGGGGAAGGTTGCGTAAGTTGAGGATGTTTTCAGTGTAATGTATTTTGCTCTCAAAAGATTACAAAAAGATATGTTTATATATAAAAAAAATATATTTTTTATAAAGATATATATATATATATATAAAGATATGTTTATATATAAAATATAAAAATAATGATAGTTTCATCTTTCCTCTCAAAGAATATAATTAAATAATTCATTTAAAAAAAAATCTTACAACACACCCAATCATTTCATCTTAGGAAACCAGTTTCCTAAGATGAGCTTTTTTTAATGGAACTTAAAAAAACTCAAAATAACAAAAAAATAATCACAAAAAAAATTAAATAAAATTTTATCTTCAAGGACTATACTTAAGTAAAAAGTAGTTATCTCAACCATAAAAAAAAAACAATAATAAATCTTTCTAATCTCTAAATAAGTTAACGATACTTTTTTTTGAAAAAAAATTCGCTCTTGAAATACCAAAATAAAGCTCACTTTAAAAAAACGCGCTTTTCTTAATATAAAAAGCCGTATCTCATCTTGAGCGTCTAAAAACGTATCATCTTAAGCAACTTCATCAAGTACTATCATAATTTAAATAATATGGCAACAATGTATTATCTCAAGTAACCCATGAAATTAGTAGTAGATAAGCATAAAATATTGAGGATGTAATAAATTTTTGATGATCTTGTTTCGTTCTGGCGTAATTACAAAATATTGAATAATAAAAAATTATAACAGGGATGGTAAATTTTTTTAACAGTAAAACTAATTACACCGTCAATTAAAATAAATAACACCATCGAACTTGCAAGAATATTTTTAAACAAAAAAGTTTGCGAAAATATCATTATTCTACCCGTAAAAGAGGTTATACCATCTTAGGAACCTGCTAATCTTACGCAACCTTCCCCTAAATCTTTGAAAATATGGATAAATCTGTTTTGATAAGCGGATAAAATATTTTTATTTTTATACATATTTTTATTAATTTTGAACAGAAATTTAGAAGATAGCCGATATTTATCTGGTAAAAGCTCTTTACGTTTGAGTAAATAATGTAAAATAGCCCACATTGGATGTGATTCCCAATGGATTCTATTATTTTACAATACTGTATATAATATTTTATTTTTCATTTCTACTACACCATTGATTATACTTTACTTTGTCTCAGACTTTCCACGCAAGGCTTGTACATTACAAAGAGTCTCCATGCCACATCCTTATCTCCTAGTTTTTAGTTAACCAAAACCACAAATTAATATAACATGGTTTATAAATTCTAAAACTAAAACATGGTTTACTAAGTTGATGATTATAACAAAGTATGAAATTAAAATCTCTTTTAGTTATGATTAATAATAACTAAAAAATAAAAATCGTGTGAGCAAGTAATAATCATACCAAGCTCCAAAAAATTTAAAGCAAATAAATGTGCTGTTAGAGCTGTATTTTGAGTTGATAAGGGCAAATGGAACTTTTTGGCAGCAGGGGTAAGTAGACGTTTGTCTTCAGAGTCTTTTAATCAGAAAGTTCCAGAAATTATATGGAACCTTCCTAATTACTATCTGATTTTTTTAGTTAATTAGGTTCTTGTAGAAGTCCTAACGATCTTTTTACAGAAGATAGTAGGATTAAACCATAAACTTCACACCTCTTTCCTTACCAATGATGCATTTATGGCCAGAACCAGCTATGAACCACGGACCTCCAGAAATCTAAGCTTTACGCCATGGCTGCTTTTTCACTGTGGTACTCTAGGATTTCGCGCATGCACTTAGGAGATATTAGGATTTATGTATTTTTTAGAAACGTAACTTTTAGATCATCGCTTTCTTTTTACTTTATGAAAAAATTAGTAGATCGTATAATAAAAATATTTTTTTGAAGAATTCCAATCAAATTTAATTTACTATTTACAGTCAGTTTTTTTGTTGCTGTTGTCGTTTTTTAGAATTTATAGGATATTTATTGAAAAAAAAGGCTATTTGGGTTAACTCATAGTAATTATCGTGGATAAAAATTTTCTTTATCAAGTTAATTCCTTTTTTTTTAATTTATAACATTATTGAAAGTTTTTACAAAGATATAATAATTGTCCGAAAAAAAAACGCTCCTGATAGTAAATTATTTTTCACCACAAATATTTTCTCTTCAACGTATTTTTTAAATAAAAGCTGTTTGGAGACAGTGCTCCTTAAACTTATAAGTAAAAATGTCTCATTAATTTGTGATTATCGGGGTGGGCATTGTTTCTCTATTGGTGGTTTCATAGCGTTCTGTGCGTGCATGTAGATGGTGCTCGGGCGTGCAAACAATCACGTAGGCTAACTTACACGACAAGAAGTATAAATCTTTCAGTTTTTTAAAATATTGTGGTGAATGTATTATAGATTTCTTTTAGACACTAATGAAATCACAACTAAATTATTATTTCTTATTATTTTACTACCTGAATTAGAATAACTCTTACAAATATAAACTATAAATATATACATTTTACAACTACTATTTTCTACCGCCTAAAAGATGTGAACCACAGCACGCACACGTAAAGTTTCAATTCCGAACCTTTTAATGGTTCGGAATTTTGGTTTTATCTGAATTGTCCGAGCCCGGAAACTGTGTTTCAATGCACGCACATAAAACTTCCCTGAAAAATGATCTGGTTTCAGTATTGCTTTCACCTAGTAATATTTAGGGTAGGGTGGGGTAATGTGGGTCTAATAGGTAATGTGGATCTATCAACATTTATCAGTTTTTCAGAAAAAAGGTTTTTGGAAGAAGTTTTTTTTCTGCATGTTGTAGTTGGTAAGAACAGCTCTTTGAATTTTAATCATCAGCTTACAAAGCAAAATCTTAAGTAAATTTTTTATTCAAAATTGCGCATACATTTGAAGAGCGAAAACTTTAAACTTCAGAAAAAGGGTAATAAAAACGAGTTCTAACCATGAGTGTGGAGTCGTAAAAAAAGTAACGACTCCGACTCCGACTCCAGTTGTTAAAATTTTTTGAGCACAACTCCGACTCCGACTCCGACTCCAACTCCGACTCCAGAGCAAAAATTTTGAAAAATTCTTTGAATTCTTTAAAAAATATTACGCGATAAGTTAAAAATTTCTTTTTTGACAAATTTATGATACGTTCTTTGAGATTTAGTATGAACATAAGGTTAATTGAATGTTTTGTACTTGACTATACCGACTATTGGAGTCTGAGTCGCGATTTTGTTTAGCGACTCCGACTCCGCTAAAAATGTCGCAACTCCGCAACTCCGACTCCGACTCCACAGCCCTGGTTCTAACGCATAGAAAATGTTTTATCTGGAAAAAGAATTGCCAGATAATTAGATTCAATTAGTATTAAGGCGGAATAATACTTAGTTTTTTTAAAATAACCAACACTTTTGGGTGGGGTAATGTGGGTCTGTATGGAAGTATGTTTTGTGCTGTTAAGAATCTAATGCTTATACAACAATAAATAATTTTAAAATGATAATTAGTATAAATTTGAAGTCTGACTATGTTTCTGGATTCATTTTTCTGAAGCAATGTTGCCATGGATTCCTTTAGATGATCATCAAAGAAGTATTAAAATCATGTTTTCAATCAAACTAGTAGAAAACGTTGCGTAGCAGTTTTTTTTATTATATAAACATGTTGTTTTTTTTCGGATAATGAATCTCTAATAAATAACACAAAAAATTTATGGATAATTTTCAATTAAGTTTTTGCTTTAAATTCTTTCTTAAACATAATTTTGTCATGGTTTGACTTTTATAAGTACTTCGACTTTTTAATTTGAATACCATATATTCAATTTGAAGAATTATAATATAATTTATTCTATATATTAAAAAAATTCTTAAAAAAGAAACAACTATGGAAAATGAACCATAAGAATGCTCTGCTTTCTTAGAAATTGGC
Organism: Hydra vulgaris; assembly: GCF_022113875.1. NCBI lineage: Eukaryota > Metazoa > Cnidaria > Hydrozoa > Anthoathecata > Hydridae > Hydra > Hydra vulgaris. The sequence continues at coordinate 7,354,887 of NC_061158.1, read as the reverse complement.
TATCAGAGATAGAACAAAAATATTCATTTTGCGTTTCTAATTTAGCGCTTTGAACGAGTAAAGTTTTTTTTGAGTTTAAAACATCAATTAAAGTACTATTATGTTTCAAATAATTTAAATATAATATATACTGAATGACGTTAGTCGTATTTTACTATAGGTTGATATATTTCATTGAACAAAGAAAATAATGTAGCTTGGACCCACATTACGCCACTAAATGGGTAAATGGTAACTAAGGTGGGTCTATAGAATACAACTCAAGTTAGTGCTTTTTTTAATTTAAAATTATGCATAAGCTTTTTTTGATGTAGTTTACTGAATATGATGTCTAATCATGATTTTAAGAGTTTTTTTTCAAAAAAAAAATTGTTTTGGCATATATACTTTTTGCTCTAAGTCTGAAATAGGAAATAATAGGCTCAGAATAACCCACCCTTCCCTATGAAAGGTAGTAATACTTATTAAATGCCAAAATGTTTAAATAGTGTTAATTAAAAAGTTTAATCACAAACATTGAGTAACTAAGATAAATTAAATATACAAAAAATTATCATTTTGGTTTATATTGATAAAATATATTTGATTTATATTGATAAAATAATAACATTTTTTAAACAGCTTATATTATGCAGACAGCGTTTTTAAAGAATTGTGTCAACATTTTAGCTGACAAAGACGTCTGTAACACTTCTATACGACGTTTTTTAATATTACATGTCTAACTATTGTTCTGTGCCAACTGGACATTAAATTGTACATTTTTTATTTTTTTTTTAAATCTTCTAATGCACATTTATAAATTCCAAGAACATTTTAGAAAACAATTTTTTTTGTACAGTTTATTTTGCTCTATTAATTGCTATAATTTGTCATGTTTTTTTACATTTATTTCAAATACTTACTCTTGAGTAAAATGTGTCTTTTTCTATTAAAAATCTAAATCATTAATTAATAGAAAAAAGGATACTGTTTTAGAACTAAATTTGCTACATCCTAAAAAATTGTAAAGAAAATGCGCACTTAAAATTTTCGTTTTAAAATGAACCATCTCTCAAAACCATCAATTAATCTCGTTTTAAAATGAACAAATAGTTAGCAATTCAGTTTTAGCTTTCCATAATATTCTAAGATAACTTTGTAGAAAGCTTCAATGGATCCTTTATCCATGCACTGACCAATAAAAAGTTTTTTAACATTTGCTAGATGCTCAGGGGTCATTGTCCACGAGTAGGATAAATTCAAGTCGTGCAAGTCTTTTTCTTTTAAATTACGCGGTAAAGGCCTTCTCATATTGGCATTTTTATAAGTAGATTGAAAAAAACACTTTGACTTCATCTGTTATGTAAAATTCATGTTTTCCTTTCCAGCTATTTTAAATTTTTTTTCATTGTTTTGATGGACTGTCTTAAACAAACAATATGACTGTTATGGTTTTTCAGTAGAAGAACGCAATAAAAATTTTGTTTTAGTTAGGTGCTATTCTCTATTACATAAAAACCGGGACAATGGCAGTCATAGTAAAGAATTAGACGGTGACTCATTAACACGTGTTTCAACACCAATTTCATCAACCGACTGAACAAATAATAAAGTAACTATTATCTAGAATGTTATCAACATTTTTTGATTCTGAGCAAGCAACTGTTTCAACTTGTCTTTCTATTCCTGAAAAGTATTCACTAACCTGCATTATTGTACTAATAAACACTTGTTATTTATCAATTCGTTAATTTTAATGTAGAGTTGGACAATTCAAATGTTTTCCTAAAAGTTTATGTTTTTTAATTGAAACGGAAAAAAGGTGAATATAAATGTAAACTACTGCTAATGTGTTAAAGCTATTTCTTGTGAACGCGTTAAGAAACAAAGCATAGTTTAACTCACAAAATTAACAACTCTATTGTTTTTATGCTGGCTGCATTTTATGTTTTTTTACAGATCTCTAACTCTCTTGAGACTCATTAGAAGCTTGAAATATTTGTAATCTCTTTATTTGAACTAAAAAATAACTTATTTTTAAATGTTTAATGGATTGTCAGATGTAAACATGTAGCCAGATGTCAGCTTTTTACAAAGTAGAGAACGCTAAAGTCTAAATTCAATAAGTTTGGGGCCAAGCCCCTAAGCCCTTGCGCATTCTAAACTTATGAATTACTTACTAAATAAATTAATTTTTTTACATTTTTTAACTAAGTGATATTTTACTTTATTAATTCTGAGTGCAAAAGAAAAAGGGAGAGAGTCATGAAATGTCACTTAACAGCAGAAGCAATATAAAATTGATGCTGTTGCAACTTTTTTGAAAAGCACGATTTCAATGACTCGAGTGCTCATTTTTTGAGGGGTTATTTAAAATCTCAACTTTTTTTCCTTGATACCTGATAATATTATTATTCGATAGCCGTGTATAACTCATTGTAGACATTTTTTGACTTATCTCCCTTTTCCTTTTGCGCACAGAATTGATGTATCTAATCGAACCTAATTTATTTTGAATGAAAAATCTCTTTTAAATTCGTTTTTTCCAACAAAAAAAATATAAAAAAATTTGTCTGAAAAAAAAATATTTAATAAGTTCAAATGTTTCAACTCTAAATTTTTTTAAACTAGAATTTAAAAATAGTAACAGTATTTAAACATAATGAGAAATATGTAAATAGAGTATAATTAGAAAAAATCAAATGTAAAACGGATAAAAACATAGTTTTAATTTTGCAAAATATAGAGGAAATAATGTCTGTATTAAGGTTTACCGGTGTACCGGTACCGGTATATTATTTAAATATTGTATTTGTGTTAGATTAAATGTTTTATAAAAATAGCTTTTTATTCTACGTACGTCCGGTTTTACGTCGTTTACAAGTAATAAAATAAAGATCATAAAATTTTGTTCTGGGGTTACCAAAATTGTTATTAAAAGGTTTTTAAGGGTTTATTAAAGAGATTCTCAAAAGGGTTGTCAAATGATTACAGAAAAAGATTAAAAAATGTTTACACGTTCTGATTATTTTAACTCTTTAATATCAATGTTTAAAAATAAACAAATTTAATTAATAGTTTGAACTATAACTTAAAAAACTAATTAAATTTTTTATTTTAAACAATAATGATAGATAGAAGTTATCAAATGATCAATATTATATTTCTTTAATTGCATTAAATCTTTTTTAATTTTGCATTATAAAATAAAGAGAACTAGACACAAAGTACTTTGATATATATTTGTTTATATTAAAAAAATAATTAAAGTAGTCAATGTTTGTTTTCTTTTTTATTCTTCTCTTTTGTTTTTTGTTTTTTTCTTTTCTTTTATAAACTTTTTTAAAATTTTTCTCTTGGCAAGTAAACAAGCACCAAGTTCATCTCCGAGAAAAACTCTTACATTTTTATTACTTATAATTAATAGTCGAAAAACCATGCTTTTTTATATTAGTATAACTATTAACTTTTTTTCATGAAACATTATAAAAACCACTCAAACCTTTATTATAATAATGTTGTTGTTATTAGGGAGAAAAGTCTTAACTTTATTATTAAGGTTTTTATTTTCATTTGATTTTTAATTTGATGCTATATAGATATATGCTATATAAGCTTTATAGATAATCATTGGAAGATTAAAAAAATATGAGATGGGTCAAATAAATATTAAACAACAAATATCAAACAACAAATTGGGTAAGATGACAATTTAACAAATCGTATAAATAAATGATAACATCTTTTGTAGCACAATCAACAGGATGTTTGCAAATGTTCGAACTTTTCCGAATTTGTTTTTAAGTCACGTATGTTGATAGATTTATCAACGAAAAAATTGGCGGCGGTTTTTTTAGTTCTATTGTTATTGAAAAAAACTTAATTACGTTGTCTCCTACTTACTGACCCAATATTAAAAAATAAATTACTTATAAATGCCAATAAACCTCAAGTAATAACTGCGAATTAGTTTATGTACATTTTTAATTGTAATTAATAAATACTTTGCGCTTTCATTGTTAGAGATTATTTCAGTCAGAAACCATTTTCAAATAAGCAAAAGTAACGGATTGGAAGCAGAGTGTTTATAAACGGTTTGTTCTTTATTACTAATTGAATAAGTTTTTTTTAGATTCTCAGAAGTTCCTGTAAAACAATTTTGTTTATTTTTCTTTTAATTATTCATAAATTATTGTTTAAAATTTTATTTTTTTAGCCGCAAAAATTATTATTTTCAGAATTATTAACAAGGTTTTACATACCCCAGGAAAAATGAATTCTTCTAGATGATAAGGTGCTGAAACAACGATTCATTTTAACGCGGCGAGAATTCTTTTATCACGCTATTTTCAGATAATATTCTTTATTTTCAATTTATACGATATTATTAAATAATTTATGAACCTTTCATTTGCACGATATAGCGGCAAAATCTCATATAAGAATTTTAAAGTTTACCCAACTTAGATAACTCGTCTAATTCAAAATATAAAAATAGTTCAAATACACACCGGGTTTGAATACTACATTACATTATACAACAAAATTGAAATTTCAAAATTTTTTTTGTACAACAGCTTGTTTCAATATTTTACAAATAAATTTTCAGTGCTGATGTAAGTAAATTAGTTAAGCGCATGCGTGTTTAATGTTTGTCTAAATCTGTCTAAAATTAAAATTTTTTGAAGTTTTTGACTTGTTTATGATTTAGATAAATTATGTTGAGAATGAAGTTTGTTTTACTTATCTTTACCTTGGCATATGTTTCTTCAAAGAAGATGGAAAACCAGTTTCTCTGTCACTCGTGTACTTCCTATTATAATCTATGTCAACCGACTGTTTCGGAGCCTATTACTTGGCACCTTTTTAAAAAACTAAATCGCTGCATGCAGGAGTACGTGGACTGCGTTTCAAAATTTTGTGAAGAAAACTTAACTAACACTAAAAAAATGCTTAAAGCTAAGCGATTATTTCATTTAAAAATAAAAAACCTTCAACTGGTGATATAAAATGTGAATAATTTATAGATGCTACCAATATTATTTGATTACATTATGAAATTTCTGAAAATTTTGTGTAATATAAAATACTATGTAAATACATTATAAAAAAAAATCTACTAATTTAACTTTTATCTTTTGTTTTTTGTTTTATCGGCAATTTAGATTTATTTATTTGGGTGTAGTTTTAGACTGTTAGACACCTCTAATCCTGCCATTTATCTTCCCTCCATCTTCCCCTCCCTCAAAAAAAACTTTAAAGCTGCGATAAGTTATGTAATACAATGATATTTTACATTTTGTAAAAAATGAAAAATATGGTAATGATAAAAATATTGGTCAATACTGACAAAAAATATAAACATATATATTTTATTGAACAACAACTTTTTTTCCTGAAAAAACTTGCAAGATATAATCCATTTTAAATATAACTGAGAGTCACCAATAAAGATGTGAGTTATACGTTTAACAACTTTGTCCAACAGCCATACCTTTGTTAGCTTCCAAGTTTAATAAATATCTAAACGGGTTTACAACGTTTATGTATTGATTAAACCCGTTGTTGCATCAATTATACTCAGTTTGTTTAGAAAAACCAATGATCTTTATTTTTATAAATCTTTTTTTAAAATAGAAAAAGTATTTACAGGGAATGAGCAACATATGGTTAGAGTTTTTGAGCTTTAAAACTAAAAAAAATATATTTTTGAAACTAATAACTTATTCAATATTCGCGATATAGAATTATTTTCAGTCTTTGTTTATTTTGATTGCTGATTAATTGTTGTTAATTCAATTTATATATATATAGTATAAATACAAGTATATATATATATATATAATACAAATACAATCTTGTCTTACATGTTTATATCACTAATGATTAAAGGAAAAAGCTGGGAGAAAGAATTTTGTTTAGAATTAAGTTAATAAAAAACCCTAACAATAAAAAAAATATATGTAATTTTAACTTGGTTGCTATACTGTTGTTACCAAATATGATATTTAAAATATATTAATAATTAGTTTTAATTTTTAGCTATACCGATTCTAATTAAAATTTCATTTAGAAAACTACATTTAACTGAAAAACACATTTTCGTCATACCGTAACAATATCGTAATTTTTAAATTGTAATAATTTGTCTATTATATTGAATTAAAGTTATAATATTTATAATATACATTGTTTCTCAACAGAGCCGCGGCTAGGCTCCCCCACACACCCAATCGGAGAAAGGGGGGCGCAGCGAATTTAAGTAACGTATTTGCAAATTTAGGGGCTTTTTTTTTTTTTTTCGGTATACTCAATTAATAAAACCTTTTGAAAAAAATTTTAAGATTTTTGGACCCTTATATAAGGGTCCCAAAATCTTAAAATTTTTTTCAATAGGTCACCCCCTCCCCCACAAAAAAAAAAAAAATACAAATTCAGATAATACGTATTCTGATAAGTGTGAGAGAAAAAAATATTTTAAATTTTGTAACTTATGAAAAAAAAGATGCAAACATATTTTAAGGTAAAAATAAAACCTACAACGTAACGAATATTTGCTGCTTTATTTTCCTATTTTTTTAATTATGCAAAATAAACCCAGTATGTAAAATCAAATAATTTTATGATAATTATATTAACTAATTATAGTCGATTAAAATTTTAACAATCTTGCATGCAACATTGTTACAATAATATTCTTGCATGAAATTGCATAGAACATTATTTTATCAAAACTATTGCAGGTAATAATTAGAACAATGTTTTATCAACGTTTATCAATACATTAAACTTTTATCAACGTTGTTGTATATAATATAACAGCCATGGTGTTGTGGTTGAGCCGTTGCAAGTTCTGGCCTCAGAACCGATGTTTGTGTTTTAAAGGCGGCTCCATATATTCATCATTTGTAAGGATGAAGGCGTGAACTTTGAATGCTATTCCGCGGTGCTCTGTGATAAAACTTGTTAGACCAAAATAACTAATAATCATAAATAATAATAAAAAAATGAAACTAATTTTTCAGATCTGTTTCCGATTTTCTGAAAGTGTTATAAAATGAAAGTGAAAGTACGTTTTTGCTTTTATTAAACTTTAATTAATTTAAAACATTGCAAAAAATAAATAAGTAAAAAAAGTTAAAAATAACGAAAATTAATTAATAATTATCAAAAATTGTCAAATAATTATGATAAAAGTTTACCACAAATAACCATAAATTTTTCAACTTATTGTGTTTATTTTTTTTAAACTGTTAACATTTTTGTGTGTAAACATTTTTTCTTGGGTCACCTTTATTTGTAAAACATTTTTAGTAAACTTTATTGTTCCTGATGGCAATAAATGGTATATATTGCATATATGGCAAACTCTTTTTATATAATTTTTTATTTTTATAGCTTTCACTTATCATTTTAAACTTATGTAATATAACTTTAAAAAACCTAATCACTGATGAGACCTAATTACGAACGGTTTTATAAAAAGCTTTGTATCTCTCATATTATATCGAATATATTAATATTATTTTTAATATAAATAAACTTTACCACAAGACAAATCGAATGGTAAAAAAAAATAATTCGAAAATCTATTTACAATTGTGTTAGCTTTTAAATTAAATCTAACAAAATTAAATTAGCAAAAAAAAAAAGAAAAAAAACACTTAGTTTTGCAAATAAAATAAAAATTGTATAAGCACTAATTTGTGCTAAATTTGACGCTGGTTAATAATATGCGAAAAAAAATGCAATATTGTTATTATTTCTAAAAATAAATACAAAATAAGAAAAAAACAAGCAATAAAAAAAAATATATACCTGATTCCAGATACAGGTATTTATCATTTATACACGTATAATTTTAAGAATCTAAACTTAGTTAACTTAAGTATCTAAAGTTAAAAGTTAGAAACGTTAACCTTTAGATAATAGAAAGGAGAAAGGTGAAAAAGTTAAAACGACCAGCCGATTATAAAATGACCTCAGCCGATGCTATAGCTTTTGACGAAGTTGAACAAGAATAAATAAAAAAAAAAACTAGATAAATAAACTGCCAAAAAATTATTTAAAGAGCAAAAATAAATTGCTGCTGCGTCTCAAAAAGAGGAAAATCACTAAAAATTGTGTTTTTTTATTAAACATTTATAATTACTGTTATCCTATTTTAGTTATTAAATAAACTATACCAAGGAGTGTTGATATGCATGGCTGATCTTGATGAAGAAATTCCACATGGTCCCCAGTATTTTATTTTTTTAAAAGAAGGCCATATTAAAGTAAAAACGTCATTCAGCGGTTAAAATACAGTTAAAAAATATTAACTTGTTTTAAATATTGACAATTGCATGGCCTTCTTGCGTCCTTTTTACGAAGACGGTTTTTGGAAAAGGTGTGATGAAAGCAAATAACTATAATAAATACATAATTTAAGTTATTTCATAAAAATAATTTGCAATTTTATAATACTATTATACTATGCATAAAAAAAAAAAAAAAAATTGGGACATAAATAGTCCAAAAAATCTAACAAACTGTTTGTTTTTAAAAGCATTCAAACACGTTCTTTCAATAACTTGCATCAAGTTATTTTGTTAACAATCAAACGTATAATTTTAGTAATTTGTTATCAATTCCACCTTGTTTCAACTTATCTGACTCAACCAAGTTTGAACTTATCTGACTCTTTTTTCTTAATTCTTGGTAACTTGGTTTTTTATATCAGTTAGCTTAGTTAATTTAGCATCGAAACAGATTGTGTATTTATACAGTGTATTATTTAAGTGATCTATTATTAAAAAAAATCTATTTTATAACATTTTATTGCGCAATCATGTCAATTCATATACCTAAAAAGTAAATCTGCTAGCCTATATTTCTGTTTTCTCATTTGTCAAATTAAATTTTTCGTAAACTTTTTATTTATTTTTTAAATTTTTTAAATTTAAATCTTGTTATTCTTTTATTATTGCAAAATTTTTTTTATTTACTACGTGAAATATTTAACCTCTAAATATGTTACGACGTCTTTTTACAGCGGTACTAAACACAGCAAAATCCAAGATTCTAAGTTAAGATCTTTTGTTTTAATTTTAAGAACTTTTGTTTTTGTTTTAAGAACTTTTGTTCTCATTTTAAGAACATGATTCTTATTTTAAGAACCTGATTCTTATTTTAAGAGCCTGATTCTTATTTTAAGAATCTGATTCTTATTTTAAAAACTTGATTCTTATTTTAAGAACCTGATTCTTATTTTAAGAACTTGATTCTTGTTTTAAGAACTTGATTCTTATTTAGATTTCCTTTCTTATTTAAAGATATTTCAATAAAAAACATATATATATATATATATATATATATATATATATATATATATATATATATATATATATATATATATATATATATATATATATATATATATATATATATATATATCAGTAGATACCTGCAGGTATACCTAAAAAAAATTAAAAATTCAGAAAAATTAAAGCCACTGAATTTCGTCTTCTGAAAATCCTCCCCACCTTCTGATAGACCTTGTGTTCATGATTTTATGTATTCAAATAGTCTAATCCATTTGATTAAGACTAAAATACAAACCAGAAAGAGTTGTATACTACGAGAATTTTATAGAACTCGCCTTTCATAAATGCAATATTCATATCTTTTTTTTTTTTTTTGTTATTTAGGTGCCCCAAGAAGACCTAACGGTCTTGTCATAGAGCACTGCGGAAGTGCATTTAACTAGGAAGTTCACGCTTCCTTCCTTACCGTGACGTGAAAATATGTCCAGAGCTCGTTTCGAACCTGGATTTTCTGCTTATAAAGCAAGCGCTCTAACCACTGATCCACGGCTGCACTCTGCGAATATCTGCGAATCTGCATAAATCTAAACAGCATAAATGTGAATCTTTTGTATAGGCGACGTAGTAGCAGAATAATATAAGTGTAAGGTGCAAGCAGAGCCTGATCTTCCACAAGGCACGTAAGGCCCGGGCCTAGGGCCCCCAAATTTTTTGGGGCCCCCTAATTTACAACTTTAAATAATTTTTTAGCCTATCAGAACTTTTCTGACGTAACAGTGAATTTAAATAGCAGCCGTGGCGCAGTGGTAGCGCACTTGCCTCAGAAACGTAAGATCCGTGGTTCAAACCCCACCTCTGGGCAAGTTTTGCGACATCGGTTGGGAAGGAGGCGTGAACTTCCTATTAAATGCTCTACCGCGGTGCTCTGTGATAAGACCGTAAGGACTTCTCGGGGCACCTAAAATCAACTAAAAGAAAAAAAAAAAAATTTTTTTTTTTTTTTAAATTTATAAGTAAAAAAGAACTGAAATGATTTCAAGATGATTTGTTTAGGTTTAACCTTACCGCTCCGAGGTACGCCTTTTGGCGCTCTCGATAGATCCAAAGTATGTTTTACACAAAATCTCATAAACATTATGTTCAGTTGCATTTCTGAATTAAAATTATGAACATATAGTCCACAACAGTCCGGAAAAACTCTTGGCCGACAAAAAAGTATTTTATCGGCCAAATGTTAACTTAAAAAAGCATAAAAATTATGACTTATGAAGGTCGCCATTTAGCTGAATTAGAAATTCAGAACTTCATAAATGAGCTAGAACAATGAAAATGAAGATTATGAAGATGATTAGTGCCATTAATGTCTATCAAAAGCGAAGTTACAAAAATTCTAGATTTTGATAAGATTCTGAATCAATTTATGTATGAAAAATCAGGGAAAAAAATATGCTAATTTGGATACATATAAGTTTTAACTGTCTAAATTTATTTCATACTTTCTTAAATGTTTCTTGTAACCACAGAAGTACTTAAAACTTTAGTTAAGTAAACTTACATATAAATCTCTAACTTTAAAAAGGGGACATGTCCTGCAAAAATTATATAACATGTCTCCTTTTACAAGTTAGACAAACTTGTTTTAATAAAAAATAACATTACCATGGAAAATTAAACTCTTGTTCAAACTTTTGAAATGTATAGAAATATTAAATGAGCAATAAATATAATTAAGCAGAATAAATAAATCGCTAACTGTTAGCGATTCATATATTCTGCTTAATTATATTTATTGCTCATTTAATATTTCTATACATTTCAAAAGTTTGAACTAGAATTTAATTTTCCATGGTAATCTTATTTTTTATTTCATGGTAATGTTATTTTTCCATGGTAATGTTATTTTTTAAAACAAATTATTGCCATTATCTTTGAATTATTGCTCTGAGATATTTTTAAAAACTTCAATGTTTTTTTGATTGATTTCTACTAACTAAGTTTTAAACTGATACTCATTTATTTCCAAAAAGTTATTTAAATTGCAAAACTTCAATATTTTTGATTACATTTTACAATATGATAATAAGAGTGCTCGAAATGAAATCCGTGCTATTTTAAAAACATGTAAAGAAAAACAATGCCTTTTTAACTGTTTTTTCTGAAATGAAATATTTTAAATTACAGAATTTTTTTTTCTAAATTTAAAATATTTTTACAATTTTTATACAGATAATCTTCTTGGTGGCCGCGACGTCCGCAACATTTGATTTCAAAATCTATCAACCCGGGTTAATTTCTGGGTAGCTGGTCATAGGTCAACTCAAACTTTCATCCCTCAGGGTTTGATAAATGAGGACACATTTGGTTTGAAGTGCTCCAAAGTTGTGCACTTCTTTATAATAAATGAGTTTAACAAAAATGAATAAACTGCCGAGCCATGGATCAAGGAGTTTTTGTGTGGCTAAAGACTCTGCCACTTCCGCCTCCCCCTCCCCCCAAGCTGTCATTAGAGACCCAAAATCTTAAAAACATATAATTATGCACAGTCAATTACAAGCGTTATTTTTATGAGCGCATGTTTAAAAAGTTCATAAGAATTTTCAGAGATTTTAAAATGGCTGCGGATCTTAGCTACATACGCGGTGGGAAATGAGCTAGCGATTAGCGAGCGACTAGCTAGCTTTATAGTGATTTTTAAGCGATTTTTTTTATATATTTTATTCTTTACTAATGTCTCTAACATCTTTAAAAATTCGATTTTTAGTGTCGAGTCTGTTATAATTATGATAGTAATTGAACTTTAAACATTGCGATTTTGTAGCAATGTGTCGCAAGCAACATATCGTAGCTTTGTAGCTAGCTACAAAATATCTACAAATTTATAGCTGATTGATAGCTCCATACCAAAATTTTTTTGATAGCGATTTTATTACGATATGACGGTAGCTACAATAGCCTGTGAGTCTTTAGCTTATTAAGCTAGCTGTCCTCGTAGCCAAATTGCTGTCTTTATCTTTACAAAAATCGATAGCTTTTCGCTAACTTAAAAAAGCTAGCTATCCTCGTGGCCAAATCGCTGTCTTTATCGTAACGATTATAGCTCGCTATTCGCTAGCTGATTTCCCACCGGGTAATCTTTTTTATATAGCAACTTTTTTTTAATTTTGTTTTTGTAAAAATTAATGCTGCAACTTGGAGTATTTGGACCAAAATACTCCAAGTTGTGCAATGAATGGAGTATTTGGACCAAAAGTTGTTTGTAGTATTCAAACCTAGCACCCAATTTTTTCATAAATGAAATAACATCAATAAAACTGTATTAAACCAGCAATATATTTTTCTAAAGATTGTAATAGTAAAAAGCTAATCTCTTTTAATATAAATTTTATTTCTCAAACATACTACAAACACTCTAATATGATATATTATTTATACTTATAATTTATGAACCAATAATTTTTTATGAATATCTAATCTAAAAACAAGACATTTAAAATAATTTACTTTCAAGAATATCACTCTAATTCTAATATTCTTTTCTTTCTATCCAAAATTATTAAATTGTGTGCTCTTGTTCATCTATTAAACTGTTTATTTGTCTGAAATCACACACAAGTTACCCTACCTCAATCTGTAATTTTTTTACTTCTATAAAAAATTCTCAACCTTATCTTCCATCATTTAGCAACCTTAAATTAAATATTCTCAAACCATTGTTCAGTTAAGTACTGCATAAAAAATCACATCACAAATCAATGCATAAAATCATGAATTAATTTATCATTTTTTGTTCATAGAATAATTTATTTTTTATATTCACTTTATATCACTAAACTTTACTACTAAAAATCATCTTTGTCTTTTTATTTTGGAGAAATGTAATTACTGTTTGTAAAATGTTACGCTCATTGTGGGTTATTGTTATTGCTTTTGGTATGATTATATGTAATATAAATATCAACATTATTTTACTTGTATTCATATCACTACTACTTATTGTTATTGTTTGATATTAAATTTAATATTTATCAATATTATTATTACTATTATTATTGTCATTATTATATTAATATAAATATAATTGTTAACATTGCTTACTTCATTATAATTGTTTTAATATTGTTATTGCTATTACTATATAATTGGTTTTTACTTAAGATTAGTATTATTACTATTTCTAAATATCCATGTGTATGTTGCATACATACACATATATGGCATATATGTGTGTGTTTTCTTTTAAGCAATTGCAAGTTTCAAAATACATGCAAAGTAAAGTAAGTAAAGAAAACAATACTTTTCAATTAGTAAATTTAGTATTATTAATTAATTTTATTTTTTACATTTTTTATCCTTATTTTCATTGATCTAAGTATAGAATTTTAATTTATTAACCTGGGTTAATAGTTGATAGAGTTGCAGCATTTTTAGATAAATATCAATGTTTCCCTAATGTGCTATTAGTAAGTTTTTTTTTTTCATTTGTGATTTCATACATTTATTGGATAAAATGTAATAGTGTTTCAAAATCACAAATCCTTTTTTAAGTGAGAAGGTATTTTCAAAACTGCCATGTCCTCTAACGGGTTATTCTATAAGTTTTCTCTGCTTTATAAAGTTTTATGCTTTTTTTATTATGATTATTTAATTCAGATTGTTGGCAACATAGCTCATGTATTCAAGTCCTCTGTCACAGTTGACTCAGCAAGAATTAAGACATTGATACACTTTTGCATTATGGAATACACAAGTTGGCAGTTCCTTGCTCACTGCCACCCAGATACAGATAAGTATGCATGCATACACAACCCTCAAAATTAGTAAAACTAAAATGAGTAATAAATTTTCGACCTTAAACTGTTTTAGGTTGGCATCAGATTACAATTGGCAAACATAAAGCCATTTT
>NC_061158.1:7308197-7335697 GCF_022113875.1 Hydra vulgaris | reverse complement strand
AGGTCTATGCTTAACGCTTAAAACAAGGCCTGTTAACTTTATGATTTTAACTATGATAGAAATATTCATCTGTATAAGATTAATGAACTAGCTAGTAACAAGCCTAGTTTGTTGAGAGGGTAAGAATGTTTTTTTATTAATAAAAATTTAGGTTTTCAAATTTTTTATTATGTTCAGTTTTTATTATTTTCTTGTTATTGTCAAAACTACTAAAATTTGGGTTTATTTCAGAATAATAAAAATGAATAAACAAGAGAAAAATCAATACTTGAGGAATTGGAGGCAAAGTAATCAAGCCTTAAACAGTGTACTTGTTAATGAGGAAATGGAAAACTCTATCAAATCCAATATTAATGAAGTTGAGAGTACTGATTTCCAAAACCTTGAAGTTGAGAACTATAATGACTTTTATTTTGCGTCCGATAAAGATACTTCTGGAACTGAGAGTTTCGATCTAGACTTTGAGGTACATATGAGCGATGATAATCAAGATCAAAATGATGGAGTTCTTGTTACAGAGATTGCCAAATGGCTTTTAAAACACAGAATAACTAGAAATGCAGGCGACGAATTGTTAACTATTTTACACCGGTATGGTCATCATGTTGATTTACCGAAATGCACAAGAACAATTTTAAATACTCCTAGGAATGTTCCAAGTGAGATAAAATGTGGCGGTGAATATGTTTATCTTGGTATTTCGAACGGAATATCAAGAACTTTAGCAGTCAACCAGCATTATAGATTTGAATCAAATACTATTTCTCTAGTTGTCAATGTAGATGGTCTTCCCTTATTCAAGTCATCAAACACAACGGTTTGGCCTATATTATGTATGTATGATAATGTGACCCCTTTTATTGTAGCATTATTTGTTGGTGATACTAAGCCAAATAATCGTGATGATTTTTTAAATGATTTTTTGCATGAATATGAGTTATTACTGGCAAATGGTTTTCAGTATAATGGAAAATTACTAGATATAAAAATTTCAGCTTTTGTGTGTGATGCCTCTGCGAGACAGTTCCTAAAGGGTATTAAGTCTCATAGCAGTTACCACGGCTGTGAGCGCTGTGAAGTTGAAGGGACTTATGAACATTTTAGAATGCTCTTTTATGATGTTGATTGTATTTCTAGAGATGATGACTCATTCCAAAATGATATGTATATTGGTACTCATCAAATTGAAAGATCAATACTAGCTGACAAAGGAATTAAATGTGTTACAGAGTTTCCGTTAGATTACATGCATCTTGCCTGTCTAGGTGTTACTAAACGAATTTTGTTAGCATACAAGGAAGGTCCTCGAAAACAGAAATTGTGTCCAGCACAGCTGAGGCAAATATCCACAAAGCTTGAAGAATACAGTGGGAAAATGCCTTCTGATTTTGTAAGACAACCTCGTGGCTTAGGAGATTTAAGAAAATGGAAGGCAACAGAGTATCGTCAATTTCTGTTGTACACTGGTTGTTTAGTGTTGAAAGATATACTTCCCTCTGAAAGCTATAAGCACTTTCTTTCTTTTTCTCTTGCAATGCGAATATTTCTTGATGATAGTTTTGAAATCCGCAACAAATTTTCTGATTATGCAAAAGATCTTTTACAGTATTTTGTTTCCAATTGCATTGATATATTTGGTCCAACATTCACCGTTTATAATGTACACTGTCTAACACATCTTTGGGAAGATAGCAAAAAATTCTCTACTTCTTTGGATAATATTTCTTGCTTTCCATTCGAAAACTACTTACAAGTTGTGAAAAAATTTGTAAGAAAGGCTCAAAATCCTTTATCACAGATTTTTAAGCGTACACGAGAGTTAGAAAGTTTAGCAATGAGTGGGTTGAACCAAAAGCATATTTTAACAAAAATTTCAAACAGTGATAAGGATTCTTGGTATCTACTGCAGTCTGGTAATTTTGCAAAAATAAAGGAAGTCAATGTTGATGATACTTATGAGTGCGACATAATCAGTAAACAACATTTTCAAAGCCTTTTTTTTGAACCATGTGACTCCAAGCTTTTTCAAATTGTTTATATTAAAAGCTTTGACAATATTTCAAGAAGAGAAAATGTTGAAAAGTGTTCTTTTTTAAGAAAAGCACTTTGTCTTCCACACAAAGAAGGTTTTGTCATTATGCCTTTATTACATAATATTGTTTTAACATAAAGTTATTTTTATGTTTTTTGATTATGTTTTGGTAACATTTTTAAATTAATTGATTAAGGTATGTAACTTAGAAATTAGTAAGGCAAGTCTTTAAAATTACTTTTAAATATATTTTAGTAGTTTTTATTTTTTTTATTGTTTGTTAAATTAAATAAATTTTTCTTTTATTTATATTTCTAAATATTATGTATATCATTTATACATATACATGTATTCTTTATGAGTATATAAATTAATTACTTTATATCTATATGCATAAGTAATATTACTACTTATGCATATACTTGTTATTGTATCATTTTTATATTTGTATATTTAAGTATAACTTTTTTTTTGCTTTTCATATATATTTTAGAAGATGAATATTTCATGAAAAGAATAACATTTGTATTTTTAATAATAGTCATAATCGCGACCAGAGTGCTTATTTATTCTATCTCCGTTTTAAAATGTTGAGAGAAAATATTAAGTGATCTTATAAAGGTAACAACTATCTATGCAATAAATTGTAATAATAACTATTAAAAATATTAATTGCTACTAAATTTACTAATCATTTATGATAAAAAAATTATATATATATATAAATAAGTTCAAACGTTTTACTTTTATTTTTAAATATTAACGTGGAAAAGTTCTTTTAACATTTTAAAATGGAGTTGAAATAAATAAGCACTCAGGTCACGTAATACTCTTTCATAAACAAATTATTTTTAAACTTGATTTGTAATGTCAAAATCTTTTTGTTGTACTTGTAATTTAACAGAACATGTGATGATGATGCCATGAAGGCAAGCAGCTATAATAGTACTTTTATATTATTTGTTTCAGCAAAAAATGACTCAAAAACGCAATTTAAAAAAGGCTATAGACAAATATGTCATGTGTGTATTTTTGGAAAATGTAAATGGTGCTTTTGCAGAACAAAAAACTGTTGTGCCTAAGAGATGGATTGACGAAGAACTAATGTTGTTATGGTGGCCAAATGGTATAAATGTTACCAACAAAAAGTCAGTTAACCCAAATAAAGATACCTGGAAAAAGTATGATTTAAAAGAAGTTGTTATTGAAGGTCAGTAATAAAATAATATTTGTCAAATTTTATCAATTTTATCAAGTCAGAACATTGTATTAAATGAGTAATTTCACAAATATGTTGTTTTCAATTTTTGTGATTTTTAATAGGTGAAGAGAGTGTATGCCATGAGTTTCTTTTGCATACAAGTTCTTCAGAAAGCGATGTAAAAAAAAAGAAATTTAAAGAATTTGACTCTTCTAAAGGTATATTTTAGTTGTGGCGACTTTGTTTATCATGTTTATCAAAAAATTTATCATTATCTGTTTTCTGTTATTTTCTTATATATAATATTTACCATAATTTAAATTACAATTTTATATACATATGCTTGATCATAATTTAATTCCCAAATAACTCTGCTTATTATTTTCATTATTTTCATTATTCTGTGTTTAGGTAAAAGTGTTCCAAACAAACCAACTATTTCAATAATGGATGTGATAGAGAAAGCTACTGAAGAAAGTTCAAGTATTTCACATCAAACTCCACAATCTCCTTCACCAATAATGTTTTCTCCTGTTCATCATCATCATTCAGAATCTCCAGATTCTTATGAACCTCCGTCTTATTCATCTGGTGCATCTCGTTATCCATTGAAACGTACGTCTAGTCATTTGGCCAGATCACAGTGCGGCCCTTTTCAGGGTTTATCTGGAGATTTTCACTATAGCTCCCCTGGAAGTGTATTTCATACTTCAGCAGGGGATCCAGAGGGTACAACTTGCCATTCATCTAGAACTTCATATAAATCTGAATCCCCTGTTCATTTAGATGTTCCTTTTCATACTAGTTCATTTCCACAAAACACCACTGATTTTTTAATTAATGCTTCATCTTCAGATAATCCTCTTCATTCTTCCAAAACAAAATTTGTACGAAAAGATTCAGCCAAGCTTCTGAATCAGAAATTCCCAATGGATACTGGAGGTATGATGTTATTAAATTACTGTTTTTTGGTATAATATGATAATGATAATGATAACAAAGCTTTATTCAATCATTTGATAACAAAATCTCATCTTAAAAAAAACAATTAATCATTTTTCTTAGGTTCAGCGGAAAAAACTGTTTTTTATTGATATGAATTAGTAAAGATGCTCTATTTAACTTGTATTATTAAAATAGTGATTTTTTTTAGAGTTCCAAAAACTAGTACTTCAATTACTTCTTGAGAAAAATTGTTGCAAGTGTGCCAATAAAACGTCAGAAAGCGTAAACATTACCTTTTTTAAAAAGATTGAGTCCCTTGAAGAATTGTTTGAAGTTGAAACCAGATTAAAAGACAACGGGGAGTATAGTAAATTGGTAATTTATATTTTTATAGTTTGTTTGTTTAATAGAATGCTATTTCAGTTCATCGTTTTCTTGATGAACCTATTTAAACTGCTCTTACATTTTACCATATGGCGTAAAAGGTAAATTATAAATATCTATAAATAATATAAATAACCTTAAAATCAAGAATTATTATAGGCTGATAGCCATTCACATTCTGTAGAGTTTTTTACAGTCTTGTTGATAACAAATTAAAAAAATCTATAAAAACAACAAAATATTGTTTTGTTGTTTTTATAGAATAACTGTGAAACAAATGAATCTAATCCTGTCTCAAACATGCACTTTTCACTAGACTTCTTTTTATGTTTAGCTTTGTCACCTCAAGAAAGCAGGTGGAAAAACTGTTAAAGAAAATACAAAAAATGTTATGGTCAGGTATGTGTTTTTGTTTAACTCTGCATAATCAAACTGTTTAAATTGTGAGTACATTTTATAGAAAATTTAGCAGAAGAAAGGATAATAATAATATAGCAATATAGAAGAACAAACAATTTTAATGTTAATGTTTGGGGAAAACCTTAATTAATGGGACATTGAACATTGATATTGAATGGGACGCTAATTGAATGGGACAAATCAAATTTGCATACAGTTATCTATGGTTGGATGTCCAAAGAAATGTTAAACATAATGAGTCAACAGACCTAATAAGTATTCCTATCATGGTTTAAACATGATGGGCCAAACACAACATTAGAAATGTTGCGTTAATGGGAATTAATAACACATTAATTTTTCCTGATGAAACCAATTTTTTTGTTTTGGAGCGAGAAGTGCATCATAGAAAAAGAGTTAATGGTTATAATTATTCTTTTGCTATGATTTATTGCTATGAATTATTATTGGTTATAGTCAATTTTCATAAATTATATATTTAAACAACTTTAATTTGTATAAATTAAACGACTTTATCAAAATTTTAAAAGTATTCTACAAAAATTGTCCCATTCATTTAGGTTCTCCCCTTCAGATTTCAGCTTTAATTGGATGTCTAGATAAAAATTTATAAAAAAGAATGAACCTTTCGAAATTATACTTTGTGAATTATTACTGTAATGTGTGTTTAAAATTATTTAAATAAGTTTGCTGGAATTGTAGTATAACCCCTTGTTATTTTCGATTTATTATTTGTTATTACGTTTTTATAGAATTATGGAGCATCATGTTATGGCCAAGTTGAATATGAAAGGAAAAATTCGTGGTGATTTCAAGAAGGTAGCATTCGAAGATAAAAAGTTGTGTAAAGCAATAATTGGTACGTTAGGTCAATATTTTTTATCTATCTTTCCTCCTTACATATGTTTTGTATTCTTAGATATATTTTAGTCTTGAACCTGAATGGTTAGCGATAAAAAAAATCAAACAAATAGTCAGTTATAAGAAAAATATATGTTTAATTGACATTCCATTTACAGTATCCTATGTTTTATTTTAGAAGCCATCCAGCTAACGCACGAGTCTTCGACAGAAGCACAAATAAAAGAACAAATAGGAAGCATATTAAAGTTTTCTCCATTTGTTAATAAAAGCAAAAAAAATAATATTGAGGAAGCAAGCGATTGTTGAACAATTATTTATTTGTGGCTTTTTTTGGTAATTTATAATATATGCTATATACAAAAGAATATACAATATATCTTTAAAAAAAGTCTTTTTTTTTGAAAATATTTTTGCTAGCCCTTTGTAAGGGGTTAAACACCCATATATTAACGTAAGATATTGATTGTAATTGTGTTTAACATTTTAAGTTAATATAATTATACGTTAGTATTCATATAATAACCATGACACGAAGTCGCGTATAAACGGCTTCGGCTAGGGGTTATATAAATATAACTGTATAGTTGCATTAAGATTAAATATTAAACCCAATTACAATCAACATTTTACGTTAATATAAAACGCAAATGTTTTTCCAACTTAAATTTACGTTAGTATAACGTTAATCTAACTTTAGAATTTTACGTTAGTATAACGTTAATACCTAACGTAAATCCAACGTAAGAATTTTACGTTACAAAACCTTTCCATTTTGCCGAACCGGCAACGTTGTATTAACATAAAATCTAACGTAAATACAACGTAAATACAACGTTGTGTGCCGGCTGGGAAAGCATTTAATCTTTGAAATTACAAATAGGATTAGAAAATCAGCAAAAAAGAAATTTACAGGATATCTATAATTGAGGATCTTTATCGGCGTGTCAAATGCGTTTAGCACCCTAAGATAAAATCATTATCTTAATATCATAAAAGTTTTACTTAAAAAAATTAAAAAAAATTGTTGTTAAAAATTAAGCTTTAAAAGAGTTAATCTCTATGACAACAGTATATTATTATTGATTTATAAAATTAAATTAGGTATATCTTAAGAATTGGTCTTGTTTTACTTTTGTATTTAACTTATAAAAATATTCTTCTAAATGACATTATGATAATGTATTAATACAACACATTAATACACAATACAAATTAACAAAATTGTTATTTATGAAAATTAAAAAAACAAAATATAAAAAAAAATTTATTATTAAGTTTTATATAAATAATCATAATAATAGTTATTATTATTATTTATTCATATAAGTAATTACTAAATTTTTATAATATCTGATTGATGAAGGCATTTTATAGAACAGAACTCTACAAACGAAGACTATTGTTGTCATATAATAATCTAAAACTTTTTTACTTTTTTTATACTTATAAAGTTTCATTGCTTAAAAAATCTTTTTTTATGTCGAAATAACACGGAGAAGTACTCGTAAATCTCAGATTTGCACATTTACCTAAAAACATATCTCAAGACTAGTGTATAACAAAGATAAATTTAATCATACATAACCCTTATTGATCAAATGAAAACACATCTCATATTCAAAATATAATGTTTAAAATGTAATGTTGCAAATATACTGTTTAAAATACACAGTTTTAAAAATATTGTTGTAAAACATGATGTAAAATATTCTTTTAAAAAATCAAATATACTGTTTATGTTCAGACACAAAACTGATGCCTGAATATTTTATACATTTTAAAAACACATATTATACAAATATTTTTGTGTGTAACTGTCAGCAACAGTCATAAAACGTTGGCACCAAAAAAAAAAACAAAAACATTCAATTATAAAGATTATCATTTACTAAATAATGCTAAATGAATTTGAGTGAACTTTGTTGTTACTCTACTTGCCTAAATTAGAGGTTATATCATCGAAGTTAATTTGACTGGTAAATCAAGTAAGACTGGTAAGTCAATGGTGAAAAAAACCTAGAAATAGTGTGTTAATCTGACGTTAATTTCAAGTGTTTCTTAAAACTTTTTAGTTTACTAAACTTCTTTAAGATCTAATTACCGAGTTTCGCAAGGTTAGAAATGTTTTCAAATCGATACTCATGTTTCTTTCAATTTCCCTGTAGTGATGACTTTTGAAAGACAAAATTAATATACATCGTCAAATACGATAGGGGAAAGGCGCCTATATTAGCATACTTAACTTTGAAGCATCATTATTCAGTATCCTGAAGACAAAGATTAAAAGTTTTGATATGGATACATTTTTTGTAACATGTAGAACAATAATAATCCAAGGAGTTTTGATCAGTTTTATTTTTTTACTAGTTATTTTTATTAAAAAAAAAAGCACAAGTATGCCATCATAGGTAACTACTGCTCCTATGATGGCATAGGGGAGGATGGGGATGGTTAGCATCAAGTAAACTTGAAGATTTCATTTGATCTTAGAGTCTTCCGTTAGAAAATCCAGAAATTACGCGTAGTCATCTTAATTAATCCTTTTGTGGAACACAGCAGCAGTGTAGAATTTCGCGCATGCGCATAGGAGATATTGCGTTTTATGTGTTTTTTGAACCAAAAATTTTTTGTTTGTGAAGTAAAAATTCCTTTTTACTTCCCAAACAAATATGTTGTTTTTATGATAAAAAAAAGGTTCTCTCCACTCGCATGAAAATTTCTTTTCTGCACAGTTAATAATAAAATTACAATCTTAAATATTTAAAGAGATTAAAAATGCAACAGCACATCCCCAAATCGATTTTTGTTGATAATAAAAGCAATATTTGTGCATAAAGGACGTATTTTTATTAAAACTAATGTAAAGTCAATATAGAGATATTGGTCTAATCACTTGTTTGCCAATATTTAATGAAAATATGACCTGTATGCCATCATAGGCGCTATGCCATCATAAGCGCCTTTTCCCTACATAATTTCATCGTCATCATCGTCGTCAAACACGAAATATAATACCATGGTCATCGTCATCGTCAAACACGATACATAATATCATCGTCATTGTCAAACACGATGAATAATATCATCGTCATTGTCAAACACGATGAATAATATCATCGTCAAACACGATACATAATATCATTGTCATCGTCAAACACGATAATATCATCTGTTTATTGATCTGCAAAATTTTAAATAATTGGTATTTAAAGCATTCTATTTTATTTAAAAATAGCTTTTTATTTATTTCTTAATTCACTGATAATAAACCAGCTTTAGATTATAAATCTTTTATTGCAAAAGATTGAAACGCTTTGCAAGTCGGAAAATTAAAATCTTCTGTAATTTTCAAAGAAACAAATCTTTTTACTGCATTGCTATTGAATTAAAGATTTCAAATGATAAAACTTTAGTTATGTTTATGTGCCCCTTGCTTTTATTTTTGTTTTCCTTGTTTTTTTTTTAAATTGGTTCAATTTCTACTTTAATACACGTTTTTATAAACTTTGACAAAAGCTTAGAGATTTTGTTAGTTCTTAAATCTTAGAAAAACCTTATAAGCTAATGTATAGATAATCCTACAGACTTCCATCCTAGTGCATAAAACCTCTCTCTGTTTTGAAATGATGTTCGAATTTCTCTTTTATTTTGTTTCAAAATACTATTCCAATTTGATCCTATTACTGATTTTAACTAGGTGACATTAAATGTCTTAAACTAAATGACTTTTTTTTTTTAAATCGCACATCTGGGTAATGGCTTTATGGTATTTTAAAGATATCTCCAGTTTTTGGTATAAAATTTACGTGAACTTTGGTTTAAAAATAGTTAAAAACCCATTCGCTATATTTACTTTTTGAAAAAGGTCACCTATCAAGACCCTTAATTACTTGTTAGTTCCTATATATTAGTGAATTTTTTTTCTCTTAGATTGCATCTCTCTAAAAAAATCTCCAATGAACCAAAGTTCTATAAATAATCCAAAGTTCTATAATAATATAAAAGACCTAAATTTTAGAACCATTTTTATTATAAACATCGTCAAAAAAGTAATTGCTACAAATAGTCGTCAATGTTCAGAAATATTGTTTTTGAATATAAAATATACTTTATTTTTATTTATAATCATTATTGTTATTGAGACCTCTATGAAATTTTAGTTTTTTGCAAATTCAGCTTTATAAACTTTTGGAGAAAAAAAGTATCAGTGACATATGATGGCCAGCGAGTAATCTAGGGTCATGTTGGGTGATTTTTTGCAAAAGCTTGTTATTGCTGCAGTCATCAATTGAACACTAAATTTTATCCGATTCGGTACAAAACCTTACAATCTTTAAGACCGTCTTTTGAGCATGAAGTACTGGTTTATAATTTGCAAAACACTATTTTTCACTAACGAGAAAAGTATATTAAATTTTTAAATTTTTTTAAGAAATCGAAACAGTATTTTGAAACAAATTTCATTAAAAAAAACAACTTGTATGATTTAGTAAACCGGCATAAATGTTCATTACATTATCGAAAACGTCTAAATTTTATAAAAAAGTTCTATTTAACTATCAGCATAATTTATTTTTAATAATTCTTTAAGTTTTTAATAATTTTTTACCTTAAATTCAGAATGTTCTAGTTACCATTCCATTGTTCAGAATTTTTCATTCAACTGTTCTGAACATTTAGGAACAGAGTCTCTAGTATAGCGTAAAAAAAACTAGCATAATGTATTTATTAATGTATTTAATGTATTAAAACTAGCGTAATGTATTTCCCGTTCTGACAATATTCCTAGGATATTTTCAGAATGGAAAATACATACACCTTTCCTATGCTGGCGATCAGTCCTAGGCCGAAACACAAACATAAATGTTGCGTTTTGGAGAGTGTTAAGTTAAATTTGTTAATTTGGCAAATTTAATTTTTTTTTTTTGGCTCTCCGAAGTTAATTAAAGGTTCTTAATATGAAATAACTAATTTTAAATCGGAGCCGCAAAGTTTTGGGGAACTTATATTCAATTTAAAATATTATTGTTTGAGAGTGTTCTTTTATAACATTTTTAGAATTATTATTATTTTATGTTGCTGTAAATACTAGCATTTACATTAATTTACCTCTTATATCACCAAAATATATTTTTTAACTTCACAAAATGTTTCTTTTATTGATGTGACAAAGTCATTAGATATGAAATGTTTTTATATGTTTACCAATAATATTATTTTATTAAAAAAAATTATTATTATTTTATATTAAAAAAAATAAAACAAAAAAAAAACAGGGAGGAGAGGAATCTGACTTTTTTCGACAACTGTTGACAACTTTTTAAAATAAATTTAATTACTTTAAAAAGGAAAACTAGGCAGCATTTGCAATCCTGTGTTACATACATAAAGCTATTACTATTCCTACTTTTCGAAAACCTTGTTGGGCTTTAAAAAGACTCGATACATACAGAACTAAAGAAGCACACACGAGATGTCTACTTGTAGCACTTTTATTTTTTCAAAGTTGTTATTCTGAAGTGCAAACAAAAAAGATTTATATAAGTACATATTTTACATGATATTGTTTAAATGATTATACCAAGGGTTGGCTCACAAGCCTTATGTGGTTCTTAAGATGTCAAGATGCGGCTCCTTAGCTCCATGCAAAAATATTAATACAATATTAAAATAAAGATGTTGGTAGCTTTTTAAAAACTTTGCAAATTGCAGCTTTTGGCTTTTCCGTTTCGAAGATTGCCTACACTTGATTTATACAATAGCATCTATGTATATATATATATATATATATATATATATATATATATATATATATATATATATATATATATATATATATATATATATATATTTAATATTGATATACATGGTATTTTGAGTTATTTTTATCAGAACATGTTGAAATTTTATTAGGATATTTTAAAGATTGAGTTGAGCATAGCATTGGAAATGACATAAAAAATATTATTTTCTCTGCTACCTTAGCAACAGTTGTCATTGAAAAAACTTTCGTTCAAATCAATGTGTTTTAAGAGGTTTTCATTCTCGTTCAAAAAGATTTTTTAATTTATAATTATTTATTGAGATAGCATTCTTTTTAATGTTTTGATTTCTATGGCAACAGTACAAAAATAGCCTAAAAATTTTTATGCAAATTGTTTCTTCTTAAGTTGCCTGATACATGATTTAAATTTCTTTGAATGGATTTAATTGTTTAGCATTATTCTAGAGTTTTTTTAAGTTTTTGGTTAACACCCACCTTAAAGCGTTTTGATTTTGATTAAATTACAGTTCACAAAAGACAAGCTTTAACCTATCGTAATGATTGATTTTTTAAATGAAGAGTTCAGATAACCGTATATAAAAAAATCCCCTGTTGTTTATTTTGAATAAAATTTTTCGCAAGATCATGTTTATATTTCGTAAATTTACTTTCGGGTTGCTAATATGGAAAATCCAAAAAGATGTAAAAATTACTACAACTAAAAGAATCGTCTTTAGATTGTTTTTAAATTGTCAACAACTTTGTATTTTAACTTGAAAATACTTACAAGTATTATAAATCCTAACGCAAAATATTAAAAGTTAAAAAACCTAGAATTTATATATCGAGTTAAAACGCATGCTGATTAATGTAAATAAAAAAATTTGAAACGCCTCGACTTGATATAAAACGCTCACGACTTGATATAAAACGCTCACGACTTGATATAAAAAGTTAAAACGACATTTAAATAACAAAAGTTAAAGCATCTAAAATCTAATCCAAGTTATAATTTACAAAAAAAAAAAAAAAAAAAAAAAAAAAAATAATAATTTGTGATTTTATCCCCTTCGTACACGGGCGTACATAGAATGAATTAAAAAAAATTTTTTTTTGTGGATAAAACAAATGTACTAGACCTCCTTATGGGGTATGTAAAATTTTATTAAAATATAAAATAGGACTGGTGTGCACAAATGTACACATATGTTTCAATTATTGTTTTGCTTAAGTTTTAGAGGGAAAAATGAATAAAATGAATTGTGTACGTTTGTACACAAGGTGCACGAAGAGGTTATTTAATTAATAGTTAATTTATTAAATAAAATTATAAACGAAACAATGTATAACGATGTCACTTATTTTTACTTAGCAAAATTGTTTACATTAATGAGAAGTAAATGTAAAGTAGGAATTATTATTATTTTAATTAATGACAAGCAGATGTAAAATGGGCATTATTATTATTATTATTTTTTAGCAACGCCATCTACTTTACAAATTTTTAGGTGTAGGAGGTTTTTTTAAAAAGAAAACTCGAGAAACTGTATGACTTAATGTAATAACATCTAAATTTACAAAAATCTTATTTTCCATGAATTTTAAAAATCTTATTTTTCATCAATTTTTTTAAAACGATCTCTTGCTTTATTCCATCGTTCAGTTTTTTTATCTGAGCCAACCATGTCTATACTGGTCTTTACTCCAGCTCCAATGCCTTTATTTTTTTCTTGAAGACTTACAAGAATTGGTTGAACAATTCCTTTACCATTTTTACCTAGTCCGTCGCCAGATTTCCAACCCATTTTAGCCAACAATTTATGGCCGACATTCTCTTCGGAAATATGCTCGTGAACAGAGGATGATTTTATTGGTATATTCGTATTTTCGTATGCCTCAATGCCGTGCTCTTTACGACGTTTTTCAGCCCGATCCGTAGAATTTATCAACTCTTTTGGAAGGTAACCGGGAGTAATACCATACTTTTTGCGCAACAGTTTGTTTTGCATTTTCCTTTGCAAGTCGAGTTCCTCTTTACTTACAAAATTGTTCGTTTTGCTTTGTGCGACTAAAGCTTGGATATTTCCTGGCTCACATTCTGAACAAGTATCATAACCGGGATGAACATGAAAGCATAGTGTTGTTTCTCCAATTTTAATATAGTCTTTATGAGTTAATTCTACGGGATCGGAAGCACATTTTGATTGCGCAATTCTTTCATTATTTAAAAATATCCCTATATCAGTGCATAGATCTTGTATATAAAATAGTTTTTCCACGTCATGGTATATGATCTTAGCGTGGAATGGATTTACATTATCTTCTTCTATGCATACGTTATTATCTTTGTCATTACCTATACAGCCACCTTGCCGAGTTATAACAAATAATGAACCTACATCAAGACAACTAGATCGAACAACAATTATACGAATACAAGAATCAACCTTATTTTCAAAATCATAGTCTTCGTCGGATATTATTTCTCCATCTTCTTCTTCCGCTTCTTTTTCACTTTCATCTTCAATCTTTTTTTCAACAATTTCTGCTTTTACGATTGCTTGCGAGTGATAAATAAAACTATTTTTCTCAGTGTCAAAGTAATAATATGTTCCACTTTCATGATTATAATAAAGTTTCGTAGCTGAATCGTAATACATTTTTGAATTCCAGTCATAATAGAGACCAGACACATCGTCATATACATATCCTGAATTAGACAGGACTGATTCAGCGGCGTTTCGAAGCGTCTCTTCTAAATTATTTTTATTTGATTCAGGTTCTTCAGGAGCATTTAGGTGTGATTCGCAATCTTGAGTAAGAGAATTAAACAAATCGGTAGATTTTTGCGTATCTTCTTTAGGGTCGATGGAATCTTTAACAACAGGTTCTTTTTGTTCGATTTTCAACCTCCGTCTTTCAGCAAGTTTTTTTGAAAATGCTGAATCAGCATACATCACAGCTTGCGATTCTCTTAAACAAGTTCTTTTATTTTTTTTGCGCTTTTTGAGCTCACTTTCTGATTTTGATTGAACACCATAATACGCCATTTTTTGAAATTCATTATACATTGCCTGCTGCCACTGCTGTGCATAGTGAACTTCAAGAGTGAGTTGTGAAACATTAGATTTTAGTTCAAGTATTTCAGTCTGACTTTTTTCATTTTTTTTAATCTGCTGATCAAGACTCTTTGCTAATAAGCTTACTGCTTGCTGCAAAACGTAAACGACACTTTGCAAATCTGACGACGTTCGCGATGAAGAAGTAAATGATAAGTCATCTGCTGATTAAAAAAGGTTATTAGTAAAAGTTATTATAAATAAATATTTTTAATTTTCAGTATTTCTATGTATAAAAGTTTTTAAAATAATCAAAAATCTTGATTGTGTTCTAAAAATTTGACACAACAAAACTAACGACTGTATTCTTAAAATTAATACAATAATAAAAAAAAAGTTTAAGAGAAAACCGAAAAAAAAAAAAAAAAAAAAATCAAAAGTTAATCGTAATATAAAAAAAGGAAACATCTGAAACAAATAATCAACAAAAATTCTTCACCCGTCAATTTTTTAAACGCAGAAGCAACAGACTCTAAAATCGACGGTTCTTCTTCTGAAGGATCAGCATTTGATGGGTCAATTAAATCACGCGACTTGGAAAAAAAAACAGGATCGTATTCGGTTGATGAGCTTTGTTTGCCGCCTTCTGAAGAGGACTTCCTTTACGAAAAAAATAAATAAGTTGATCACAAGGTTGACATGAAAAGCTCCATCGTACGCGAAATGCTGCAACTCTCACCTCGTATAAAATAAATTACAAATAATATATTTCGCATGAAATTTAAAGCACTGCATAAAGTGGTTTAAATCACACAAACTTTGTACACGAAACTCTCCGATTTTAAATATAAGCATTTCCAAATAAATTTTAAAGAAAGAAAATCTCAAAAATAAAAATCAAGAAAGTAAGTCACCTTGAATACTCTCTTTTATGCCCTCGCTGTTTTTTTAAAGTAAATTTGATTTTGTCTTTGTTTTCATTTAAGAGAATATCATCTTTCGAGTCTCTTTTTTTTGTACCATCACAATCGCCGTTTAGTGTTGACATTTTAGTGCTGGATAAACAATCATTTCTTATCGTGTAACGTGTTTCGTTTCACGTTTATAACAAAAACTCAACATATTAAAACTGAAAAACGTGGAAACATTTTTTTAATAGATACATGATGATTTATTCGTTATTATATAACATTATATAGTTATATTATATAAAATATAGGGTATAAAGAGATTTATATAATATAAAATTATTATTAAAAAAAATATATATATAAAAATTTATAATTTTTTTTTTTTAGTATACAACATAAAAGATAATCATTAACCATTTTTATTTTTTGTGATATAATAAACATAACTTTTATTTATTTGTAGAACAACAATTTATATAAATAATATTAAAGTTTTTAAAAAATATTTACAATCTCGTTGTGAAGCAACTAAATTATTTTTCCCTTAATTATTCTATTATTTTAAATTTAAAATTAACAAGTTTACAAAAGTTTAATTAAATTTATAATAAAACGTCATATAAAATACAAAAATAAAATTCTCTAATTGTACATTAACCGTTTCTCGGTTGGAAACTGATATGATTAAACTATTTGTATTTCTTGGTACCAGCGTGATTCAAGTGTTTGTGAGAGACTTCACAACATTCAGACAGTAATACTTTTTTATGCATAGTTATCAAAAACTTTTCAACTGTTTTCATAAAAAGTTGCTACTATGATGTTAACATTACATTTTCTTCAAAGTTATTCGTTTTTTGTCTGGCAGTTTATTTCAATCTCCTCCAACAGCTTTTTTCCACGTCCTCCAGCCTTTAAACAGTAAAACTTCCCAGACGCATAGTTTTTCAACTTTATTTGCAACCTTGCATAGTCCAAATATATATTCTCAAAAAATGTAGCTGACATGATGTTAAGTATTCATTAAAACTAATTATAGGGAACAAAAACAACAGAACTGGTCTTTAAAACTAATTATAGGTATCAAAACCAACAAAGTTGGTCTTTAAAAATAATTATGGATATGAAAAACAACATGGTATACTAAATACAACAGAGAGGTGTGTACATTATATAGAAGTTTTAATAAGTAGTTTTATTTTTTCGAAACAAAAACTAGTTTTACATTTAATTAAATGAAATTTTGTTAAAACTTAAGATTTTTATAAGTTTTTTTCTTAGTCAATGAGCCAGAATTTTAAAAATCATAAAAATATCAATTGTAAACATATTGAAGTGACATCATAACATTTTCACCCATATATGATAATCGCATAAATTATTATATATTGCAATTGTCCTAATTTGTTAATATATATATATATATATATATATATATATATATATATATATATATATATATATATATATATATATATAATTTATAAATAATATATATATATATATATATCTACTATAGCATCTTTATATGCACAATTGCTCACTTTTTTTGCTAGCCTAAATTAAGTGAGCATTTTTAGAAAACAATGAGGGAAAACGAAGAATAATGAATGAAAATGTTGCTGACCCATACCAAACCCTCAGTCGATGTAGCAGCACTCCACGGCGAGTCAGGCTATTTGTCAGTCGATGTATGTACTGAAGCCCCCCGGCAGCAGGCTATTTGACTTTAGGTGAGTATGACATCATCATGCTCACCTAACTCAGCAGTATAAGATATATAAATATATATATATATATATATTTATATATATATATATATATATATATAAATATATAGATTCTTTTGTCAATATAATAAAAATCATCAGTCAATATAAAAAACAATAAGTTTAATTGGCAATTACATGATGGTAGAGAATGAAGGTAGAGACTTTATATATTTATATATATATAAATATATATATTTATATATATATATATATATATATATATATATATATATATATACATATATATATATATATATATATATATATATATATATATATATATATATATATATATATATATATTATTTATAAATAATATATATATATATATATATTATTTATAAATAATATATATATATATATATATATATATATATATATATATATATATATATATATATATATATATATATATATATATATATATATATATTTATATATATAGATATATAAAGTCTCTACCATCATTCTCTACCATCATGTAATTGCCAATTAAACTTGTTTATTAGATTGACTGTTGATTTTTATTATATTGATAAAAGAATTTTTTAAATATGTATATATATATATATATATATATATATATATATATATATATATATATATATATATATATATATATATATATATATATATATATATATATACATATATTTAAAAAATTCTTTTATCAATATAATAAAAATCAACAGTCAATATAAAAAACAAGTTTAATTGGCAATTACATGATGGTAGAGAATAATGGTAGAGACTTTAACTTTCATTACACTCATGAATGATGGTAGAAACTTTAACTTTAATTAAAAGTATCACATAAAACCATTTTTAATAATCTCATCATTTTAAACAGTTGTTAAAAAACTTTACAAAACATTAGAAACAATTTGAAGTAATAGATAACAGGTTTTTTATTAAAAAAAAACAATTATGTCAAAAAAACAGTTATGAGAAGATACAGTTAACCTCATCATCCTCAGAAAGAAGTTCAAATTCAAAACAAGCTTCAAGAAACAGTAATGCACGGTCAATACGTCCAACACTGAACATCAACTCTAAGGCACGCACAAACTTTCCAACTGATATTAATACTAATATTGCTTTGTTCTAAAAATAAGTTTTATAAAAGTGAGAAAATATAAAAACAACTCCACATGAAAAACTGTTTCACTTTTTATTTCGAATGTCCTTAGGTTTTAAAAATAATGTACTTATGTTGTTTGGTTTAATTATTATATACATTTTTATATAATTGCTTACTCGTATATATTTATAATATTTTTTTTCTCTCATAAAATATCTTTTAAATATAACTGAATTTTTTTCTCTCATAAAATATCTTTTAAATATAACTGAATTTTTTTCTCTCATAAAATATTTTTTAAATATAACAACTTTTTAAACTTGTTTGATTTGAACCTTATAAGTTTAAATCTTATAAGTTTATTCAACAAAAATAAAAATTTAGATTACTTTATAATTACTAAACAATTTAATAGCCATGGTTTATTATTATAATAAAATTTTTATTTTAAATTATTAAATTTTTATTTAATTATTAAATATTTTAATAATTGGGAGGTACAAAAATTATTATATTTTTTAGTGAAATGATAAATTATAATAAACTCATTAAGGCTCTCAATTTGGCTAAATAAAGGGCTATCACCTGTCAATTTGGCTAAATTAAGGGCTATCACCTGTCAATTTGGCTAAATTAAGGGCTATCACCTGTCAATTTGGCTAAATTAAGGGCTATCATCTGTCAATTTGGCTAAATTAAGGGCTATCACCTGTCAATTTGGCTAAATTAAGGGCTATCACCAACATCACAACAACTAAAATCTCAATCACTAAAACCATTTGTGCAAAAAAATACTCACTGTTAAAAA
The DNA here is from genome assembly GCF_022113875.1 of Hydra vulgaris. Taxonomy (NCBI): domain Eukaryota; kingdom Metazoa; phylum Cnidaria; class Hydrozoa; order Anthoathecata; family Hydridae; genus Hydra; species Hydra vulgaris. Next base: position 7,316,456 of record NC_061158.1, on the reverse strand, counting down.
ATAGCCACTGTTCTTATATTTAATTAGATTTCATGAAAATTTCATTTAAAACTTATTTTAATTATTAAATTATTAAATTTTATTTTAAATTATTAAATTTTTATTTTAAATTATTATTATTATAAAAGCTAATTGTTAAATATTTAGATTACTTTAGATTAGACACTTTATAAATAATTATTCATTCTAACAAAAATTAAAATTATTTATACACTATTTAAATTTAAATCTTATAAGTTTATTCGAACAGATTATTTTGATTAACAGATTGTTTATGCTAACAAACTGTAACACCTTAGAAAGCAAATTATGGCTGCAGGTTCAGCAAAATGGTGTTTTCTATTTAAAACTATTTTAATATATAATTTAAATGTAAAACAAAAATCTTACTTTACAATTTACATGGGGTAGCACCAGATTATCACACCATCTTACAATAACATCTGTACAGTCATGATGATTTAGTCGAACCTAAAAAAATGCATCCGTTTTGTTCAATTAAAAAAAAAAATCTGAAAACAAAAGAAGCAAGTGTTTCTTTAGGTTTCAGAATTTTGATAAATAAAAGAAGTAAATAAATGGCATAACTACTATTAAAGAGGTTAAAACAAATAAAAAAAAAATAAAGATTTCAGAACCATTAGGTTATAGAAAACATAGGCTTTAGATTTATCAGATAATTTATTTCAACTTAAAAGTTGGTTGACTAACTTTTGTGATCAACTAAAATTAGTTGAATAATTTTTTATTTTGACTAAAGTCAACTAACTTTTTAGTTTAAGTAAAAAGTTAACTTATTTTTTAGCTCCTGACTTATTACTTTTAGTTGAATAGCAAATAAATATTGTAAGTATAAATTATGGAAAAAGCAAATAGAAGAATTAAAAGATATAAAAATAGTTTGTAAATCCATTTATTAAAAAGTTGGTTTAAAGACATAAATGATAAAATGTTCTTTAAACTTTTTGTGTAGGGGCAAAATTTGTACTTGCTACCTTGTTGTTTCTCTTTTTTATCTAGGAACAACTGTATTTTAGACCAGAAATCGCTGAACTTATGTCTGATACAAAACTTGTTTTTAAAAAAACAGTTTTTTTTCAAAAACGTTGTTTTTAGATGATTCTTACATATTTTAGTAGTTTGATTCTCACATCTCATATTTTGGGAGTTTCTCAAGAAGATGATTCTCACATCTCATATTTTAGGAGTTTCTCAAGAAGATAATTCTCACATCTCATATTTTAGGAGTTTCTCAAGAAGATGATTCTCACATCTCATATTTTGGGAGTTTCTCAAGAAGATGAATCTCACATCTCATATTTTAGGAGTTTCTCAAGAAGATAATTCTCACATATCATATTTTAGGAATTTGTCAAGATTTTCAAAACGTTTTATTATAACACATATTCTTAAAATTAAACAACTGCTGCTTTTTAAAAAATTGTTTTGCAGCAAGTATTTATTAAAATAGTTGCAATATTACCTTGCATAGGAGCTCTCGTAAAATCATTCTCCTCCAGCATAGGAGGTCTCCTAAAATCATTCTCTTTAAAACATTTACTTTCAGATTCTTACAATTACTAAAAATTGGAAATGATCTATCAACTCTAAATATCATACAATAATTATGGGTGTCAGAATATAAAAAAAAAAAACCCAGCAGTAATAATAGAAACTCTGAGGAGAAGTTTATTACTTAACCAAATTAATTTTAATGTACTTCATTCTCCCCTCAGGTATTCATTGTTCATTTGTGGTCACACATGAACAATGAACGCCTGAGGGGAAACATATATACAACTAAACATATATACATTTGACAAACAAATTTACATTGACCATTTGGCAAATTTATATGCCATATAAGTTTTTAAATAACTATTATCCAATCATTATGGGTGACAAAACGTAGAGACAAAAACATTTGTTGCAGTTTGAGAAGTAAAAGGAGGATGAAAATATTTAAAAAAGAAAGAAAGCTTAAGTTTAAACTTGAAAAAAACAATAACAAAAAAATGTTAGAAAAAAGAAATGAGAAACCATTTAGCACTATGTTAACTTGTTTTGTTAGCAACAAAGTTCTATATTTCTATGAACAATTTAGCTGTGCAATGAATAGGGTTTACCTTTGTATTAGATTTATTTGAGAATGATTGTATTAGATATTGTAATATATACTTTTTATGTACAACTAAATCTAGGAAACATGAAGTATTAACACTATAAAACCAAGAAAAATGATTCAATTAAGTGCCCCGAATAAATGCTTGACTTGAGCAAAAAAAATTGTTCCTGCTAAGAAAACAGTCAAGATGACAAAAGCTAACCAGTGTACAGGAATTTAACTAAAAATTTCTTAGTTCTATTTAAAAAAGCTCTACTGGCTTTTAAAAAGCATTGAAACATTAAAAATCAAATTTACAATTTTTTCTTTTTTATCATTTACTATTTTAAAAGTTTAACTGATTTGTACTTAATTGCAGATTTTTTTAACTATAAGCTCGATAAGAGCTGATCTCTTCCAATTTAAAACAACTTACCTAAGTTAAATATTTGGTAGAAATAATATAATACCTTTGCTAACCAAGCAGCTAGCTCCCATTCACCATATGTTTGCAAATATCTGCAGGCATCTGTTCCCTTGTCAACCAAGCACAATAACTCTGCACCTTCTATTAAAAAAATTTTTTTTTAGAAAAAAAAAAAAGAGTTTTTAATGTTACAAAAAGTTTACAAGAAATTTACCTTTGAGCTTTCCACTAGCTATGAGATTTGTAGCAACTAACTTAATTGTACTTTGCGACACACCAGACAGACTGACAGTTGCAATTAGACATGCTCTATTTATAAAATATATACAGACATTTACATTATATAGAAAAAGCTTATTTATAAATTTCAATATTAATAAATTAAAAATGGTTTCACATAAGAAATTATTATGCTTAACCTCAAGAACTTTAGAGTGTTTGAATCACAACTAGTTACCATAGTTACCTTTATTTATTTCAATAACAAAATAGTGTGTTTTAATGACTTATGCAATTATATCTTAAGGTGCCTCAAACACATTTTTTTATATACTAAATTTATCTTTCCAAGACTGTGAAGACCATTACAAGTGAGGAGACTACAAGTTTTTTTTTGTTACACATTTTTTTTTAAACTGCTGTTACCACCCACTTTTAGCCCTTTCAGTCCAAAACAATAATCTTCAATAAACTTTGATGAACCTGACTGACTGTGTAAAGAAAAAAATAAAGTGCTGTAGTACTTGCGATGTAGTGGTAATTGACCTCAGAATTTCTTGTTAATGAAACAAGCACACTATACTACTACATTAATGTTGTTAATGTGAATCAATAACTTACCTAAGTTATTAAAATGCATGAAAAATACTTACAACAGTTTCTTACCTAAGTGCATCTGTGTAATAATTAGCATCACTAGGCTCATTTTCCAATAACACATGAACAGCTCTATCACTCTGCAATAATAAAAAATAATTACATATGAACAGCACTATCACTCTGCAATAATAAAAATTAATAACACATGAACAGCTCTATCACTCTGCAATAATAAAAATTAACTAATATGTTTATCAAAATGAGCTAATAAAAAAAACTGACCGATTAGTAAAAAATAAAAAGCAACAACAACAAAAATGTATACACAAAAGAATTATGCATATTCAACCAGAAAATTAATAAATTTAATGTAAACTTTTTTTGGAATTTATATATAACTATGATTGGTTGAAATTTGGAAAATTTTAAATTGAGTTTTCTCAAAAACAACTAAATACTAATAATTTGTCTTTAATTGATGCATACATTAGTTTTTGTGTGTGGGTAGAGTTAGTAGATTAGTTTTTAAAATGTTGAGTAAAAAGTCAAAAAATTGAAAAAATATTTCGGAATTTCATATAGAAAATCCATCGTGCTAAAATTCAATAATTTCAAAAGAATGTAAAGTTCCAAAATCAATTAGTGGAACTGTGATAAAACATTTTAAAGAGAACAACTATAAAAAACAAGGAAGTGGTTAAAAATCAAGATTTAATGACAAAATATAGGCAAAATTAAAAGTTGACTTGATCTATAGAAATCCAATTCAGTCACAACAAGATTAAGCTACAAAGTGTAAATCATTAAAAGAGAATTGAACAAAAAATTGGAAAGATTATCACAAGAAAAAAAAAATACAACAAAAAATTTACTTGACGAAGGCAATTTGATGAGCTAAAGAAATTTGACAAGCTAAAAGTTTGCTTAAATTAACGATGAAAAAAAATTGATGCATTTTAAAGGCAAATAATAGATGCATTTTGAAGGCAAACCATATAAAGATCACCTTGATGCCTCCAGGTAATTAATAATAATATCAGTCAAAATGATATAAAGCATCTGGCGGATATAAGTATATTTAAGTCAAAATAATCATTTCCTTCTATGGGTGCGAATTGCAAGTGAATATTTCCTTGTTGTGGCTTTAAAAGATCTCCTTTTATAAAAAAGTGACTGAATGCTTGGAAAAAAAACCTTTCTCTCTAATTAAAAAACATAAATGACCAACTTTATTTTAACCAGATCTAGCATCAATTCATTATTCCAAAAAAGTAATGGATTGGTATAAAAAAAATAGAGTTAGTGATCTATCAAACCGTCCAGATCAGCAAGTCATTGAATCTGGGCAATAGTGAAAAGAATACTGAGTAAACAAGGCAAATGTGTATATAATGTTAAATAAATCCTGAGATTTAGTATAAATATAAAAAAAAAAAAAAAGTCAAATTGTGAATTTGATTTGTAGTACTTTACAAAAATTTTAATTACTTGAACGTTGTAAAATTTCCTAAAATTCATAGATATAAGAAAATAAAAAAAATTTTTTTTTTTTCTAATAATAATCTACAACAACCAAAGTAACAAAACTCTAGACTATCAAAACTTTTACATTTTGCAAGTAAGTGAGGTAAAACGGAACAGTTAAAAAGCAGCAGTTATTGGATATTGTAAAGCTTTAAAAATGATAAAAGGCATTTTATCATTTGAACATGTTCAGACAATAAACTCTTAAAAAAATAAAATTCCCATACAAATGCTCAAACACCCATACACGACAAAAAACACCCATACACGACAAAAAACACACATACACGACAAAAAACACCCATGCACGACAAAAAAAGAAATAACAACTAAAATAAAAAACTTTTTTTGTTTTATTATAAAATACTCTAAAACAAACTAACTCGAGAAATTGTTCTAAAAAAATTAAGTAGAACAAAATAAGTATATATTATTAAATTGGTAACTACTACTAGATTTAAAATTAAACAAAAAATATTATGAATCATATAAATCACAGAAAAAATATTCTGAAGCTGTTTGGAAACATTTTTGATGAGCTGGCTTATTAGCAATATGCCAATGTAGAACAAATTTAAATATGCCATATGTATCAGTAGTTTTTTGAACTCTAAGCTCATTTTTACTGCACAGCTGCATTTCATTATATATTGGATGATAGATCTTACTTATATAGTTTTTTACCATCGTTGTTTACATGGTAACACTATTAATAAACGAAGTTGAGTTATAAAAACAACAATTTCTTTGAATTTGTTACAAACATTTTTTTATTAAGGAAAATATTATTTTAGATTAAAAATAAAATCATCAAACTGTAAACAAAATGGTAGTAATATAATCAATTAAATAAATAACTTGTTATCCCAATATGCCCCACAAAGTCATTTTACTGCAATTAATACTATTCAAAAAGTTCAATAGAGGTCTACACAGTTCCGATAATTTCATGTGCGCGCATATTTAATATTGTCATGGTACTTTATGGGCAGAATCACATGAAAACAAGTAAATACCCATATAAATATAATATAAAGGGATATAAAGGATAGTAATCTTGAAAGAAACAGTTGTTTATATGAGATTTTTTTATTTTTTTTTTTGAAAAAAGACATTGATTTAGCTTAATATAAGTTTATTTCCATTTTAAGATTAAAATCTATACTGTTTATATGTTTTTGTCATAATATTTGTAATCAAGGAAAAAACAAATTTGTACGTTGATTGTAAAAGTATTTAATATTGATTAAAAAAATGAGCTTTCGGGAAAGAAAATAATAATGTATACACACACACATATATATGTATATATATTGTATTTATATATATGTATATATATTGTATTTGTATATATATATATATTATATATATACACACAAACACAACTATCAATGCACATTTCACACTCGAAATGTGAAAAATGCAAAAGATAAAGAGTATTCTTTAAGCGCTTTTATTTCTTTCATATATATCCTATAAAACAAACATATAAAACATATAAATAATATAAATTTAGCCTTTAAATAATTAAAATAAAGTTAAATAATTCAAAATCAATATTTTTTTATTATGAATAAAAGTTAAGAAATCTCATGTAAACAACTGTTTCTCTCAAGAATGCTTCCTTAATATATTTGTGTATTTACTTTCTTTCATGCAATTCTGCGCACAAGGAACAATGACGTACTGTTAAATGTTTGCGCGCACTAAATTATCGGAACTGTGAAGAGGTCTATTCCAGATATTTTTTAAAACAAGATTCTAAAAAAAAAGGATAAAAATCTGAAAAAATCTGAAAAATATAAACTTTTTATAAATAAAGCAAATTAGTAATAGTTCAAGATAAATTATTTATAGTTATATCGCCTAAGAAAATACGCAAATTTTGTTTTTTTGCAAACTTATTTATGCATTTTGGTACTTTTAATATATTTTGGTATTTCTAAAATAAATTTTTTTTTCACAATAATGAAGCACAATAATTCAAAATTTTTTATCAAAAAAAAAAAAAAATTGAAAAAATTTTTTTTGAATAAAATATTAGATGTCCAGAGACAATGGAACAAAAGTAAGTGCTTAAGAAAAACAGAGATGTAAAGGGTGAAAAAAAAAGTGAATTTTTATTATACTTTTGTATTTAAGTTGACAGCATACTTTTTGAAATACCATTAATGCAATGTTTATAAATAACATTAATGCCATGTTCCAATTACAATTTCTTTTTCTCTACATATTTCTTTTTAATCTATTATTACTTCTTATTTGTTCTTTAGTGAGACTAAAGAACAAATAAGATTCATGTATATATACTAACATACTTAATATATGTATAATACAAATTGAGATTATAATACAAATTATATTACAATAATACGAATTGAAATTTAACAATTACCTTTCCCGCCAAAATTAGCTTTTCTGCACACAATCTTGTGTGTTCATAAGTTGCACGATGGCTATCAAAGAGAGCTATTCTATACAACTGAAGTTTCTAAAAAAAATTAAAAATAATTTTATTAAAAGGGGTATACCACTATCACTGCTTCCCAAAAATTTATGTTTTCTTAGCATAAAACTATTAGCATAGAAAAAATCACTAAGTTTTACAGATACATCTTTTGTACTTTTAAATGTTTTGTACAAATACCTTAAATTAAAGTATAACTTTTATTGATTAATAACTGAAATAATTGCTTATTTTTTAAAATCATTAATAACAAGTTAAAAATTTTGTTATTTAAAAAGTTAAAAATTTTTTTTTTGTTAAAGTTTTCAAGGTTCTACTCATAATGCCATTTTCTTATTTAAATATGATATTATGGAAGAGCTTTAGCATTTTTTTACAAGCAGAGTTACTTTCTAATGTTAACCTAATATTATTGCAGACTAATGGTAGAACACTTGGAGATTCAAATCCATCCTATGCCTCTAGAAGTACTGCACTCAATCTATTTCTTTGTAAAGTAGTATACCAAGGATCATGCTGCAAAGATTAATGTTAAAAAAAAGTTGAATAAAGTTTAACAAAAAAGTAAATGAGTAGCTTCCTCAACTGTAATGAACTAATTTGAACCATTGGAAAAGTGAATTAAAAAAAAATGCTTTGCAGAACAGGCCTAAACACTTTTATTGCAATACTACCGCTTGTATAATAGTAGTACAACAGCAATTATAACTACAGTAATATAAAAATAATAAGCAATATTAATAATCAAACAACAATAACTGAATATATATGCAAAGACATGTAAGCTACAAACAGTTATATACTGACAAAATATAACAACCTATCGTGAAATATGTTTTCATGGTAGATTGAATTTTGTACTATTGGAAAACAAGATCAAATTTTTTTACAAATATAATAAATATATTATTTATAATC
>NC_061158.1:7055697-7303197 GCF_022113875.1 Hydra vulgaris | reverse complement strand
TTGCTTTTTTTTTTCCTTCTTTCTTGTGGAATTGCCCATATATAGTAATAATAAAAGTATTTTTTTGATATAGAGTGCTAAATACAGAAGTAGAACAATCATATATTAGAAGAATCAAAAATTACAATTGAATTTAAAACTCAGAGTTTTATGTTTTATGCAATCATCAGAAACAACTGTCACTACAAAAAAAAAAAATGTATATAAAAAAACAATGCAGTGTTAGATTAGATAATGTTCAAGTTGTAGATAACAAATTTGTCTTCTTGGCGACAATTTGATATTATTTCATTTCATTTATTCAATAGTTTCAAATATGATGTAATGGTATGGAATTTTCAGTTAAACAAACATTACACAACTTTTCTCCATGTTTAAATGGCTCTGCCCTATCGATAATCTTCCATGTAAGAATAGGATTTGAAAAGCCATTTTTTTTTTGATTTCTCAGATATATTTTAAAAGTTCTGTGGAAGTTTGTCAAATATGTTGGTATATTCTACAAAAAGAGTGCTCAATATTTTTTAAAGTACAGATCAGCAATAAATTAGTAAAAAATGCTTATCTAACTTTATGGTTACTGGTGTTAGAGAAGGAATTGCCAGGCCTATCAAGTAGCTCAATACTTTTATTAGCAAGAAAGGTCTTTTTGGATTTCGAAATATAGTAAAGAACACTACTTTGCATAAAAACTACTTTTTTTACCATTAGGAAACCACTCTTTTATATCTGTTGAATCAAGCTAGTCTGTCAGACAGTCTTGTACTATCTTGTTTCATCACCTTTTGTACAATGTAAAGACTTTGACTGATACCCCTACGATATGCATGAATAAACCATTATAAATCCTGGGTGCTTTACAGTGTTTACAGTACTCATGGTCTGCAACAGATGAATGTGGCTTTGACTTCCAAAGTCTCGAAGGTGATTCATTCCTGACTAAAGCAATAAATACTGTTGTTTTATAATATTTCAAATATTAATAAACTGAATTGGGATAAGACATTAAGGCAAAAACATCTTCTAAAAACTTAAGTAATATTAAAATATTGTTTATGTTTCAAAAGAAACTAATGGAAAATTTACCCTATTCGAGTCATCTTGAGAAAAAGAGGAGTGCTTCTTAACTCATACAAGATGTTTTTAATAAATGCAGGCGTAAGTTTAGGCTTCTTCAGAGGCTTTCTTCACTTGAATCCAAACTCTTAATTTCTCCTTCTTAAAGATTCATGTGAAATTTCTATTCCTTGGTCTTTGAAAACAATTTTCAGTTTTATTGATGGTATCTTTTATTTTATTGATGATATTTTCAGTTTTATTGATGGCATTTTCAGTTTTATTGATGGTATTTTCAGTTTTATTGATGGTATCTTCAATTTTGTTCAATAACTTTTTTTATTTTTCTGTGATCTCTAGCACACTTTTTTTGCAATGTTTGTCAATAACATCTTTATGGAAGCAACCCAATCTTCAATTCTAGATCTTAAATTTGTCTGCATTTGACATCTGTTCCATGTTTACCTCGTTTCACATTTGAAAGAACATGATTTTTGCAAAATGAATTACAATTTTATCTTTAAAATAATGAATATAATGATATATATATATGTATGTATATATATATATATATATATATGTATATATATATATAAATATATATATATATATATATATATATATATATATATATATATGTATATATATATATATATATATATATAAACACATATATATGTATATATGTGTTACATATATATATATATATATATATATATATATATATATATATATATATATATATATATATATATATATATATATATATATATATATATATATATATATATATTTATATATATATACATATATATATATATATATATATACATACATATATATATATATCATTATATTCATTATTTTAAAGATTAAAGAGGTGAATTATAGGTGGACCTTTTAGATCAAAATTTTAAAGCATTAAAGAGGTGAATTAAAAAAATATCTTTCAGATCAAGTCTAAGTATGTTTATTGTGACACTAACACTAGGAAGATTACCACATAGGTTTATGAGTTCCTTCTACTCTTATACACAATTAAATCAGGGGGCTTTAACATTATTTTAATAATGTTTTTATAACACCTAAGTAACTATTATTTATACAAATAATTTTACGAGTGCATAGTAATATTATATTTATTAATTATGTTGTCATAAATTGCTTTGTATTTTAATTATTTGACAAATTTGAATTAATTTACCCATTTGTCTATCAAATAACAAATTTAAGTAAATCAATCCTCAAAAATTCTTTCAGACAAGTTAATAGGTTATGCTAGGTAAAAAAGATTAAAAAATTAAAAAAAACAGGTCTTAACAAATTCTAAGATCAACACTGAATAAACCTTTTTCTACATAAACAAGAAAAATCAAAACATTAAAAAACTAACAAAACCTTATAAAATGTGTTATTACAAAGTACATCAAAGTTTGTATCAAGAGAGATTAGTAAGCATGTGCAAAGATCACTGGAATTGGAAGGAGGATTTTCATCAGTGTCTCGATCAAGTTGTAAATCATCCAAGCTAGTTGAAAGTGATAATTGAGATGCCAGTGAAGACTTCCTAATAGCCAATTTTTCTTTCTAAACAATAAATACAAATTAACTTTAGGTATTTTAATGTTTATGTGGAATAAACTTTCTTTGCAAAATATATATATATATATATATATATATATATATATATAACTATTATTATAATTTAACCAATAAAATGAAAAATGTATGTCAAGCAAAATAACAACTTCAAAAAAAGTTTTTTATATTTCCAAAAAGATATTTAACAAAATACTACAAAATATATTTAACACTAGAGGCCTTTCAATGTTTCATCAGTAGTGCTAGTTTAAGTGCTTTTATGCAAAAAAAAATTTTTTATTTGTGTGACAAAAGTATAATTTTTAATCAATTAAGGTATTGTTGCTATTAGTTACTATTGCTAATGTCCTTTAAAACAGGAAGTGTTAGTTAAAACTATCATGTCTTTGTTTATGCAAATGACTTTCATACAACAATAAATTTTTATCACTTTTAAGTTCTAGAAAAACAAAAAGTTGGAAAAACGGTTCCAATATTTTATTATTTATACGTTGGCAACCATACAAATGGTTGTCAAATCTGTCGGTTGAATGGCCGGTTCTGCAACTTGATGTATAACCATTTATGCGATTTCTCAAATTGTTTGTTTTTCCAGTATATATTGCTTGGCCATTGCACGATAAACATTTTAAATAATAAATTATGTTCTTGCTGTTACAAGTAACATGACCTTTAATGGTCCAGATAGTGCCATTGGATGTTTCAAAATTTTTTAACTCTTGCAGGTAAAATTGACAAACTTTGCAACGACTATCATTACATTTAAAAATTCCTATATTTTTATTGTTGTGTGGTACGGAATTAAATTTAGCAGAAGTAAGTTTTCTCAGTAAATTAGGTGGTCGTTTGTAAGCTATTACAGGGTTAATATTAGAAAAGATTTGTTATATTTTTTCACTAGAGGATAGACTGAATAGAAGATTAGTTCTAGTTAGTATAGACTCACAGTTTATATTACTGTAAAATGTAGTGACTAAAGGAAAGATTTTTAGCTTTCTTTTGTTAAGCTGGTCTTTGCAGTTTTGCATTATGAAATGCTTTTTCAATAACATTGTCCGGGTAATTGCATTTTTTCAGCCATAATTTAAGCTCTGCTAAACATATTTTTTCTGTGGTTTAGTCAGATGTAAATACGATTATTCTTTTTGCAAGATTAAACAGAATGTTTTTTTGATATGGTGAGGATAATGACTATTAAAATTTAAATAATCATGAAGGTTAACTTCTTTATAAAATATATTTGTTTTGATATATTTGTTATTTTGAAGAATGACAGAAATGTCTAAAAATTAATTATATTATAAATATTTTCTTCTTCAATTAATTCAACGGCATATTTAATTGTAAAAATTGACTTGTTTAATTCAGCGAGTGACAACTTAAATTTTTCTATATCTAGATGTTTAAGCCATATGTTAAAACCATCATCAACATATCTATAGTAAAAATGTTCAATACTTTGAACTTCATCATTTAAAAAAAACCTTGTTAAAATTTTTGGAAAAAGTAAAATTTCTTCTAAAAAACCTATCGAAAGACATGCATAGCCTGCTGCAAAGTTTATGCCCATGGCTGTGCCTGTAATTTGGTGAAATAATTAGTTATTGAAGAGGAAATTGTTTTTTAAAATAAAGGATGCTGATTTATAATAAAACTAATAGTAATTTGTTCAGGTATTACATTTTAATGTTTTCCAACTCAGAATTTTAATGCTTCTAAACCAAGGTCGTGGGGAATCGTGGTGTAAAGATTAACAATGTCACACGTCAGTATAATACTATCTAAATCCACTCTTTTTGGAATTTTTCTTAAAATTTTGATCTAAAAGGTCCACCTATAAATATATATATAAATATATATATATATATATATATATATATATATATATATATATATAAAATATAAAGGACTGTTTTTAAAAAACATGATGGAAAAACTAGAAAATATATTTTTGTGCATTATTGATTCAATGATGCACAAAAAAATACATTTTCTAGTTTCTTTGGCATGTCTTTCAAAAACAGTCTTTTCTAGTTCTTTCTTAGCTTTTCTAGTTCACCATATTTGAAGATTATTAATAAGGAAGTTCTAACTGAGTGGTGCCAAATTAATAGACTTGACATTAGTATTGAGCTTACTTAGTGGTACTATGCTAATAGACTTGGCATTGGTATTGAGCTTACTGAGGGGTGCCATGCTAATAAACTTGACACTAGGATATATTAATAATCTTCATGATGTTCTTTTTGCTGATGAAACTACTATATACTTGCTTATAATAATGTTGTAATAATTATAATAATGTTGTAATAATTAATGGCTCATCAAGCCCTCTCATATCATCTCAGATTATTAGATTATCAACTCTCAGATTATCATTTACTACTGATTTCTTCTGAAATTATACAACCTATTGCAAAGTAATCTGCTGGCTGATTCTTATCATTATCAAAGGCTGATTCTTATCATTATCAAAGGCTGATTCTTATCATTATCAAAGGCTGATTCTTATCATCATGCTTATTATTTTTTTACTCCTGATTCTATTCTCTACGTTTAAAAAATCTTTCTCCATCTTCAATGTAAATACTTAATGCAGGTTTTTTTATTGATGTCCTTTCTCTTTTAAAGGTCTGAAAATGTATTGGAAATGTAGTTGGACTGGTACTAGTTGCAAGCTTTGTTATAGTTTGCAAAAGATTTGTTATAAGGCTACAATTTTTTTCTAAAAATACCTTTTACTGCTTAAACAAGCAAGCATCTCTCGCTCCATCAACCAAAACTCAATCTTGTGTGCTTTGTGTTTTTGCTATGACTGACACAACAAAATGCACATAAATATTGCTGACACAACAAAATTTAGAAAAACTGACATTTAGAGATTTAGTTACAAAAAATTTTGCGCTACAAAATCAGTATAAAAAAATAAGAACACATATCACTTACTTGATGAAATTGACAATTTTTTCTTTGACGCTCACATCTCAAGTAGTGTAAAGCCACTGTCCAAAAGAACCAATCAGACTCATCCCCAAATAATCTATAAAAATGTTTTAATAAATCAAAATAAAATAAAAAACAAAAAAAAAAACAAACGTTTTAAAATTATATTATTAAATAGTAATTTACTAGTAAATAATATTTAAAAAAATCATCAACAAATAAAACATTGTAAAATGATATTAAAAAAATATATCTTACTGTGCTATATATATGCATCTTTCTGCAGTGCCAAAAGGACAATTGTATAAATTGCTCAAGACCGAACTATACACAAAAAGAAATAAACAACTAGTTATAGTTAGCATGTATAACTTTACACAATTATTAATTATAATAAACATTCATATAAATAACTTTACACAATTATTAATTATAATAAACATTCATATAAATAACTTTACACAATTATTAATTATAATAAACATTCATATAAATAACTTTACACAATTATTAATTATAATAAACATTCATATAAATAACTTTACACAATTATTAATTATAATAAACATTCATATAAATAACTTTACACAATTATTAATTATAATAAACATTCATATAAATAACTTTAAACAATTATTAATTATAATAAACATTCATATAAATAACTTAATAACATATGAGACAATTTTTAATTTTTTTATTTGAATTATTTATAAACTAAATAAATTTTAATTTTTTATTTAATAACATTGTCTTTTCCAAATTTAAGTCAAACTTTGAGTAAGGAATCTGCAATGTTAAGTAAGGAGTCTGAAAATTGAAATTATACATAGAAAATCCATCGTTCTCATATTCCATGCATGTAAAGTTCCAAAATCAACTGTTAGAGTTATTATAAAATGTAATAAGGAAAACAAAACTGTAAAATAAAATCGGGAAGTAGTGGAAAATCAAAATTTATTTCCAAATAGGAGGCAAAATCAATAGTCAGCTTAATTCATCAATATCCCACTCAATCACATCAAGATTTAGTTATGATATTTAAATGCAATAAAGCTTTTGTTCAAAGAATATTCAAAAAAGAAAATATGAAAAAAAATTACAAGAAAAAAATACCAAAAAGATCGCTTGATGGAAAAATCAAGGTAATGGATGAGCTAAAAATTTGCTTAAGAGTAATTCCATGTCAATTGAGCCAGGCCATGTCACCATACATCTCAGATTTTGCTGATTTTTATACAGTTGAGAGTACTTAGTAAAACAAAAATCCCTTGAAAATTTTAGCTTCTAGCTCCAAGAGGATCATGAAATATGATCATTTTACTTTTAACTGATCTTGGCCAGGCCCCTCTTGTCCCCTCAGAAGTGTGACCTTTGTTTAAAGGTTCCAAGTCACATAGCTTTAAAAATATTTGATCTTTTAACTTAAAAACTTGTACCTGGCTATTTTCAGGGTCGAAGAATCCAATGAAATAATCAGAAATGTAAAAAAAAAAATTTAAGTACTTGTAATTATCAATTTAAATAAATTTAGGCAATTTTTTATATACCTGGTTTTGATGCTCAAGAAAGCCATGTGGCCTTGACGATATAAAAAAAAAAAATTGTACACATTATTCTATGTTTAATGATCTTTCAGAAAACATAAAAATTTTGATCTGCAAGTATATGGATTTCCATATATGGTTAACGGGGCACATGCCCCACTATATTGTAGCAGAATCTTGCCATACATTTTTCACTAGCTTTCAGACTAGCTGGAACGATGAAAATTTTGGTATTTATGTAGTGTCAATAAATGTGCATTTTAAAATTAAAAAAGGGCCCAAGATACTAGAGGAGGGGGCTGGGGGGATGTGCCCCACTTTTTTGACTGGAATCTTGAGATGGATTTTTCAGTATCTTCCAGACAAGCGTGAGCTTTGAAACTTTCAGCATTTGTGTAGTCCTGATGAACATGCTTTAAAATAGTTTCAGGTCAGACGACTAGAAGGTCCATGGGGCTGGGGCACCAGGGACCATGCCCCACTTATTTTCTCAAAAAAAATTTTTTTTTTTAAACACATTTTAACACATAAAACTATTGTCTTCAAAATTTTTTTTTAGATTTTTATTTTTAACAATGTTAAACATATCTTTGGTAACATTGCTTCCACAACTTTTTGTGATTTATATTTATTCAATTTGGTTTTTGATCATTCTATGTTCAATGATCTTTCTTAAAATGTTTTAAGAAAGTTAATGTTTATAAGAATTTTGATTTGCATGTATTAGATTAAAAACAGTCTAAAATAATGGTTTTACCATAATTTTATTTTGTATAATTTAAAATTTTAATTTAAAAAAGATTAATATATTTTAATGCTAAAATGGTAACAGCAAGTTGTTTAATTAACTTTCAACAGAAAAAAACATCCTGTCATAACATTATATCAATAAAAAAGAAATTTATCAATTTTTCAAAATCATTATTTTATTTGATATTTGCTAATTCTAAAATGTTAACAGCAAGTTATTTTATTAAATAAGAACTATTTACAGTAACAAAAAACATCCTGTCATTACACTAGTATAGAAGAAATTTGTTACCTATTAAAGTCATCATTAACATTTTTAACATTAACAAATTGATTATAATTAAACTTTGTGAAAAGGAAACTTTCTTTTTGTCAAAGTAAGATAAAAGAAATCAATCACTATTTAGTTTTGTATTACCATGGTGATTGCTTAAGTTGCTTTCATTGAATTAATTACTATTAGTTTCTCATTTTTAAACTAATATCAAAATGTTTTTAGTGTTACAGTAAGAATGGATTCATGTGATTTTGGAAAAAAATTAAATGATACTTGTCATAAACTAAGTTATTGTAGAAAGATTGATTTAAAGAAATTTGATTGCTATAGAGAAGATGCCAGAGAAGAATTTATTTGGAGATCTGGAATAACAGATGATAAAATTTTAACAATCTGCCTTCATCATGAAAAGATTTTTGGTACACACTTTGAAAAGAAGCACACAAAATGTTGTAATTTATTGGACAAGCATAAATCAAAAAAAAAAACAATCAAAGGTAAATATTGTTGATAAAAAATTATTGTCAAATCTTTTTTGAATAATGAAAATTATTGACAAAAGTAAATGTGATGATTTAGACAAACTAACAGCAGAAATAAAAGAAAAGTTAATTGTTTCTGACCAAAAAACTAAAATTCAGTTATTAACATTTACACCCGAGTCTTGGTCAAGAAATTTTGCTGCAAGATATTTCAACGTCACTATATACCAAATTAAAGAAGCGCGCAAACTAAAGAAAATGAGTGGGATTTTTTCAGTTCCAGGCACTAAGAAAGGAAAAACATTTTCAGAAATAACATTAAATAGAGTCAACAATATATACCATGATGAAGAATTTACTAGACAAATGCCTGGTAAAAAAGATTACGTAAGTATTGGTAGAAAACAACACATGCAAAAGCGTCTTATTTTATGTAATCTTAAAGAACTTTATGTTTCTTTTAAAACTAAATATCCTCAAGAAGTTATTGGATTTTCTAAGTTTTGCAGTTTAAGACCAAAATGGTGTATAACTGTTGGAGCATCAGGCACTCATTCTGTTTGTGTATGTACCCTCCATCAAAATGCAATACTCTTGACCAATGCTATACAAATGAAATGTACTTACAAAGATATGATGACAAAAGTTGTTTGTGATGTGACAAGTAACGAGTGCATGGTTCATCGATGTCCGAACTGTCCAGGTATGGTTTCTTTAAAGAAGTTTCTGGATGCACAACTAATTGATAATGACAATGACAAGGAGGTGTCATTCAATCAGTGGCAGAAAACAGACAGAACAACATTGATCTATCAGACAACAACTATTGAAGAATACAAATTGATGTTATCAGAGGCAATAAACAAGTTAACAGCTCATTCCTACATTGCAAAATGTCAATCAAGATACCTAAAGCAACAAAAGGAAAATTTAGCAAAAAACTGCTGTATTGTCTTAGTTGACTTTGCAGAAAACTTCACTTTTGTGATTCAAGATGAAATCCAAAGTTACCATTGGTGCAAAAGTCAATGCACATTGCACCCTGTTGCCCTCTATTTATTAAACGAAAATGACCAACTTGAAGAAAAATCGTTTTGTTTCATGTCAGAAGATAATGAGCATGACACTGGTTTTGTGTATGAAGTTCAAACACAAATAGTTAACTATTTAAAAGAATATCATCCTAAAATTTCAAAGATTCTTTATTTTTCTGATGGTTGTGCTGCACAGTATAAAAACCACAAAAACCTTTACAATATCTGTCTCCATAAGAATGATTTTGACATTGATGCAGAGTGGACATTTTTTGCTACAAGTCATGGTAAGTCATCATGTGATGGTATTGGTGGCATTGTAAAACGATTAACTACAAATGCAAGTCTACAAAGGCCCATAAATGATCAGATATTGAATTGTAACAAAATGTTTGACTACTGTACTAACAATATTAAAGGGATTATTTTTTTCAAGATTGAAAAAGAAAGACTGACAGAATTGCGCACCACTTTGAAAACACGTTTTGAGCTAAGTAGAACAATCCCTGGAACTAGGAGCTATCATCAATTTAAACCAGAATCTATAGATACTATTAGCTTTAAACGAACAAGTGAAGATGTTCATATAACAGGCATTTTTTCTTTTTCTGGTATTCAAAGTTCTTAAAATGATCAGCAAATTAACATTGATGCCTTGAAATTTGGTGAATTCATTATGTGTAAATATGATGCGTTTGATTGGATTGGTATGATCAATGAAGTTGATAATATAGAGCAAGATGTTATGGTAACATTTATGCACCCGCACGGTCCTTTTAATAAACTTTTCTGGCCATCTAGAGTAGATGAGTGTTGGGTTCCAATTACCAACATAACTTGTATAATTGATGCACCTGTAACAACAAATGGATGTTTGTATACTTTGACCGTCAATGCATCTAAGCTAATCTTAGCATTATCTTGACAATTTCTTTTTTTTGTATTTTACTTTGTAAATAATGAAGTAAAATGGAACAAGCATAAAGCAATAAAATATTTAAATACAATATTTTCAAAGTTATCTTAAATTTTAGACAAAAAAAAAATTTTTTTTTTTGAGAAAATAAGTGGGGCATGGTCCCTGGTGCCCCAGCCCCATGGACCTTCTAGTCGTCTGACCTGAAACTATTTTAAAGCATGTTCATCAGGACTACACAAATGCTGAAAGTTTCAAAGCTCACGCTTGTCTGGAAGATACTGAAAAATCCATCTCAAGATTCCAGTCAAAAAAGTGGGGCACATCCCCCCAGCCCCCTCCCCTAGAGTCTTGGGCCCTTTTTTAATTTTAAAATGCACATTTATTGACACTACATAAATACCAAAATTTTCATCGTTCCAGCTAGTCTGAAAGGTAGTGAAAAATGTATGGCAAGATTCTGCTACAAAATAGTGGGGCCTGTGCCCCGTTAACCATATATGGAAATCCATATACTTGCAGATCAAAATTTTTATGTTTTCTGAAAGATCATTAAACATAGAATAATGTGTACAATTTTTTTTTTTTATATCATCAAGGCCACATGGCTTTCTTGAGCATCAGAACCAGGTATATAAAAAATTGCCTAAATTTATTTAAATTGATAATTACAAGTACTTAAAAATTTTTTTTTACATTTCTGATTATTTCATTGGATTCTTCGACCCTGAAAATAGCCAGGTACAAATTTTTAAGTCAAAAGATCAAATATTTTTAAAGCTATGTGACTTGGAACCTTTAAACAAAGGTCACACTTCTGAGGGGACAAGAGGGGCCTGGCCAAGATCAGTTAAAAGTAAAATGATCATATTTTATGATCCTCTTGGAGCTAGAAGCTAAAATTTTCAAGGATTTTTTGTTTTACTAAGTACTCTCAACTGTATAAAAATCAGCAAAATCTGAGATGTATGGTGACATTTTTGAAATTTTCTGGCTCAATTGACATGGAATTACCCTTAAATTAATTACAAAAAAAAATTAATACATTTTAGAAGACAATGAAACTTACTGTAAAAAAGATCACTCAACGCTTCCAGATAATATTATCAGTTGAATCAATACTATTATCAGTTGAAACATTATAAAGCTTCTGACAAATTTAAGAACATTTGATTAAGAAAATTACTTTAGAGTACCTTTTATGGCTGGTAATTTGTAGTTGAGGTTTTAAAAGTTCTCCTTTCATAACAAATCAATCTTTGACACCAGATCTATATGTGAAGGAATGCTTGAAGAAACGACTTCTTCCTCTAATTAAAAAGCACAAATAATCAACCTTATTTTTGCCAGATCTGGGATCGATCAACCATTCGAAAAAAGTAATTTAGTGGTATAAGAAAGAAATGAGTAAATTATGTTCCTAAGGATGCTAATTCTCCAGACTTGACCCTAATAAAAAGTAGCGTAGTAAAAACCTTACTTCTTCATTCTACGCACACTCAGAGAGAGATAGCAGCAATTGCAAGTGTTTCAAAGTCAGTAGTGAGTTGAATTAAAAGAAAAATTGATACAATTGTGCCTCTAGAACCAGACTGTGTCAGCAAAAGTGACAGAAAAACAATCACTACTCAATGTTGTGACCATAAAATTAGATACATCTGTCTTGAAAATAGAAAAAAAAGTGTGGCTCAACTAGCTACAATGATAAACAATGAAAGAATTAACATCTCCAAAAAGATGGTTCAGAGAAGGTTGGCTGAAAAAAATATAATGGGTTGCCTTCCAACCAAAAAACTACGTTTAACTGAAGCTACAAAAAAAAAGCGATTTGAATGGGCTAGACAACACTAGCATATGACTATTGAAGACTGGAGTAGAGTAAATATAATTTATAATATTGTAAGAAACCAGAAAATTTTAAGGTTAATAGTTTAAAATATCTTTGAAATGTTTTACAGGTCTGCTTCTCGGACAAACCAACATTACAATTTATGATGGACAAAACAGCCCATTTGTTTGACAACGCCCAGGTGAAAAATTTCACCAAGACTGTCTTTTGGAAAAGGTTAAACATCCTGTGAGTGTAATGGTGCAGTCTGTGATCTCAGCCAAGTGTATGGGCTGCCTTTAAATTGTGGAAGGGACCATGAGGCAGGGCCAGTACAAGCGAGCACTGGAAAACAGGCTCCTACCCCAGATCCAAGAATGGTTCTCTGGTAATAAAGAGTATATGTTCATGCATGACTCAGCACCATGCCATAGAGCTAGAAGTGTTACAGGATTCCTAACAGAAAAAAAAAAGTGCTTGTTTTGCCATGGCCAGGGAATTTATCTGATATGAACCCCATAGAAAATCTATGGGAGTTCACAAAACAGAAAATTGCCAAAGAAATCATCACTATTAAGTAGCAATTGATAGAAACCCTTATAAGAGAGTGGCATAGCAACCCCAGTCTCCTACACTTTGCAAAATTCTACATAGAAAGCATGCTCCAACGTCTGAAAGCTGTTATGTATCTAATATTAAGATTATTACTTTATTTGTTATGTTAAAACTTTTTAAATGAAAATAAATAGCTATGAACTTATAAGTAATTATGATGCTTTATGTTCTAAATAAAGCTCTCTTACAATCAAAAAAAAATAATAATAACTACAAGATAGGTATTTATTCATTAAAGTAGTTTATACTTTAAAATACCTTAAAAAGCTAAGTGTCCCTAATAATTTGGCAACCCACTGTGTGTGTGTGTATATATATAATATTATTCACTGATATTTAGAGTTACATATATTGACATGACATGTAGGTGTAAAAAAAAAAATATAAAAAGACATACACATGTAAATAGTATATATAAAAATAAAATAGCAACCACTGGATTAGAATCATACCCTAAGTATCAACGTAATAACCTTAACCAAACAAATAATCTTAACATTTAGACTAAGCTAAATAGCGCTACCAAACAAATATATTTTTTATTATTGTGTCCTCTTATGACCAATAAAATTACACTAATTAAGTTTGATACAACTAATTTGTAACAAAAGTTAAGTGTAATTGCTCTACGCAAAGCAGCTTTAATTTTTCAATCAAATTAGCTACAGGTTTTGGATACATGTCACTTACTTTGAAATTAATCACCCCCTAACAGAGTTCACTTTCATTAAAATCCAGGGAAGATCCAGGATATGGATCCAAAAACAAAATATTACTGGTCATCAGCTAGTTTCAGATAGCTGGAGTTGTGACAGGATGCTAAATCTTGCTGAAACACTGAGTAATATCATAGCTGTATGGTTACAACCCCTCCTTTATTATGAGTAGACAAACAGCTGTATTAATTATTGTTTCAGCTAGCATTATCAAAAGAACACATTGTCTGCAACCAATGATATATGATAGTCCCCATAACATCATTAACTTGTGGTGGTTTTATAGTAGTATTAACGCACTCTCCACTTGGACTCTCCTTTATTTAGCAACTATAAAGTTGTTTGACTGCATCTTCATCAGAAAACGTAAACTTATGTCAATCTTTTGTTGTATATATTTTGTAGGGTTTGTTAAACTCATATTTTTACCATAGAGAACTTGCTTTAAAGCTGGCCTATATAACTTCTACTCTTAAAATCAACAAGGCAAATCTTTTGGGTTAGAATAGACACTAAACACAATGTTGCTGAAAATTTGCGCTCTGAGATGTTTGACTTTAAAAATAAAATATTTTTTTACAACCTATGCATTATACAATTATATTTGATTAATTATATTTGATATTTGACTCTGATTAGACTACACATTACCAGTAACCACACCACACATGTTTATGTTAGTGGCATGATGCATAGTGCTTTTGTTAAAAAATTGTTATGTCATATGATTCTAATCCAGTGGCTGGCACTGTATATCAGGAAAGATGAGGTTCTTTTTGTAATGGAGGCAACATGCTTAAAAAAGTAAAACTTTTATAAAAATTCCCAAATTTGTTGCTAAAGCAGTTTTAAGAGTTGGTAAACCTAATTTCAACTTACCTAGAAAGATTTTGTAACTGTTCTTGAACTAAAGTATCGTCTTTTTCATTAGAAATGCTAAAAGAATAATTTTGATGTATTTTTTCACTTTATCTCAAATTTAAATTAGACATTGTGAGCAATGAAATTAAAAAAAGTATTTGCAACATTTATGCAATCATTTCACAAATAAAAATAACTATAAATTTTAGTAAAAACATTCATACAAAGTTGCACAGTATTTAGCTCTCCATTGTTGGTGCTGTAATAAATACTTTATTTTTAAAGAGACAACAGTATCATTCATTCGAGGATTAAAAATGGGTACTAAAAAAAAAATTATGCAATAACTTTTAAATGCATGAAATGTGAAATGTTAAACTGATTTAAATTAAAAAATAAAATCATTAGTATTACCTTCATACTTTTTTTGCGATATTGGACAATTTGCAGACTTTAACAAAGGATCATATATTCTCACTGAACCATCAGTTAGTAAAAGAAGAGGCAAAGTTGATGACAGCCAATCAGCATCTAAAACTGATATTTGGTCTTTAGCTGACTTGGTGAATGCAAGAATGTGCGCCTAAAAATTTTTTAATTTAAAAAATAACATAAAGTTATAAACACTATTTTTATATTATTTTTTGTACACAATATAATATAAATACTATAAATAAAAGTAATATAATATAAATATATAATACTATTTTTCGTATTTTATTATATAATATAAATAATTTTTGTATTTTACTGCTAATCAAATTTTTTTTATAAATAGGTTTATACATAGGTTTTTTTGTTTTTTAAACAATATATAAAATTTTTTTGTTCAAATTTTATGAAAATTCTTTTAACTATTTGATATAGTATTTATTCAAAGCATTCTTTTCGCTATTTTAATTCTAATTTAAATAGCAGAAAAAAATTAATTTTTTAAATTGCGCAGACTAAATTAAAAATCACCATCATGTCTGCGCTTTTTTGTGCGTTGGCATAAATTTCAAACAGAGATTGTATATATATATATATATATATATATATATATATATATATATATATATATATATATATATGTATATATATATATATATATATATATATATATATATATATATATATATATATATATATATATATATATATATATATATATATATATATATATATATATATATATATATTTACAATATTACATTTACAAGACTTAACAACAAACAATTAATCTAGTAAATATTTTTTGTTTTTAAAACTAAAAACTTAAAAAGCTGATATAAAAAACTTAAAAGTTTTTCATATCTAACAGCTTTTTTTACTTGTTTAATTCTGTCTGATTACTAACAACAGTAGTAAGAGATTTCCCAATTGAGAGGGATTTTTCATTTTCAACCAAATTTTCAACCATAAATTAATATTAATATTGAGGTTAACATTGAACCATGTTGTATATAAATTATTTAGATAAGAAATAATTTTTTTATTTTAAAAAAAATTGATTTTTTTAAAATAAGTGTTAAATTTTATTTCTTGTTATGAAATATTACGAAAAATTCTTAAAATGACGTCACTTTTCCTGCTTCTTATTTACACCCTAATTCATGCAAGTATTTTAGCAATTCAAGGTTGTTATTTTTAACAGCTTTTTCAAAAGCTTGACCAAATTCAAATTCTGAAGCTCTGTACCCTAATTCATGCAAGTATTTAATTAATTCAAGGTTGTTATTTTTAGCAGCTTTTTTAAAAGCTTGGCCAAATTCAAATTCTGAAGCTCTGTACCCTAATTCATGCAAGTATTTAATTAATTCAAGGTTGTTATTTTCAACAGCTTTTTTAAAAGCTTGGCCAAATTCAAATTCTGAAGCTCTGTACCCTAATTCATGCAAGTATTTAATTAATTCAAGGTTGTTATTTTTAGCAGCTTTTTCAAAAGCTTGACCAAATTCAAATTCTGAAGCTCTATACAATAATTCATTAAAATAATTTAGCAATTCAAGGTTGTTATTTTCAACAGCTTTTTTAAAAGCATTATCAAATATATCTTCTGAAGCTCTATACCCTAATTCATTTAAAAACTTCAACATTAAAATGTTGTTATTTTTAGCAGCTATTTCAAAAGCATTATCTACACTTTGTTTTTTTGATTGGATTAAATATTTAATCAAGTCAATTTTTCTTATTTTTACAGCAAAATAAACTTTATTACCTTGTTTATACCCATATTTTTTTAGATAATCATTTAGATCATCATCAATCATACCATTTTTATCTTCATCATATTCATCATATTCATCATCACTCATGTTATCATCATTCATTTTATCATCTTTATTAATCATTTCATTTTCATTATATTCATCATCAGTCATTTCAATATCATGAATATTAATAATATTTAATTTTTCTTCAACTAATCTTAATCTTTCATTTATTGATTTTAATAATTCTTTTATATTATTTTCCATTCTTTTTATATATAAAAGAAAAATTATTTAAGTCATTTTCAAAATTTTTTTTATTTTTAATACGCATGCGCTAGATTTACTTACACATAGTAGAATTGTCTTAACAATATTATATAGGGTCTCTTATTGCATATAATTCTAGTTCTGTTGCTACAAATGGAAGAGTACTATTTTGTATATAATTATCAAATATAGGCATAGCAGGTTGTCCATTATATACATAGTTCATATTTTGACATACAGGTGCCCAATAACCACCACTTGTATCTAGTGTAAGTACTGCTCCAGAATTCATCAAGCTTTTTGTAGTTGTCAAATTTAAACCGCAAAATCCTTGTCCTAATTCTGTACATCCAAATGGTGTATCTGTTGATATGAGTTGCGCAATATTTTGATAATGCATAGACATCATTGGAAGGAATGCTTGTTTAAATATAATATTATTCCATACACCATTAATTTTATATTTAAGTCTATATTTATAATAGCCATCTTTGTTTTTATACTGCCAATTAGTAAATAATGTACTATATAATTGAGAAGTAGATGGAGTAGAATTAAATACTCTATAGGCGCTATAATAATTGTTAAGAAATAAATATCCAGCAACTTGTCTAACTAATAATACTTCTCCAGAATTATATGGTGTTCCATAGCCACCACCATATATATTATTCATTGCAATTGGTATTGCTTCAAAAAATTTGTTTGCTAAAAATATTTGTTGTCTTGAATCATAATGTACTCCATCGAAATTTGCACTCCTAAGACTGGGAGGCATACCATCTAGAGATATACTAGCTGTATATGGAGAAAAATTTATAATATTTTTTAATGCATCTTGAACTTGAGTTGCTGTAGTTGAGTTTGCTTGAACCCATGAAGATAGCATTTGAAATGTAATGAATAGCATTTTATTTGCTTTTATTTGTGAGATTGGCAATGTATCAAATTGGCTTGATGAGTATGCAATATAATCTCTAATGGTTTGTATAAAATTCATTAGAATATATGCATAGTTATCACACCAACCGGTTTTAGAATCATCTTCTCCTTGACTCCAAGTCATACAGCAAAACTCTGCGTTATAATGTGATGAAATGTAATTGATTTTACGAGTTAAATTTTTAAAACCAGTTCCATACGGCATAAAATAATCATTACTGAAACTTTTAGCAGTTAGCATGCATGGAAGTATCATTAAACATTCATCAGGATTTATCATATTTAATGTATTCGCACCTTCAGCATCTTGCATTATAAGCCCAGCAAGTATTGAACCATATCCTGCCCAACAATTATTATCTGTTTCATTTACATCTAGTCTCAATGAACAAGGAAGTAACACATCATTTTGTCCATTACCCATCGCAAATTGGACTATTCGTCTGTTCATATAATTTACATTAGTTATTGATTGAGATAAACCCCATTCTCTACCAGCATATGTATTTGATTGACCAGCTATAATCAAAACTTTATATTTATGATGATAAGGAATTAAGCGATCTACATAATTCTTTGTAGCTGTATCTTGTGCATTAGTAGGATCAGCTACATTAATCAATTTATGTGAATTCAAATTTATATTAGCAGTTGCAGGATTATAACCATCAGTTCTTAGATACAAATTACTAGAAATCTGATTATTATCAACATAATGTTTTGTAGCTGCATCCTGTGCATTAGTAGGATCAACTACATTGATCAATTTATGTGAATTCAAATTTATATTAGCACTCATACTATTAGTTCCATCTAATTTTAGACATGCACTGCTAGAAGTTTGATTGTTATCAACATAATACTTTGTAGCTGCATCTTGTGCATCTGTAGGATCAGCTACATTGATTAATTTATGTGAATTCAAATCAACATCAGTAGTGGCTGTATTGCCAACATTAATGTTGATATTTAATCCATCTGTTGTGTAACCATATAATGAATTACTACCTGCTATATTCATACTCATTTTAAATATGCTATATTTTTTTTAATTCAATATAATGAGTTTTCAATACTTTGAAAATCAACACCTTCATCAAGCTTTTTTAATACATAAAGGCACAAGTGTCCGCAAAAAGAAGTGTCTCCAAACTGAATTCTTTTACTATTATAATAAACAGGACTGTGTAAATATTGAACAAGTTCAACTGGAGGTGGTAGTGCATAAGAGTCAAAACTTAATTTTTCTTCTCCATCTTTATACCAACAAATCCAATGAAATCCATTCGTACTTGAATCTCCAGTATTTAATATTCCACATTCTTTGTTTTGTGTATTTTTAGGTAATTCATCTCTTACAAATACACCTCTAAAGTTTTTAATTTTTAATTTTTTTGCTGCTTTTATTAATTGAAAGTTTGTTAAGGGTACATTTGGCAATATAATTCCTTCAACATTGATATGTTTGTCCATTTTTATTACTTTATTAGATTTTTTTAGATCTTTTTAAGATATAAAAAATAACTTACCTGCGTGTTTGCCTGCTTGCCTGTTTATTTCCAATCAATTTGAAATGAAAAGTTGGGTTTGGGTTCTGAAGGAACCAATGTTTTATTCTCTTTTAATTTATAATGTCCATATGCTAATGTGTGAATACCATCTTCTTGAATTACTCTTTTATCATCTTCTGCACTCAATGCTATTTTGTTTATTTCTTCAGTATAAACATCATGTAAATGAGATCTTATGACATTCATTTTTCTCATTTGATCTTTCTTATTTATAAGGCAGTCTTTATAATCTTCATGTGTAATATAATTTTTTACTACATTTCTCTTTACTCCTTTACATCTCTTTTTATCTTCTTCATCTATTTTGTAAGAATACAACTTTGATCTGAGTCCAATAAATTCCGTAATTTGTTTTCCTGCTGATTCATCTTTAAACATTCCTATTACTTTCTTATTTACACCAACTTTAAATCCATTTTGAACAGCTGGATGATCTTTATTAAATTCACTTGTATCAAATTTACTTTCAATATCATTAGAAATATCTGCATAAAAGTCTTTTGTTTTTATTTCATAGATTAATGAATCTGTATCTGTATATAATAGTTTAGCTTTATCTCCATATTTATTTTTCATGTAATCATAATGAAATTCATACATTAGTGTTTTGCTCAAATCTAAAATACACATACCCAAGTAAATGGGTTTGTTATATACAAGTTTTGTTCTTTTCATATGTATTGCAATTAAATTTTCATCAAATATCGTTCTACTTTCATAATTTGGTTTTGATGATAATTTAATAGCTTCTTCTCTTTTTGTAACTAATCTTACATCAACTCTGTTTTCAATGTTCTCCATTGTCTTTCCAAATACTGAATTGTTCATAAGTTTGAAAAAGTCCTTTTCAAAGTCATTTGTTGCTTTTGTTCTTAGATTTGTATTGAGTTCAATGTATTTACTCAACCATGCACTTTCTTCAAACTTTATTCCTCTGTGAATTTTTGTTATTTTCATTCCTAATCTTTCATACAGTTTTAAGTTTTCATAGTGTATGATATAATTTTTCTTATGATTTAAATTAGGTATTAATTTATCAACTTTGTCTATTTTTAATCTTTCAGGGGCTAGAGGATAATCATTATGAACATCATGTAAGTGTTCAGGATATTCCAAATCTACATCTAATATGCAAGAAGTAGATTTCCAATTTTTTAATTCTTCATCATACATCCATTCAAATCCATGTGTTGGAAGGGGTTTGCTCATAGCCCACCCATATAAATTATTTGCATCTAGATACTGTATGTAAGTAGATTCTTTACTTTCATCATAATTTTCAATATATTTATTGTTAGCAGTTCCTAACCTGTTAGAAACCATACTAATTCCACCTCTTATTCCTTCTTTTATCATTAAGATCATATCATAATCACTTAATAATTCTAATTTTACTTCTGTTATTTTCAACGCAGCATCCCAAGCTAATCCTGGTGATGTATAGTACCAAGCAGGATCTAATTTGTAATTGTTAAAACAAACATCTCTAAAATTTTCAAAGACATCAGCTAGTAGTAATACATCAGATTCGTTATATAAATTATGGTAATCTCTAAATGTTTTACATTGAAACTTTTCCCATACATTTTGTGCATGTAAATAATCTTCATCACTTATTCCTTCATCATTTAATCTTGAATAAAATGATTCTTTTGGTGGTAATTGTGTTTCATTTAATTTATCAATAGAGTCAACCCATTCATAAGGATAAACACCTTTTCTTAACAATAAATTGAGTTCATTTCCAGAATAGTATTTACTCAAATTTTTACATTGATCTTTTGACAAATTTTTAGTTAAACTATCTAAACTAGCAGCCATAAATTTAAAACTATCGAGAAAACGTAGATACAGTTTAACTTCAACTTTTTTACCTTTTCTATTCATAAATTCATTTACTTTAAGTTCTTTAGAAAAGCTGATATATTTTTCTTCATTGTTGGGTATACAATTTATTTTTCCTCCTTCTGACAATTTCTTTATGAACAAGTGAGAGTCATAACCAGATAAATTGTGAAATAGTACTGGAATGAATTTTGGATTTTTAAATTGTAAATTACAATCACTATGTGCAGCACCTCTATATTTTCCAGTAATATGACAATGATCTCGTACTTTATCATTATTAAGATCTTTTTCACAAATATGACAACTTTTTGCATTATCAAAATTATTTTTGTCTTTCATAGTCAATATCATATCTTTTGGAAACTTTAAGTACTTGTTGTAAATCTTTTTTACATCTTCTTCTAGCATATTAACAAATTTTTGTGCTACATCTTCATCTTCATTACTTGCAGTGAATGTAACTAGTTTACTTTGATATACACTTTCATCGAAGCATTTAATATAATAACAAAATGAACTAGGTGTATGCTTTTGGTACTGCTTTGTATAAGATTCATTTGGATTAGGTGCACAAGTGTTGATTGGTTTAATAATACTTTCAAAGTCAGCATAGACTACAAAAGGTACTCTCATAGACTTGTTATAATTTTTAAACTCAATCATTGTATTTGGTTTTGGAAGTTCAATTCGTACTGAATCATGAGTATTACAATACAATTTATGCTTTGATAAAGATTTTTCAGTACAAAATCCTAACAAGCAATTTCGACAAAAGTGCATAGCATGTCCATCTTTAGATATTTGTGATGAAAGTAATCTACTTAAACTTTTTATTAAACAATAGTGATTGGTTTCATCATTTGAAATGAGTAATAAATCTATTTGATGTTGTCTATTTTTCTCATTTGATATTCTTAAAGGATAAACAGAATTTTCATAACCAAATACATTAACACTGATGTCTTGATTATTTTTCTCAAATTGAGTAATCTGTTGTAGTGATACTGGGAATTTTATTTTTTCCCAATTTAATTTTTCAGATTGTTCTTTTAATTTTTTATCTACTATTCCAGGATGATCATCTTTAGGATTAAAAAATCTAGCAACACACCACTTAAAACATTCATTGTCTTCTTCATTCTTCATATTAATAATTGCTTTTTTAGCTGCCAACTCTTTAGGAAGAGGAATGTAAGATTTACCTTTAAGCGGTTTATATTCAATGATATTTATATCCATTTTTTTAACTGAAACAAATCTCCAACTTGATCCTAATTGTTGAAATGCTGACAAGGATTCTAAAATTTTCTGTTCAGCTCTTTCATAAAGTTCGTTTAAATCTGTTGACTCTAATACAACTTCTGCTTTTGTTGAAAAATGATGCAAAATTGTTATAGTTTCTCCTGTTTTAAGATCAGTACGCTCCATTTCACATGAAAGAACAATATAGATCTTTGATCCTTTATTACTATTTAAAATATTTAATACATTATTTTTAACTGATTTCATATAAGATAAAGCATCAGCTCCTTCAACTCCTTCAGCTGAAAATTGTTTAGTTACATTTTTAATAGCTGATTGTGTTAATTTAAATACTATTGGTTTCTTTTCTCTCTTTTTTTCTTTTTTAGATTCTATAGGTTCACTTTTAAATCCAAAGAAATTAGAAACAGTTGATTTTATTGATGTAAGTTTTTCATTTGCAGTCTTTTTAATGTTTTCAGGAACATAGGACATAATCCAATCAGCAAATGAATTCACTTTATTATTAACAATATTAATATAATTACTTGGAACATACTGAGTAGATGTTATAGCATTTTGTGTAATATTATTTGGAATAGGTGTATCTGATATAGGAGTTGTTTGTTCAATTGCTCTAATAAGATCTGCTTTTCTCATTCTATAATAATATTTAATTTTTCGATTTCTTGCGATTTGTTTTAATTCTTTTACATTTCTATTTTCCATTTTTATATATACAAGAAAATTATTTATATCATTTTCAATTTTTTATTTTTTATGTAAAGAAAATTAAATAATACAAAAAAACGATTTCTTTTTATATTTTTATAGAAAAAGTCTATAAAAATAATTAATTTTCATTATCTATTTTATTTTTGTGATAATGCATCTTTTTCTTTACTTGCTCTAATTATTTCAATTTTTACTCCATCTACAATCTTCCCATTTCTACTAAAAATATAAGTTTTAGAGCGCTTTTCTTTTTTATTATAGTCATAAAATGATTTGTAATTTTTAACTTCACCAGTTTCCATATTAGTAAGTTTAATTCCCCATGGATCTGTTCTAATTTTTGTGAGATAATCATATTTAGGATCTCTTTCTTTTTTTTCTTTTGTTGAAAGAAATTTTGGTCTTCCAGCAGATTTTTTTTCTTTTATTACTTTTTCTTTTTTAACTCTTTTAACTCTTTCAATCTTTGGTTTTTTTTGTTTTTTAGTAATGATATTTGTTTTTACAGAATCTTTATCAATTAAGTTATTATCCATAGCAATCATAACTAATGCCATAGGATCTTTAGATGTTTGTTGTATATTATTATCTTTTAATAAATTTAATAAATACTTTTTCGTATATTTTATTTTATCACTCATTTTTATTATATAAAGAAAATTTATTTAAATTATTTTCAATTAATTTAAATAATAGTATTTTTTTATTGCATATATTTTAAAATTATTGTTTTTTTAATCTTTACTCATTGTATTTACAATTTCATTATTAATACTTTCAAGTTCTTTTATTTTATTTTCAACATTTTCAAGCTCTTTTTTAACTTTTTCAATTCTTTTTTCTTTTCTAGGTATTTTTCTTTCATATTTTTCTAGTAGTTGATCCCATACACATATAATATTAAATCCCTTTACTTTATATTCATATTTTATGAGTATATCACGTTCTTTTTTGTTTTTAAGTATCTCTATTCGATTTTTATATTTTTCTAGTTGTTTACAATTGTTTCCAAGACTGTTAAATAAAGATGAATAATCTTCTCGCAATTCTCGCATTTCTTTTTCCATTCTTTTTATATATAAAAGAAAAATTATTTAAATCATTTTCGTTTTTTATAGAATTTTCTATAAAAAATTACATTTTTATATTTATTTTTTTCTAATTTACGTAGCAAAGCATTGATCGCAAAGTAACCTAATATTCAAACATAAATTTATTTCCATTAGAAGTAAGTTTTCCTATTCTATCTGAAATGACGAGAACATATATTAAAGTACCTGCTGGAACAGGTGTATTAAATTCTGCTTGAATTTTAATATTTGCAGTATTATTTTTCATTTTTTCTGATTGTTTACTTACATCAAAATACATAATAGGATATAAATCTCTATAATCTGAAGGAGTAATACCACATAGACTAATAAGATCAGGCATATTATAATAATCTTTAGCAAAATTAGATGCATTTTTATATGCTCTACTAATTTTCATATTTGGGAATGATAAATTATAATTAGTATTAGGATATCTTTCTTCATTATTAATATTAACCCACATGTTTCTCAAATCACAATGATCAAATATTGAAGCATTTTGTTCTTGATTTTCATTCCTATTTGTTTGAAAACCAACAAGTATATATCTAGGTTTTTCAGTAGTTTTTGTTCCTAAGTCCCAATCAAATGAAGTATTTTGTGGAACATTAGTTTTACTACAGTACCTTGATCTAAAACCAAAATCAAGTATTTCTTTATTAAGTATTATATTACCAAGTTCATTTTCTTTTATCAAAGATGGAGTTGCACGTTTCATCATTAATGATATTCTTGTAATATCTACTTTTCCTGCAGCTACACCAGCAGCTCTAAAAATTGCATTATTATCGCTTTGTCTTAACAGAAAGAGTTCATGCTTTAATCCATAAAAAACTTTATCATAATCTTCACAAAATCCAAAAATATGACTTAATGGAATACTAACTTCAAATTTACCTTTTGTAGTTGGTTTTTTAATGATATATTGCTGTCTTGCTGAAAAACCTATATTATTCACTAAATCTGCTGCTGCTATATTATCTTTATACCACATTTGACTTATTGCTTTTGATTGTTGAAAGTCATTCGGATATTTTAATAATCCAAGCATTGTAGTTGCTATACCTGGAAAACTAACTATTTCAACAGGTTGATCAAAGAATCTATATTCAATTCTTTCAAATAAATGCATAATACCATTGTTTGCTAGTGCTATTGCATCTCCATCTGCATATGCAGTCCCATCTGCTTTTACAAGCCTTCCTTCAATTTCTAAATAGGAGTTATGCGGATGATAAAAAGAATCACTGCTTTCAATAAAAATTCTTATTTCTCCTGAATTTAAATTAGAATTAACAGAGGGTGTAAATTCATATTCTTCATATTTTTTAATTTCCTCGTCATATACTAATTTATCAGTAATATTAAATATATCAGATTTTACCATTTTTATATATGCAATATAATTTTTTTAAATCACTTTCTGCTATTTATAAAATTATATTATTCTAAGCCCATCGCCTTTATGTTTTTTAACTAAATCTTGTATTCTAACAGGTTTACTTTTTATTGACGACCCCATCATGATTTTACTAATATCTGGCACTGCTTCATTTAATTTATTATCTAAAGTATTTATTAAATTTTTAAGTTCTTGTTTATTTTCAGGTGTTAGCTTAGATGATTTATTTACATTTTCTATTAATTTTTTACCTTTATTTATTACAATTTCTTTAGCAGTAGATATTGCAGAAGTTGCAAGTTCTTTCCCTGCTGACTTTGCTGCATCTAAAGCAGTTTTTCCCAAGTCTGTAGCAGCTGCTCTACTGGCAAAATTACGAGATGCATTAAATGCATTACTTAGTACTTGCTTATTTAACATACTTAAAAAAGGTGTAAATAGTCCACTTCCACCGACTACATACTTTCGAGTATATCCTTTATTATTTATAACTAACATTTTATTTACACTATATATTTTTTAATTCATTTTTAATGAATCTAGGTCTCAAGAGACTTATTTAATTATTGGTCCATTTTTATTAAAATGATTAGTTAACATTGTTTTCATACCAGATAATGCTCTAAAAAAATCAGAAGATTTTGCCTGATTATACATATTATTTATATCTGTAAATACTCCACTTCCACCGACTACATACTTTCGAGTATATCCTTTATTATTTATATCTAACATTTTATTTACAATATATATTTTTTAATTCACTTTGGGATTATCTTAATTGTTTTTTTAAAAGTCCATTTTGTTCTTCTAAAAGATATACTTGTCTTTCTAAAAGATGTTCTGATTTACATTTTGATACAATTTCTTTTATTTCATATTCAATACTTATCGGCTCTCCTTGTAAAGTAAGTATATGCCCATCTTGATCCATTATTGTTGTTTTCATATCCCAAATTTTTTTTGATAATAATCTATAATAAGTTGGATTATTCGGTACTTCTACAATTTTATAACCCACTGGCGTAGATGGGTAAAATGAATATATAACATTTGAATATGCACCATCTATAATTGATCCTGTTACAAGGCTATTTGTTACATTAATAGTATTAACATGATTTATATCTATTACTTTATCTGAAATATATACTTTTGATGAGTCAAATGTTATAAGATTACCATCACGATCTCTATTATTAAAACCTAAAAGACCTTTTATAGAGTCATCATCAAGTTGTATTCTAATATTGCTATTTTTATTAATAATAATCTGTGATCTTTCAGTATTAAAATTTGCTTCAAATATAATAGATGTAGGATCAAGTCTTATACTATCATACTTTTGTTTTTTTTTATAATTTTCAATATCTGTGCTTGGTACATTTTTAAAAGACTCTTTATATTTAGCAAGTTGATCTTTAAGAGTAGTCATTACATATCTAGTTACAATTGTATTTATATTTCTAAGTTCATAGGATCCTGTTGGGATCTTAATTTGTTGAAAACCAGGATTATCACTAGCTTCTATAGTAATATTTATTGTATTGTTCATTCCTTCAATAATATTTGGAAAACTATTATAAGTCATTAATTTTTTAAGAGCTATTCCATACTCTTTATCTGCATCTAGTTCAATAGGTACTGCCATATTAGTATTTATAACAGTATCGTTTGAAGATATATGTATTGTTATTGACATTTTATATATGTCATAATTTTTTATATTGTTTTCAATATAAAAAAATTTATATGGATCTACTTTCTCTCTCTTATATGAAATTCTATGGTATAACTTTCATAAAAATCTATAGGTTTATTAAAGTTATCAATGATGTCAATTTTCATTTCTGAAATGGATTTTGTTTTTAAAGGAAAATATTTCTTTGATATCGGTTGTTCATTAATAACTGAATTTTTGGAAACAATAATTGGAATAAATGAATACATTACAGTCGTTTTCTTAGCATTTCCATTATTAGATACAATTTTTCCATCTACAAGATTATTTAATATATATACTTTTTTGTTTTTAGTTGAATCGCTATAGAGAATAGTTTGAAATCTATCCAATGCCATTTCATATTCTTTATTTTCATCAAGTTTAATAATATCATCAAATTTAATTATAACTGGATTTTGTTTATTTTTTTCTATTTCAATATACATTTTTATATTTATAATAATTATTTAATTCACTCTTCATCTTCGCTTTCTAAGTCTACATCTTTAATATAAAATCTTTCTATCTTATACTCATTTTTAGATACAACTGCATCTAATAATTTTACTTGAATAGATTGAATCATTGATCCTATATATATACCTTCAATTGCTAAGCATCCAACAACATCACATCTTTTTTTAATAAGACTTTCTCCTAAAATATCACCATTTTTATTTCTGAATACTTGATCCATCTTTTTACTTTTATAATCTGTTGGTATTTTTGCATATATAATTGGAGATGCTTTAAAATCATCATTTCTATACTTTAAAATATTCAAGTTGTTAATATTTAAGCTTTTCATACCCCCCTTTTTTAACGTTGCTTCATTTTCAGTAATTTTATCTCTACAAAATTTTTCAATAGCTTCAATAATTGCGATAAATATATCATTTTCACATACAAAAGGAATTGAGTATCCTGTAAGTTCTTTTGTTTTCATGTCTCTATTTTCACAAACTCCATATGATAACGATTTTGGGGTTTTTACTCTTAAAGCATCTGAAAGCTTATCATTATATTTGTATTCAATTACTATTTTTTGATATTGAACAGGTTTATTAAATTTTTTTATTTCTTTTACATATAAATTTGCTTCATCAAAATTTTCAATATCTACATATGTCATTCTTTTTATATATAAAAGAAAATTATTTAAATTATTTTCAATTTTTTTTTAATTTTTACATCATTTACTAGATACATTGCTATAATTTGAAGTTGTTGTTGTTACAGTTGTATTTGTATTAGCATTACCAGAAGTAGCTGATACGCATATATTCACATTTACATTAGAGTTTTGCATTTTTTTATATATGTAAGATAATTTATATCGCTTTCAATTCTGTATTATTAACCCAAGAGTTAAAAGTATCAGGATACCCATACCACTTTACTAATGATTTATTACCTTGTTTTTTAATAACTTTTTCAATTCTAAATATCTCTTGACTTGTTTTTTGAAGTTCTTGTTCATAAAAAGTACCTTGTATTTCTTCATTATTATAATCAGTTATTTTATAAGTAGGTGGATCTGTGTATTGAATTTGTGATACTATAAATACTTCTTCTGTCCATCTTGGTGTGTATCCTTTTTCAAATGCTCCTTTCTTTTTAATTATTCTTACTTTATCACCTATTGTAAACTTGGGATGAGGAGACTCTGATATCACTTTACCATTTAAATTTAACCAAACTTTATTTTCATTCTTTTTATTGCTTGCTTCAGCAGGTGTCATTTTAATTGAAGAATGCTTTGTGTTGTTGTATTGATTTACCATTTCATCTAAAACATCAATGTATTTTCTAGTTGAATTAGCAGAAAAGTATTTAAACATTTTTTCTTTCATTGTTCTATTCCAACGTTCAACTACACAGCTTTTTTCTTCATTTTCAGTTGAATAGAGATGAACACCTAATGATTTAACATGCTTATTATAAAATTCCAAACCTTTATCAACCCATAATTTATCACATTTCCTAATTTTAAAGATTTTATTCAATGCATTAGCAACTTCAATTCCTGTCTTACTTTTCAATGGAATTATCCATCCATACTTTGAAAATATATCAATGACCATTAATAAGTATTTTATACCATTATTAAATTTAGAATAAGCTTGCATGTCAACTAAATCAGCAGCCCATATTTCATCTATTCCATTTGCAATTACTTTTCTTTTTCTAAAATGTTTTATAACAGGTTTATGAAGTTCATTTGCAAGTTCATCAGTCCATTTCATGTTTTTGCTTTTTTTCCTCTGCGCTTGCAGTTTTTTTGACATAATTCTTTAATACTTATTGGTTCTTTATTTCCCATACCAAACCTTACTTTAGCAGATATTATAGGTTTTATAATCTTTCTTTCTAATTTTTCACGAGGTGTTGGATTAGGTATAGCATCCATTTGTTCAAGCATTATTTTATCAGCTAAATTTCTATTCTCTTTATCTGTAAAATGTTTATAAGCAAGATCATGAATATAAGCTGTTTTATCAACTCTATCTACAGGCATGCTCCATTCTTTAGGCATCTCAGTTGAAGTTAATCTTTCATCTAAATTTGTACCAGGTCCTGCAAAGTTCATACCTGGTATATGCATTTCACCTGGAAACTTTTGCAAAGGTAATTTTCTATTACTTGTGAATTTATTAAGTGATTCTACCAAATCACCTCCTTTTTGTGCTCCTTTTGTAAATTGACATTTTCTTGTTCCACAGATTGCACAATTTCCACATTGCATATTTCTTTTGTTTTTACTCACAGCATGTTGTAAGTTGAGTGTATCTGTTTTGTTTTTACATTTAACGCAATACATTTTTTATATATGTATTTTAATTTATTTAATTTAAAAAATACTTTTCATAAATAAAAAATGGAAATTATAGATTTATCATGGAATGTAAATAAAAGTAAACGTCAAAATAATGAGTTATTGCCTAAAAGTATAAGAGGGATTATTGTTGGAAAATCAGGTTGTGGAAAAACAACATTATTATTAAACTTGCTATTAAGGCCTGGTTGGTTAGACTATAATAATTTACAAGTTTTTGGAAAATCTCTTTTTCAACCTGAATACAAAATATTAAAAAATTCTTTTGAAAATAAATTACCAAAAGAAGTTATTCTTAAACTATTTGAGTTGCAAGATCAAATAAATAAAAACAATGTAAATCCAGAGTTTGTTATTAAAGACATTTCAAGAAATTTAAAAGATAAAACAGATATAGAATGTCAGTTTTATGAAACAGCAGAGGATGTACCAGAACCTGAAAGTCTTAACTGTATTAAAAATAATTTAATGATATTTGATGATTTACAATTAACAAAACAAAACAAGTGTGAAAAGTACTATATAAGAGGAAGACATAGCAATGTAGATTGTTTCTACTTGGCACAAAATTATTTTGAGTTGCCCAGGAGAACGATACGAGAAAATGCAAATTTTATTTGCTTGTTTAAACAAGATTCTAAAAATGTAAATCATATTTATAATGATCATGTTTCAAATGATATGAAATTAGATGAGTTTAAAAAGTTTTGTAATGAAGCTTGGTCAAAAAAGCATGGATTTGTTGCTATAGATTTGTCTTCTGATTTATTAAATGGAAAGTATAGAAGTGGATTAGATTTATTTTATTATCCAACTTCTTTGTGGAAACAATAAATATATATTTTTTTAAAAAATATATATTTTTATGAAGATCAAGTTCCTAAAGAAGAGAACCTAAAAAGTGTATTTTCTTAAATGGAGAATTATTTCCTAGTAACAATCCTTTACCTACTGATGAATAATCATTTCCATTTTTTAAATAATATCCGTCTAAATAATTATATCCACTATTCCATGGGTTTAAAAATACTCCTTTTCCTGCTTTTATAATTTTAATTCCATAACCATTCTTTTTTCCATAAATAATACCTTTTCCAGCAATTTTATTAACTATAGCATTTCCAGCTGCCCCTGCTGCTCCTGCTATTGCTGCTGTTGCAGCAGTCTTTGCAATTATTGGAGCAGCACTTGCAATAGCTGTTCCAAGTAATGCTAGAAGAGGTAAAAATCCACCTCTCTTAATTGGAGAATTATCTCCTAATAACAATTCTTTACCTATTGATGTATAATCATTTCCATTTTTTAAATAATATCCGTCTGAATAATTATATCCACTATTCCATGGGCTTAAAAATACTCCTTTTCCTACTTTTCTAATTTTAAATCCATAACCATCCTTTTTTCCATAAATAATACCTTTTCCATCAATTTTATTAGCATTTCCATCAATTTTATTATCATTTCCAGCAATTTTATTATCATTTCCACCACTTTTATTAGCATTTCCAGCACTTTTATTACCTTTTTTACCACTTTTTTTAACATTATATTTAAGTTGTGCTCTACTCAGTAAAAGTGTTATACCTTTATTTTTTGAATAGGCTGCTGCCATTCTGTTTATTTGTGAGTCTGTTAACGCTAATTCGTGTTCACCATTTAAATCTTCATATGATAGTTTTATACTAACATTAGTATCAGATTCAATTGCGTTTTTAATTTTTTCATTCTGACTATCTGACAGATTGATATTAGTATAATAGTATTTTGTCATTTTATATATAAAATAATTTTTTAAATCACTTTGTGATTATTGCTTTCTGTAATGCTTTATACTCATTATCATCTATTTGACCCTGTCGTAACAACTCATCACAAATAGCAACAATCTCATTCCTTGTTCCAGTATTTCCTGCATGTAAACCAGCTAAGCGTAATTTAAGCATATCAAATAGTGCATTTGGATCACTAGGAAGAATAACAACTCCTTTTCCATACTTTCCAATCATCTCTTCCCAAATAGGTTTTATTACATTAGTGTACTTATAACCTCTAGATGATTTTGGTTTAGCTAAATTTAAATCAGAGCGAATTGCATCTGTTTGATTTAAAATTTCTTTATACTTATTACGATCATCGTTATTATATCTAACAGGATGAGATTTTACTATAATCTCCCAAAGACCTGTTGTACCAATGTATTTTTTACCTTCAATGGTTATATCATCACCTTCAATAGTTATTGGTTTTTTACCAATGTAAAATTTTTTATCACTTTCATTGTAATGTATACCAAATATATCATCTGATACTTTTTTACTATTTTTAGCAGTATATAACTTTAGATATTCTGCTGCGATAGGTCCTAATCTCATGTTATCTACAACTTCAGGTGGCATGATTGCTTTAGTTTCAGAATCTAGTAAAGCAGGATAATTTGAAAAAGTATTTGCTATTTGATCAGCTTTATTTTCTAATTTAGATATACCTTCTTTTATTCCAGATTGACTATCAATTATTGGTTTGTACAACTTTTCCAAGTTAGTCTGTAAAGCATCATAGCCCAACTTTTCATTTACATCATCTTGATATATACTTTTCTTTAAACTAGCAAGTTCTTTTGCTATTTTTAATCTTGCATCAATATCTGTAGCTTTTGCATACATTTTTATATATGCAATAATTTTTTTAAATCACAATGTGATCCCTAGATCCCTAAAGGGATTAAAATCAACATATATTATGTTTTTAATACATAATATATGTTCAAATAATACATAATATATGTTTTTTTATTTATTAAGAGTATTATTCATCACTTCTATATTCTGATTTTTGTTAAATCTCATATTTAGCAATTCCATAGTTTCTTTCATTGCTTTCTCTTTACCTTGATTAATGAATGACTCTTTAGTCTGTTCATCTATATCATTCTTAGATTTTGTTCTAATTTGTTCAGTCATAGATTGAAACTTTTCAAGTTCTGAAAGTATCATATTAAATTCTGCATCATCAATATATTGATCTGATGTAGCTTTAGAAATAAGACTACTTATTGTATTTAGTTTTGCATCAGCTAGTACTTTAATCTTTTCATGCTTTTCTGCTTTTATTGTTAATTTTTTAATAGCTTGTGATCCTATTAATGATAATACACCCATACCTAATGCAGCACCTTCACATGCAATAGCTACTGGTGTACCAACTATTGTTGTTAAAAAACCAATACCAACAGCTCCTAATGTCATAGTAGTTGCAAGTAATGTATTATCAACTGCTGAAATGATTCTTACAGCTCTGTGATATTTTTTACTTAAAATCTCTCTTCTTTTCCTTTCACATTCTATTTTATCTTGAATTTCACTAATCTTTTGTAATCTAAAGTTATGATCTATAGATTGCGGTGGTGCAGATGGATTTTCTGAAAACTGGTTTAGATCTGGATAAAGCTGCTTACATTCATTATTATATTCATTATTATATCCATTATTACATAGCATTTCTTTTTTCTATAAAGAAAAATTTGTTTTAAATCACTTTTGTTATCAATGCTTTGCTAAATCACTTTTTACCAAAATTAAATATATCTTCATCAGATTTATCTATACTAGGTTTATCTTTAATTACTTCTTCTATACTTGATAATAAAGATTTTACAGATTCTTTATCACTTTTCTGTTTAGTTCCTGAGTCATTTTGTTGTCTAATTTGTTCTTCTTTAACATGTTCTAAAGCATCTCTATGTGATATATAATTTGCATTTAAAACACCATTATAAGTTGATATACAACATAACAAATCTCCTTTTTTAATGTTTATATCTTTTTTATCGTTATTATATACAGTTATTTTAATATCGTCAGTAGACTCTGTTACAATAGAATTTAGTAAATTTAGTTCTGGTTTATAATTTTCTGCAATTGAAATCACTATATGTCCTTTATCTATTTCAACACCACACATTAAAGAAATGTTATTATATGAATTTGATTTTACTGTAAAATCTTCTTGTGCGAATACTTTAATATGTCTATTATTTACTGCTCTATGTTCTAAATCTGAATTAATATAAAAATTTATTCTATATTTTTCATGCTTTTCATAATATAAAAACATTTTACTATTATACATTTTATAAATGTAAAGATTTTTTTTAAATCACTCTGTAATCCTCATATCTATTTTGTTTTTAAAGTTCTTGCAATATAATTTAAAATGCTTTCACCTTGATGTAAAAAATTACACTTTTTATCATTAACATTTTTATATATTAATATTTTTTCTCCTTTTTTATTTTTCTTTAATTTACTATCTACTAATTTACATGGAGTATAATGACAAATTTCTACATTTTCTTCAATTTCTTTTTTTGAATGAGCATATTTGCAATTTATATTTTTACATTCTTTTTTATCAAGAATATATTTGCATAATTTAGTTTTAGCTTTTCTTAATTTTAATAATTCTGACTTTTTGGGATGAAACAATCTACACTTTTTATTCTTACATTTTGGGTATTCAGAACATAGAGATAAATGTCTATATTGACATGAAGATTTAGTGCATATGAGTCTTTCCTTTACAGTATTACAATAAGGAATATCATGATTGTATTTACATCTATGTTCAAAATGACAATAATTATCTTTTAAAATATTTTTACAGAAAATGGGTAGTTTCTCTACAAAATGTATTGTTGAAGGTTTTCCATCTTCAGTAAAATTAATATCTACATTAAATGGTTTTTCAAAACTAAATTTTCTGTTTTTGTAATGTTTTTTTGTTAAGAAACTAACTATAGCAGGAAAATCATCATTAATAACATTATAAGTTGGAACATAATTAATCCATTTCAGCTTATCTTTATGCAGTTCCATGATTTGAACTGTTTTTAAAGGAATTGGAACTATAGGTTTTTCTTTAACTTCTTCATCATCTGATGTATAATAAGTAGCTTCATCAGATGTATAATAAGTGCCATCTTCAGAATCTGATTCTTCAAATTCAAATTTTAATATTTCTTCAAAAAGTTTAAATTCTTTTTGAAATTCTGATATTTCATTAATTTCATCATCATACATTTTTCTTTTATTATTTGCAAAAAATACTTTAAATCAAAAAATTTAAAATGAGTTAAATAATTTTTCTTTTATATATAAAAGAATGGAAAACGAAATGCAAAATTTATTTTTAAGATCAATAAATGAAAGATTAAGATTAATAGAAGAAAAATTAAATATAATTGATATTCATGATATTGAAATGACTGAAGATTCTGAAGTTACTACAATTACTACTACTGAAGTTACTGAAATTACAGAAACTACTGAATACGATAATGATATTGAAATGACTGAAGAAGATGATGAAGATAATGAAGATAATGAAGATAATGAAGAAGATGATGAAGATAATGAAG
This sequence comes from Hydra vulgaris, assembly GCF_022113875.1. Lineage (NCBI taxonomy): Eukaryota > Metazoa > Cnidaria > Hydrozoa > Anthoathecata > Hydridae > Hydra > Hydra vulgaris. The sequence continues at coordinate 7,267,299 of NC_061158.1, read as the reverse complement.
ATAATGAAGATGATGAAGTTGAAGAAGTTACTACAGTAACTACTGAAATTACAGAAACTACTGAATATGATAATGAAGATGATGAAGATGAAGTTGTATTTGATAATTAGACTACAGAATTAAATATTTTTTTTATTTTTTACAAAAAATAAAAAAATTGAAAAATAAGTTAAATAATTTTCTTTTATATATAAAAAGAATGGAAAATAATATTGAGAATAATAATTTTTTAATAAAACATTCATCTCAAATATATTATATTACTACAATATTAAAAAAAGAAGGTTATAAAGATAATTGGAATAAAGTTGACTTTGCTGCAAGTATATGTAGAAATGATCTAATTAAATTATTAGATCAATTAGGAGAAAAAGGAACAGGATGTGCAATTGATTATGCTGCTTATTATGGACATTTAGATCGTGTTAAATATTTAATTTCACAAAATCATAAAGTAAATTATGAAGCATTTATTTATGCTACTATAAATTGTCATTTACATATCCTTGATTATTTTCATGAGGAATTAAATTTAAGAGGACCTGATAATTTAATTGATATTGCTATAATGGAATTGACATATTAATACTTTTTAATTAGCGCACAAGAGCAATCTGCGATAGCAAGAAAAAAAATTGAAAATAAATTTCTTTACATAAATTATAAATTAAAAAATAATAAATGGATTTTACAATTAAAGATATTAAATTAGGAAGTTATAAAAGAAGAATAAGTTTAGCTCGTTATTTTCAAAATAAAAATAAATTACAATGGGAAAAGTTAGAGAAGGAAAGATTAGAAGAAGAAAAGTTAAAAACACCAGATCAAATTTATTATTAAGAAAAGTCACGTCATTTTAAGAATTTTTCGTAATATTTCATAACAAGAAATAAAATTTAACACTTATTTTAAAAAATCAATTTTTTTTAAAATAAAAAAATTATTTCTTATCTAAATAATTTATATACAACATGGTTCAATGTTAACCTCAATATTAATATTAATTTATGGTTGAAAATTTGGTTGAAAATGAAAAATCCCTCTCAATTGGGAAATCTCTTACTACTAACAACTGCTTTAAATTTCTGAGTACACACTAGAGTTAGAGTTAAACAAATGATAATATTATAAAAATCAACAACAAATTAATAATAATAATAATAATAATAATATTAAATTGTGTTTTATATACTTAATATTACTTAATAAAATAAAACATTGAAAAAAAAAAAAAACAACTTAAAAATCTAAAATAAAATTAAAAAAATAAAATTTCTCAACCTCTTTTGCATCCCAAATTTGGACTCCATCATTAAATAAAACTATCAACTTCATGTTTCCTTTACCAGGAGCAAATTTCATTCTTCGAATTGGACCACGATGTGTTGGATATACCCTACATTATCAAAATTACTAATTACTCTTTGCTTCCAGAAAGACATACAATAAAAAACCATTTTTTTTAAACTCAGCATGGAAACTTTTTTCTTTTGAGAGTACATCATTTAAGTTAACTTAATTTAGAAAACATAATAAAAAAGTACAATAAGAAATTTCATTTTAGTAACTGTATTAAACCATTATTCAGAAAAATTTGTTTATGTCAGAAACTGCCTTTTCTGACATATCAACTAGATAAACACAACTTTACTCCTGCATTAACCAACAACATTTTATTGATATTTTATTTATATTGTTATTTTTATTTTGTATGTCATATTACGATATTTTAATTAAATCTTGTTAAAGGGGTTCTATGAAAAGATTGCAACGACGTTCTGTCATCCTCATCTTCTTTGAGCCCCTATCTGTTTTACTTGTTTTGTTAAATTTTATATTATGTAGTGGAATTTGTAAAATTCTTATGTTATGTAAACAGAGAAAAAAAAAAACAAAAAACAAAAAAAAAAAAATGCCAGATTTGGTCTCAATAACCCAAACATAATAATGTTAACTGAAAAATAGTTCAATAAATACTTGAACAAGCTATGATGGGGGAATTTGGATGTACATTATATTCTTATGCATTTTACAAGAGTGTTTGTTACAAAAATTTAGCTTTTTAATACTTCCATCTTCCTTTGGCTAAAATCTGAAAACATAAAAGTTTGCTCTATGTAAAACATAGAATGACCTTTTTTTATGTTTTCATGACACAAGTGAATTTTTACCCAAAGTTAATAAATATGAATGAAATGTTTAACATTTTTTTTCTATTTTTTAACATAATGTTGCATGCAATAGAAAGATTTAAAAAAATCCTTTAACAATATATTATGTTTTTAATTAAAAAATTATCAGAAACTTTGGTTAGCCCATAGTTTAGAAAGAAAAGATTTGCAAATAAAAAAGAAAAATTACATTTAATATCTTAAAACCAGCTACACAATTTTCTATAAATTGTAGAGAACAAGTTAATCTTTTTTTTTTTAATTTCATTAATTTTATTATAATATTTTTTACTAATGTTCATAGTGTCATGAGTATTTTACTTATCATCACATTTTATAAATTATTCTATATATTTTATTTTATAAAATAACATTTTAGCATTTTATTCAGCTTATAAATTATAATATAATTTATAAGCTTATAAATTATAATATAATTTATAAGCTTATAAATTATAATATAGTTTAATTAGTAATGATTTTACCTCTTGATATTTTCTATTTATGTTTTAAATAATAAATTTAAAATATTAATGGTTGTTTTTCCAATTATTAGGCAAATTACAAACTCTCAACATTTTCCAAACAATTAAAATAAATTGTTTTTACAAATCCTTTTTTTTATCATTACAACAAGCCAATTAAATAATTTTAATTAGAAGTAAAAATACTGAACTTTTAAGCTACTAAAAACATATATAGAAAAAGTAGAATAAGATTAACAACAAAAGATTTCTATTTTTGTAGACTCATAAAATGAAACAAATCTCACTTAGAAATTTTTGCTTTAATATCCCACAAATTAATATTTCCATCAACATCACCAAGCACTAACATTCCACACTTCCAAACTATGGAAGAAATAGCACTCATTCCTGCCTGAAAATAATTTAAAAATTTTTTAGAATCAATATACTTTTAAACAAAAACATTTAAAGAAAAAAACATGTATTAAGTAGTAAATTATTAAAAGGTGTAAAAACTTCATTTTGTGAAAAAAAACAACCTCTGGTTTAAAGTTTAAAGAAAAAAACCTACGTATTAAATAGTAAAGTATTAAAAGGTGTAAAAACTTCATTTTGTGAAAAAAAAACCTCTGGTTTAAAGTTTAAAGAAAAAAACCTACATATTAAATAGTAAAGTATTAAAAGGTGTAAAAACTTCATTTTGTGAAAAAAAAACCTCTGGTTTAAAGTTTAAAGAAAAAAACCTACGTATTAAATAGTAAAGTATTAAAAGGTGTAAAAACTTCATTTTGTGAAAAAAAAACCTCTGGTTTAAAGTTTAAAGAAAAAAACCTACGTATTAAATAGTAAAGTATTAAAAGGTGTAAAAACTTCATTTTGTGAAAAAAAAACCTCTGGTTTAAAGTTTAAAGAAAAAAACCTACGTATTAAATAGTAAAGTATTAAAAGGTGTAAAAACTTCATTTTGTGAAAAACAAACCTCTGGTGGAACTTTTGATCCATCTTTGAGAGATGTACCTTCAATCACATAATGATAAATGGTGCCTTCACTATCACAAAACACCAAATGTTCTTTCAGATGAATCTGAGATTATTTATAAATAAGAAAAACAACAAAGAAAATATAAAAGCAACAAAAACTTTATTCAATTAAAATAAACAGAAGTTAAAAAAACCTTTTGGGCTTTTGATGAATCTTGTACTTCTAAAACACTGGAAGCTGATTCTTGAAGTTTTGACAAACTTATATGACTTTCTGTGTTATCTTCTTTAATAGAATGGTTTGTTTTTGAACCATTTTCTGCATTTTTTGATACATTTTTTCCAAATCTACTATTAGATGGTGACCACTCCTAAATGCATGTAAACTTTTAACAATTTACTGTTAAAGAAATTTAATAGTACTGGAAGCTATTATTTTAAAACCTAGAATCTGTTCCCTAATTAAAAAGATGCATAAAAACTAGGTACAAAAGTAACAAATGACAAAGCTCCTATACTTTTCTCACTAAATAAAATTTTAGAAGTTTTTGTAGCTCTAAGACACCAGTATTCAGGTATAAAAAATACTTGGCTTTAAACTCTAGAGTTTTTTTTTGGGACTTTCTGATCAAATTTAACTGAGAAACTAATATCTTGTATTTTATAATATTTGAAAATTTTAAGTTGTAAATTAAATTATTCTTTAATTTATAAAATGTTCACACACTTAAGATCACCTAAAGGAGTCCATAGTAGTTTATGTCACATGCTCCTTAAACATAAGATTTATGTCCATAGTGAAATATGCAGCCTTTGTTATACTAATCTCATACATCCTACTACCTGTCATCTTATCTATCTTGAATTTTTATAAATGACCTATATATAAAAAAGATACCAGCACAATTACAAAGAAAACATATTAAATCTCTTTGGAATCAATAGATAGTACAAATATAATATTACAAGTAAAAATAAAAAAGTATTCAAAGAAAGGATATATATGTATTTAAATACATATATATCTTTGCATGTGTGTGTATATATATATATATGTATACAAGCTTTTCCAGGAAGCATGCGTGGTTGCACACCTTGTTCATACACATTTAAAGTAATTTTTTTAGATACAGAGACTTGCATTTTTTAACTTTTAAAGCATTTCAATAACTCGCAGCAAAAAGCTGAACTTATCTACTGAGAAAAAAGTATATACTAAAATAAGGAAACAAAATTGTAACGAAAACTCAAATTTTAATTAAATAAACTAGAAAAATTTAATAATTAAAAAAAGAAAATTAAATTTTTTTTTTTTTAATTTTTATATAACTTTTGTATCCATTTTTTAAAAGTGGTTGCTATTTTTAGCTTCAGACTTTGATACAAGACAAGGATAAAACATATATTATAACAATTTAACAACAATTGAAAATTTTGATAAGCAATTTATTTACAATTTTTATCAGTCTGTATAATTAAGAAAATAATTTGCTATGTACGCTAGTACTATAAAAAATTTTTTTTTTATTCTTACGTTTATTCATTTATTACATTTATTTGTGTTTATGTCTTTTCGTTTTTAAAAATATTTTTGCTATATTCGACTTTTTTTCTTAAGACTTATAGAATAAGAATAGAAATATTTAGAATAAATTGCTATTTAATTGTAAAATATATTATTTGATTAATAAATTTTGTAAGGACGTGAAAATAGAATGATTTCTTTATATATATGATGCTTGTCTGAAATTGTTTCTTTTATATTGGAAAAAATATATAGACTTTTAGTCTATATATATTTACTTTTTTAAAATTTTCTATAAATTTTTATGGAAAGTTCAGTGAATTAACAATTAGTGCACTAGCCCACAAGCTTTTGAAGCATTGTCAATAACAATAGTTCATCAGAAAATAAGCTATCGGGTTTAATTGCACAATTTGTCCATGCTATTTTTAAAAAAATTTGTGCTTTGTTACATAACAACATATATATATATATATATATATACATATATATATATATATATATATATATATATATATATATATATATATATATATATATATATATATATATATATATATATATATATATATAATACATATATAAAATAAAAAATAAAAAGAATAATAAAATGAATAAAAAATTAACTAGAAAAAATAAAAGAATTAAATTAATACATGTTTTTAATTTAATTTAAAGGTGTTTCACTACAAAAAATTTAGAAAAAATCAAACTCAAAAAAAAAAAGTTTCAAAATTATATAATTCTTTATTACTTAATTACTTTGAAACTTAATTATTTAAAAATTTGAAACTATTCTATTTAAAAATTTGAAACTATGAAAATTTTCTAATATTTACACAGCAAATAAAACCTTAAGTTAGATTTGAATCCTTGACCAATGCCGATATAACAGTCGTGCCTCATAAACGACAAAATTTATCAACCCATGTGTTACACCAATGTGGCAATAATAAAGAGAATATTAAAGAGAATGTTTAAAATGTTTGGGTTGAATTTTTTGAGTAAAATAAAATAACAAACGCTTTACAAGAAAAACTAACTTTGGATTTTTACTTGAAGCTTGCTATCTCCATGTTAGCATGCTGTTTTAAATCCGCAATCTACAGACTTTATAATATATTTAAGTGCGTTTAATTCCAAAGAGTTTCAGTATTAAAAATAACGTCATTGCAAGATTTTTTTATTTTTTTTAAATCAATTTTTTTTTATCAATATAATTTGTTTTTTAAAATAAGCGTTTATCATCAATGGTTTGACTTTTCTATAAATTTTATAGGAAGATAAAATAATAAAATAATAATTTTTTATAGAGTGAAAGAACCAAATAAAATTTAGATCTTTATGATTTACTCTTAAATATATTAAATGTATAAAATATATAAAAATATAATAAATATAATAAATCTATAAAAAAGACATTAATTTTACACCTAATTATATATTTCAAATAATATTTCTTTTTATGTAAACCTTTTTTCTAGTTTATTTTAGCCGTTTATTGCTGACATTTTTGTTCCCCTATCCAAATGACATTTTAAAAATACTTAAATATTTAATTAATAAATAATTTTGGTAAACAACCTCATTTATTAGAGATATGTGCCAAATTCTTTAATTTTGAGTGACAAAATATTTATAGAATTTCTATTTAACACATTTATATCCAACTTTTTATTATTTAAAGCAATAATTAATATTTTATGGCAATAATTCAAGACAGATGGTCTTGCAGCGTGTGTTAAAAAACATATTTAATATTTCTCAATTTATATTGTATTTGGCAAGTATTTTACATTAAAACCTGAGTTTTTACATTGACACTACAAATAAAAAAACTACCAAAATTGACAATAAAAAGTTTTTCATAAAACGATTTCAATTCTAAAACTGACTCAATGATGCTACACTTTATTTGCAATCTTTAGCAATAATTGTTCAATTTTAAAAATAAAATAAGCAATAGATGTTTTACAGAATAAGTTTCATTAAACATATTTTTGCATGATGAAATAAGAATTTCAAGAAAAGTTTATCCTTTTATAAGGTTAAATAATACAAAATAGTTTTTTTTAACAAAATCTTAATAAGGATAATAATCATTTAATAACAATAAATATAACACATAAAAATTTAATAAATATAACACATAAATAGTTTTTTGGAATAGACAAGCTCAAAATTCCTGAAATATTTTATTCATATTTTTAATATAAAAACTTCACAAAATTTAAAAAACAAAATAACTAAAGAAATTCTACAGTAATTTATGATGAAAAAAAATCTTTTATATAATAACAAGTAACTAAACAAATTCTTTAGTAATCTATAATTTAAAAAATTCTATTATTTGAAGAAAAAAAGAATTTTATTTAGATTTAGAAAAAGAAATTTTATTTAGATTTCTTATCGAAATTCTACAATGATATCATATACTATAACTTTGAAATGAAAAACGTGCTTTAATAAACTATAACGTTTGTAGATTGGGGCGTATGTTTTAAATACTTAAAGCAACATCCTGACATGGAGACAATGAGCTTTGAGTAAAATTACAAAATTGAGTAAAACTACAAATTTGAGTTAAACTTTTTCTTGGCATCTTTATTATTTTGTCTTACTTTCAAAAATTTGAACATTTTTTTTTTTTATCATTCTCTTTAATATGAGCTCAACTTGTCTCAGCACTTTGTGATCCCTTTAAACTATTAATATAAACGCTTTTAAATCAATTGTTGAACTTTTAGTGTTTAAATTCTTAATTTTCTCTTTAAATTTGTTTGGTTTTTTCAGCGTATTTTTTAAAACAGGCAAATTATCAATGTGCAAAAAACCATCTTCTAAAAAGGCTTTATACATTTAAATTAAGAATAACACTTAAAATTTACAAAGAAATTAAAAGTTAAGATAGATGTTCTTTTTATGTTATTATTTATTTATCTTTTATTTTTAATGCTATTTTTTTGTCTACTTATAAAACCTTTAGCAGCATCTTTTTGCTGCTAAAGGTTTTAAACATAGACAAAAAAATACTAAAATTTTGAAATAGTAAAGTGAGGAAATAAAAATAATCAATTTTTAAAATGTAAAATGAGTACATACAAAAATAAATTTTTAAAGAACTAACCAATAAGGATTTCTTAAGAATGCAGAGTTGATGTGATCAAAAATGAATAAAAATAAAAAAAACGCCTATTTTTCGATAGGAAAACAGGGGGTACCGCCACCCAAATTTTTTTCCTAGAATAGGCCCTGAATGCATATGGGCAATTACACTATATATGCAACAACTTTATTATATATTTGCCTAATTAAACTTTAAATTAAACTTTTAGCTATTTTGTTTGAAAGCTATTAGTCTAAAGAATAAAATAAGCTAAAAAGTTTTAAGCCTAGCCAAAAGAGGACAAACTTATTACTGAAAATGTCACTTAACTTACGTTACACGGAAAACAAGGTAAAAAAATTGCTTTAACTTTTAGGTCAGATTTCTGCAAATCAGTAAAGTAATTTGTATCAGAAACTTTTACAAGATGTTGAAAATTCTATACCAATTTAAAAAAATATAAAAACTTATCTGAGGTGATTATCTTAGGTGATTAACTTATCAGAGGTGACCGGCTAAGGAAAATAAACTGGTTTTTATTATACTATATATTTAACTTATGTTACATCACTTATATTTCCGAGCGATTATTATCGTGGATTTTTTATATCTATTATTAAGTATTAGAATTACGTAACAAAAGTATTGAAAATTTTTCATTAAAAATAATTAACAATGAAAATTTTAAAAAACTGATGGCACTCTTCCACACTCTGAGTGATTTTTCATAACATTTATGTAAGTTATCAAATCGAAAACAGTTTCTCCACAAGACACTTTAAAAAATTACTTTAGTATTACAACTTTATTAATATTTTTTTAAGTTTAAATAAGAAAATCTTTGGTTTGTCGAAGTTTTTAATTACACACTTCTTAAGTTTATGATGTATTGCCTTATTTTCATTAGGTCGAATTTTTAAAATGCTGCAAAATATTTACATTTATATTTTTTTAAATATTTTTGACATAAAAACTGCTATCGCAGTTTTGGAAGGAGGTTCAGGTAATGTGATAATACATGTCACATTATGAGTTGCCCATATATATATGTATATATATATATATACATATATATATATATATATATATATATATATATATATATATATATATATATATATATATATATATATATATATATATATATATATATATATATATATTTATATATTTATATATATATATATATATATATATATATATATATGTATATATGTATATATGTATATATATTATTAAAGTATATTTAACTATTTCATCAAAAGGTATATTTTTATTAAAATGAGATTTTTTATCTTTTTTTTAAATTTTAGCATACTAAAAAAATTTAACTTAATGATCTACCATGGATGATGTTATTTCCTTTATATTACAAAGCTGCATATAAAAAAAAAAGATCTTTTCATAGATGATCTTGAAAAAATGATCTTTTTCATCTTTTCATAAGTGCAAAAATGGTCTTTTCATAGAAAACAGAGTTTGATGTGAAGGTTCCGAATCGTCATGGCTTATATAAAAAACCAAATAATTTAGTAACTGATTTTTTTAATTCAGCATTGATTTTTCGACAGAAAATGAAAAGAAGCAATTTTTATATCATCCAACTGTTGTATCCAGTTTTACAATCATATGCAGCACACTTTTAATTATGATATGAATATACTTTTTTCATATTTATCAATTTTATAAAATAGAAATACACACACATATGGCCATATAAGTTTATTTGTATTTATAGTTTATAGTGGAGAATTTTCACCCACTTTAAACTAATACTTTAGTTCAGGTTTAAAGTTTAAAGGTTTCTCATATTGCGCTATCATTTTTTTTCAAAGCATAAATAGACTCTGAGAATTGGCCTCTAAAATGTAACATACACAAACATGTATTATAGTAGACCTCCTACCTTTGTCTCTTATTATAATTAACTCACACAATAAAATAAAACACCTTACATCCAAGTAAAACGTGTTTAAATTCTGGGGATAGTATTGGATACCAAATATCTGCACTATAAATTTTTAACTAGAGAAGATTAAAACTTTTAATTTTTTTTATTTCAACAGATTTTGGGTTTATTTTAGTATAGAGGGTTTTATTCATGTTCTTTGAAAAGTCAACAATAGTTAATTGATATTAAAAATAATTATATCCAATTGTAGTAGCCAAATATGATAAATGTCAATACATGATTATAGTTATAGCAGATTTTATAGTAGCAAATACTAGTTACGCAGATTTGCACTATCCCCGACAATATACTTCCCCAACAATATACTTCCCCGACAATATACTTCCCCAACAATATACTTCCCCGACAATATACTTCCCCAACAATATACTTCCCCGATAATATACTTCCCTGACAATATACTTCCCCAACAATATACTTCCCGACAATATACTTCCCCGACAATATACTTCCCTGACAATATACTTCCCTGACAATATACTTCCCTGACAATATACTTCCCTGACAATATACTTCCCTGACAATATACTTCCCTGACAATATACTTCCCTGACAATATACTTCCCCAACAATATACTTCCCTAACAATATACTTCCCTGACAATATACTTCCCTGACAATATAATTCCCTGACAATATACTTCCCTGACAATATACTTCCCCGACAATATACTTCCCTGACAATATACTTACTATATAGTCTGACATAAATTATTTTATTCTATCAGATAAATATCTGATAGAAAATCAAAATGCTTATATTGAATTTGAGTCATAAAAGATAAAAACAAAAAAACTTACAAAAGCAGTAATGCGAGGAAACTTATTAGGAAATTCTCTCAACTGGCACAGAGTCACAGCATCCCATAGTTCAGCACATTGGTTTTTGTATAGAACCAGGAAATATTGCCTTAACAAAAACAAAATAGCAATAATAGAAAAATACTTTTAATAATAACAACAACAATATTAACATCTTAAAAATATAGACTTATATATTTATTTTTGTGACAACAAATTTAGTGTTGAAGTTATTATATGAAATGTAAATGGTTTTCTTAAGCAACTTCTGTTATGTGAGCCTAAAGAAATTTGTCACAAATTGCAGTTAAAATTGCATGATTAAAATTTATGGTTCAACTAGGATTGGCTAATTTTTTTTTTATTGCAAAAATTAATGCTACAGATATTTGGAAGACAACCCTTTAACTTTATTCTAATTTAAATGTTTATAAAAACTAATGACTTTATAAAAATTCTTTATCAATTAAATTTAATTAAATCAATTAAATTAAAACATCTTAGTTTGTACTGATGTTAGTTTAAAAAAAGGGTAAAATCGAATAATGTAACACATTTGATTTTGTTAATTAGCACTTAAACACTCATTTATTGCTATGAATTGTCACTCTTGCCAAAAAAAATTATTGCTATTAGCAAGCACTCTAACCTCAAACATTTCTACAGCTTGTAGTCCTGACAACATACCTGCTATAGTCTTGCAGACGTGTTCTCCAAAGCTGTTGTCTATACTTTCAAAACTATGTAACAAGTGAATATCAGAGTTTTGTTTTCCAGTCTGCTGGAAAGCGGCATCTGTTATCCCTATTTTCAAAATTTTTTCTTATTATGAGCAACACTCAGAACCAGGAAAAATGAGGTTGGCAATAAATGGCTAACCTCAAACTGTAAGGTGTTGGCACCAAGTCAGCAAAAAGTTTTGATACAAAGAGGTTTCTAAAAAATATATAGAAACAAGGTCAGTGATTTTTTTTGCTGACCTCAAACACTTTAAGGTTGGCAGTTAGGTCAGCATTGCTGACCATAATTATGTGTGCTGCATAAGCAAGGTTTTGAACATTTAATTAAGAAACACTTAATGTCTCATCTTGAGTCTAATAACTTACTTTCCAATCATTAATATGGATTTTGGTCTTATTGTTCTACTGTTGAGTTGTTTACAATAATAACTGATAGGTTTTATTGTGCATTAGATAGATGTGGAGAGGCTAGGGCTATTGTTCTTAACACTTTTAAAGCCTTTAAAAAATTTGGCATGCTATACTTTTTTTAATTTACATTAATGATTTCCCTGAAATTCTCACATCTAAGGTGGCATGGTTCGTCGATGATACTCCCATTTATTCTTGTCTTGATAAGAAGCCAACACTCTCTGATTGCTTGGATAGGTGAACTTTAACTCAGATAAAACTCAATTTTTTTTGGCTAATCATTATTGCAACAATCTAGATCTTCCTATATTTATGAACAGTAATGTAATTGATGAGTCATCTACACTTCGTCTTCTAGGATTAACTCTCACTTCTGATCTTTCTTAGAAACCCTTTATAAAATCCATTGCAAAATTAGCATTAGCTAAGGCTGCATCTTTTTATTGTGCTTGCCAAAATCTAACCTGGGATTCTATTTTTTATCTCTATAAACCTCAAATCCTTCCTTTTATGGAATACTGTTGCCATATCTGGGTGGATCTTCCAATGATACCCTTTCTCTTTTAGACAAAGTGCAAAAATGCATTGTAAACATAGTTGGATCTGCTCTTAATAATATACTTTATTATTGAAACAATTTTCAATAAATATCTACAAATAGCATAGTATTTGCTACTTAAACTACAAATAAATGTGTTTAGGTTTTTCAAATAGATAAAAAAGGCAAAATTTGACATGTATTATATAAGTGTCTAGGCCAAAAATTTTTCACCAACATTTGACTGCATTTAACACAATATTTAACCACATATTGTAATGAATCAAGTTAACTAACATTATTACACACATTTTATTTGTTAATGCTCATACTTACTAATATGAAATTTTTAATATTGAGTTATAAGTTAGTGGCAACATTATTCAGCCAGAATGACCTGTATATTATATTGCATAATTTATGTTAAGCAACAAAGTGTTTTTGAAAATTTAGGAAATATGAAATATGATACTTAGTCATGGTCAAGTTGATTTCATCAAGAACTTGAAAAAGCTTTTTTGAATATACTAAAAATATTCTTGGATAGGAGCTATCCAAGAATATCTTTAATAGAACCTATATGTTCAAAAAAGCAATGTATGGTCTTTTTATACAAAAAACAAACAACAAAAAGCAAAAGAAATTATCCAATACAATACTTAATGCATGATGTTTACTAAAAGTTGATTGATAAGTGGATCCATGGTAATGCTTTTTTTTTTGTATCCTGTAACACATATAGTACATTATATAACTGCAGCAATAGTGGTCTAGTAGAGCGCTGCAATCTGGTTGCAAGCTTAAAAGATAAAGATAAATTTGTAGCTGTTGCTTGATATACTGAATTGTAATTAACAAATTATTTCTCGCCAAGAGAAAACCTATTTGACAAAATGTAACATTGAAGCCCACAGTGACTGCAGGGGGGAAAAGAAAAAGAAAATTTCAAAAGAGTTTTTATACTAGGATTTGATTTTGATTTTTAGTTTGTTTTAATAAGATTAATGCATTTGAGTTTTTAATAATAAAGTTTTCGATAAAACCAGTTATTTAAGTTAGGCTTCTAATTATTATATTCTTATTATCAAAATTATCTATCAGGGCTCGAATTAATGCAAAAAAATCTAATCGCGAAAAAAAAAAAGTAATATGGGGGGGGGGGGGGGGAAGAAGTTGCGTTAGTATATAACTAAAAGTTTAAGTTGCAGTTGTAATAAGCAATAACGTTTTTAATACTATTAAGATATTCCTTTAAGTATTTTTTTTACTCAAATAAAATATATACTTAAAGAAAAATATAAGTAAATATAAGTATCATTATACTTAAAAAAGTAAAAGTAAAAAAGTAAGAGAAAAAGAAACATTGTAATATCTAAACCACTTTAATTAGTCAAAGAAAACTATTTAACACATTCGTGCTGATGTTAAAACACGTGTTAATTTTAAAAAGTATTTAACTGTTAAAAGCTATAAAACAACATTAAAACAAACTGCAAAGTTGTTTTAAAAATATAAAGAGCTTGGGTAAAAACAGCGTCACGAGTTTTGTAAAACAAATTCGTGACGCTGTTTCGTGTTGATTTATACAATTTATAAAATAAAACGTGTTTAAAATAAAAGGAAGCAAATAAATAAAATTGATCTAGTTAATAAACTAAAACAAAACTTCATATTTGCGCCCATAGAGCTATACGAGTTTATAATATATGGAACAAACGAGTAAGATCAAAGCATAAAAACATTAGATACCACGTCTTTTATAAATTATCGTTTCCCGATTAAGCATACGATTAAAAATTTAAGAATAAATAAAGTTTTTCATTTAAATGGTTTTTAAACTGATGTTTTCATTCAATTTTTTTTCAATATATTGACGAATTATTGAAAGAAAACTATCTTTACTACTTACTTTTTACGTTTCTTACTTAAGTTTATAAATAAGAAAATTAAAAAAAAATGTAGCTATTAATACATTAAGATATTAAAACCTTTATAGCTATAAAGTAAACATGGTAAATTTGAATATTTAAAATACTTTTGATAGATTAAGTTTTTAAGCAACAATTTAAATATAACATATAAACATTTAATATGTTTCATTAACACATAAAGGTTTGGTATGTACCATTAACACATAAACATTTGGGAGTTATTTTATTTTTTGACATTTATCAATAATACCTTTCCCAATTTTGCTAAGATTTATTTTATTTTCTGCCAATTGTTGTTGTTTTTTAAATACTTTGTCATGAAAATTGTCGACTTATCTTTACTTTTGGTTGAAGTAAAACCTTATTCAAACCTTCAAAATTATTTATAAAACATTTTTATTGGTATTCTGCATTTATTTGGTATTAATTTTACCTTATTCACTCAATAATAATATTACAGTATTTAACTGCTATTAATTTTATTGTATTTACATGCTATTAATTCTACAGTGTTTAACTGGTATTGCTTATTGCTTTATTGATTTTATTGCTTAAATCTTATATATCATTTAATAACCTTTTAAATACCATGACAAACCGTTTGGAACCTTTTGAAATAAAAAACTTTTTATGTCTCTTTAAAACAGCAAATTTTTAAAAGCTATATTTAGTCGTTATTTTTTTAGGAAAAAAAAACAACAACAACAACAAAAACGCTGCAATAAGTTTGTAGAAAATGAAAATTTTATTTAAATGAAAAAAAATCAATAATTAAAAAATAGAAAAATTACTTCAAAAAAGAAGCTTTGAGAGATGCTATGGTGGACTGCTTTAAGCCATTTGTACTAGGTAGTGATTTACTTTGACCTAAAAATTATATAAAAAACTAATATAAACCTTTTGTGCTGTCTTTTATAAAATATTTTTAATGTTATGATTAGCATCATTTGTTATAATAATTGGATTAATTACTAATCAATTCAACTTTTATGCATAAATAAAAAAATAATTACAATTTATTTTTTGATTTAAAAAAAAACCAACAAAATATTTGCAACTAAAAAGCTTTTAATTTATAAAAAAAAAACTTGAAAATAAAATAAAAAATAAAAATTAATCATTTACTTTAAAATCAAAAGTTTTCATAAATTTTATATCATTTAAAATTTGTTAAATTTCAAGTCTATTAAATATTTTGTCATTCTATGATTGTATTATCAGAAGATATCCTGGGTGTCATCTGAGAAATTGTATAAGTTACACTTTTTTCTCTTTTTGTTAACATCATCATTTTCAACAAGGCTGCAAGCAAACACTAATAGAGTTTGAAGTTATTGTAAAAAAAATTATAATGAATTTTAGTAAATAAAACAAGAGACGCTAGCTTTTTAGAGCAGTGCCCATTATAGTATTTATAGAAAAGAGAAAGAGAAGCAACATTATGACTATGTAACAATGGTTGGAGGTTGGCTGCAAGAGCAGGTTTAGCTGTGTTTTTGCACTTTGCGTCAAAGAGAAAGGGTATCATTGGAAGATCCCCCTTAGATATGGCAACAGTATTCCATGCAAGGCAGGATTTAGAGATAAAAAATAGAATTAGAAATAAGAAAGTGGCAAGCACAATAAAGAGATGCAATCTTAGCAGATGTTAATTTTGCAATCGATTTGATATATGGTTTCTAAGAAAGATTGAAAGTAAGAGGTAATCCTAAAAAATGAAGTGTAGATGACTTATCAAGTACATTACTACCAAAGTGTAGATGATTCATCAAGTTCATTGCTTCAGAAATGTTTAGAGTAATAGCCTTAACTTCTCCACATCTATCTAATGCACGATAAAAACTTTCATTTATTACTGTTAGCAAATCAGCGGTAGAATAAGAAGATCGAAATCCATATTGATGATCAGAAAGTAAATTATTAGATTCAAGATGAGAGATTAAGTGTTTGTTAATTAAAGGCTCAAAAAACTTGCTTATGATAGGAAGAAGACTAATGAGGTGGTAGTTAGACAAGACAGATCGTTCTACATAAAATTTAGAAATCAAGATAACAAATGCTGCCTTTCAGTAAGCTGGAAAAAAAAAGACCCTGAGAAGCACTTGTTAAATAGCTATGAAAGTATAGGCGACAACTCCGGAGAAAACCCCTGCAAGACTATAACAGGTATGTTGTCTGGACCACAAGCTGTAGAAGAGCCTTAGCAGGAAACCACTTAAGATACAGAAGCTGGAGTGCTGCAAGCGTCAAGCAATGAATAAACCTGCTCGTCAGCTATATCAGGTAGAACACAATTAGTGGAAGAGATGATATTGATGAAAAGTTCTTAGTAAACAATTCAGTTTTGTCTTTAAGTGAGGTGACAAAATCTGAACTATACAAGAGAGGTGGAACAACAGATTTGGGCTTATTATAGATCCTATTAAAGATTCTCAAAAATCACTGATGAAATACGAGATTTCATTATCTCAGAATAGCGGGCTTTTCCATTAGAAAAAACAATTTTAGAACGGTTTCTAGCAGTATAGTAAACAGATATCTGGTTTCTGGAGAATTGTTTTGCTAATAGATAATGGTAATTATCTATTTACCATATACCATTGTAAATTACAGCAGTAAATTACATTATTAGTAAATTAAGTATACCATATAGTAAATTACATACCATATAGTAAATTACATACCATATAGTAAATTACAAATTAAGTACACCAAATAGTAAATTACATATACCATTGTAAATTACAGCAGCACAATGTGAAGAAAACCATGGTGGAGTGAGGCTTCACTTGGAATTGTTGAGAGGAAATATAATATACCATGCCAGTCTGAATCCAAGAAGTTATATAAGAAGCAAATTTGTCAGTAGGAAGATAAAAAATTTCTACCCAAGGACCATCATGAAGAAAATCATGGAAAGAACCCCAGTCAGCTTTAAGGTAGTAGTAAAAAGTACAATGATAGGGGGATTCTGATGATGAAGAAGAATGTGATAACAGTTTTAGAGAGATCAAACTCTGATCAGAAGCACCAAAAGGTGAATGTGGAGAAACTGAGCACTGACTATCAGAAACAAGTCAAGTAGAGAAGGTAAATGATTCAGATTGTCAGGAAAGCAATTTGGAAAGTTGACTATTTGTGTTAGAGATTAAGAGTCACTGACACTAGAGCCAAGTCATTCAGTGTGATGAGCATTTATGTCACTAACAACAACTTAATATCTTAAAACAGCAAAAATTATGAAACTTTATGCTTAGATCACACTCAACTGTGATTCAACTTTATGCTTAGATCACACTAATCTCAGTATAATATAAGAATTTTAATGAGAGAATTTATAAAAATTTAATTGTCATTAGGGTTTCCAAATGTTCTATTAAAAAAACTTTAAATTTTGCTGGAAAACTTGCGTTTAGGCTTTTTTTTTTTGCTTTTTAAATTTTTTTGGATTTTTTAATGACTTAAACAAGAGTTTAAGCAAAATAAAGCAAAAATTTGAATAAAGCAAAAAACAGAAAACCTTGAAAAAATGTACAATTTTTCTGTTAAGCCTGCATCAACAGATGTCGAACGCATTGTTTCGAGCTGTACACGAGTTTCTGCACAAAAATCAGATCTTTAGTTTTCTTAAAATGTTTTTACAATAAAATTTTATTTTAAGTTTTATTTCAAAATATAAACAAAATGTCAGAGGTTTTTCTTGTTAAATTATAAAACTTATGTAAGTTTATCTTGTTTATTTAAAAAGTTATTTAAACAAATTTTTAAAAAGTTATTTAAACAAATTTTTAATAACTTTTTTAATAAAAAACGAAAGATAAACTTACATAAGTTTTATAATTTAACAAGAAAAACCAAAAATCACTGTTAACGGCGTTTTGTTTTTAAATTAAAACCAAAACCGCGGTTTTTTGGAACCCCTAATTGTTATAAAATTTATTTAAAAAATGATTATTACCAGATACTACATCTAGATGAACTATTTCACTTTTGTTTGTTCCGGAGCTTCCATTAAAATACACCAACAAAGATGTAAGATTTAGCCATTCAATACCTTTTATATTTTGGTGTAAAAGAGTAAATGTCTTTAACAAAGATCCAAAAGAGGCATTGTAAATTTGCAAAATTCCACTACCGCAACCTAGATAACCATAAACTTTATTTAATATTAAACTTTAATTTAAATATGAAAAATTTTAATAAATAATTAACTAAAAAATTATAACCTAAGGCTAAATGAGGTTTATAAAACTCAATATTTTTTGTAGTCATTGGAAGACACATATTTGCACATACAGGATTTGATGCAATTCCTTCAAATATTCCTTCTAACAAAAATTTTGGCTTTTGATAAAGTGTTTTTTTACTGACTTCTTCAAAGTTGAGTAACAAGGGAAATACTTTTGATAATGTAAAATCTCCTGTAAAGCTATTTATATTTTCTGTTTCTTGTAAGTTCGGAAGTTTTTCATTCAAAACTTGGGCACTTTCATCTGCTTTTATAAAAAGTGACCAGAACAATATCTTACCGTCACTTAACACAAGAGCAGTCTGAGTTTCAAGAATTGGATTTAAACAAAAACCCATTATACGAGATGCTCGACTTAATCGAAAAACATCTGAATGACACTTAATATCATAAACCACATCTAATGATATACGACTAGCCAAAACTTGCTCAGGATCATCTTCGCTTTCATATGGAACGCTGTTGGGAGTACGAATAACTCTAACTGAAATCGATCCATTATCATGTAGTAAATACAATATATCTCTCTGATAACATGGTATAACAGAATAAAATGAAGGGCTGTTTGATTCAATGCAAAAATTACCAATAGCTTGACCAATCTCCATGTCAAGGATTAGTATTTCATATGGAAATAGAAGCAATGCATGGTGGCGATTAGAAGGAAGGTAAGTCACTTGCATACAGTCACTAGTTGATAAAGTCTCTTCATCTTCCACTCTAAAAAGTAAAAAATATAATAAAAACTAAAAATTAAAAAAAAAAAAAGTTAATTACTTCAAAATTCTTTAAAAAGAAAATTACTCACTTTAAATGAGAAAATTACAAACCTCCCCCTTAAATCTTCTGCCCATGATTTTACTTTTTGAAATGTTGACTTCGTTGGTGAAAAGGTTTTAGATAAAGTTGAACTACTTGCATCTTTGGTTGTAGAGGGACTTGAAGTGTTTTGAATATAAAACTTTCTACCTTTTTCTATTGGTGGTTTTCTAATGTCTAGTTCAGTAATTAGCATTATCCATTCATTGCACATTACTAAAATAAATAACAAATAAAAAAAATGACACAACACAAACAAATGTTTCAAATTTAACAATTTAAAAACATTTTTTGGAAGGAAAATATTAAACTGTCACCTTTTACTGTCATTTTATTTCAAAAAATCACAGTATAAAGTGATGTTGCACCAAGCAGCACATCTTGTAAAAAAAAAAACCTTTAACTCTTTCATGTCTTACTTAAAAAAGAAAAACGTTACATTGTCAACCTCTACTGCCATTCTATTGGTGACTAATGTTTTTTTATTCAAATAAGACAGAAAAGCTAAGGCAATTTTTAATTTCCTAGTACCAGAGATGTTAGTCCTTGGCCTTGCCTTTAGGCCAAAAATTAAGACCTTGAAACTGTTTGCCTTAGCTTTGATTATGGTCTTAAAAATTTCCACCTTAGCCTTGATTGTTTTGGCCTTAGCCTTCAAAAAAAAAAAAAATACATAAAATTAAAGAATTAAAAGTTTTCATTCTTTATTTTTATGTAATTTTGTTTTCAGCTTATATATATCTACAAGTATGTTTTCTTATTGATTTCGTAGAATTTTGGATTGCCTTGGTTTATTTTTACATGAGGTTTATTGTATCAGCAATTGTTACCTACAGTTTTATTAACAATTGGCTTAACATTAGGCAAAAGTTTAAATCATTGGTCTTGAAAATGCTTGCATAAGCCTTTGGCTTGAAACTTGTATTTTTGGCTTTGAACTTAAAACTCTTGGCCTTGGCCTTGCTACTTTTGGCCTTGTAAACAACTCTGCCTAGAGCAATATGTTATGCGGATATATATGTCCTAGGGCAATACTACTATTAGAAAGATTACCATGAAAGGAGATTCTTTCTTTACTCATAACTTATTTGGCTTTTTTAATTTAATTCTCTTTAAAATCTCTGTTTTTGAACAGAAAGCCTGTTCTTTCTTTAAAGTTTTGTTCTTTCTATAAAGTTGTTACTTTGTTTAATTTCAAAAGAATTCTTCTTTTCATTGAATCATTTAAACAATCAACTTATAAAGCTTTATTTGGTACAGGACTCCAATCCATTCATATTTCAAAACAATCGCTTGAAAAAGTTGTTACTTAAGAGGACTTGGAAATACTTAATAATTAAGAGGCTTTGGAAATACAGTTTTAAAATACTTCTTAATCAGCAAGTCCATGACATTATTTAAGCATTTTTTAAACTGGAATTATAAAAAATTGACTACGAGAAATGCTCTTCAAATACCTACTACAAGATTCACCAAAACAGTTCCACAAACTAACATCATTCTACATGAGATTGCAGGAAAAATATCCTTTTTTGGAGATTGAGGAATTAAAAATTGCTTGTGTAAACAACCCAAGATGCAATGTAAAACAAAAAGGTGTGCTTTAAAAAAAGCAACATACTTTGTAAGTTAACATGAAAAATCAGCCCAAACATGACATTCGAATCGAGGATTAATAAGATATTTATAGATGTAGAAATTGTAACCAGGAATGAAAAAATGCAACCTTAGCAGATAACTTTCTCAATGAAATTATACTTATACTTTCTAGGTGACGTCAGCAATATAATATATGCAGCAGGATAATATATGACGTCAGCAATATAATATATATCAGCAGGATAATATATGATGTAAAGTAGCTGTTCTTCAATATTCATCAATATAAAAAAATCAACAATTATTAGCAGTAAATGTTTTGTTAGGCTAGGGAGTGGGGATAGGGGGAGGGGAAATCCCCAGCAACTGTAAGCCCAAAGCTATTGCAGTACTCATTTGAGCATGTTTAACACAGCCCTTTTTATTATAAGCAAAGTCAACAAAAGTGTATGCAAATATATAACTTACATAAACTTCAAATTGTTATGTTAAAACATACTAAAACATATATCAAGTATTATATACTTTCACTTGAAAATTGCATTGCAGCAACATCTCCTTACAATTTGATCTGTAGCACTTATTTCCATTTTATAAAGTCATTTATTATTATATAGTTCTAAAACCTTTACTCAATAATATGTGTACTTAGTGGATAGCATGCCAGGATTCTTATGCGGAAACCCTGGTTCGATTCCTACTATTGGCGGTTTTTTTTTTTTTAATTATTCTGTTTCCATTTTTCTAAAATACAAAATAAAACACTTTTGAAGAAAGAAGTTTATTTGGAAAGAAATAAAGTTGTTTTTTTATTTTATTTTAAATAACAAAAATTAAAAATAAAAAAGAAAGTGAACATGCCACACGCCGAAGTAAACTTTAAAATAGTAATACAATTTTAAAAATGTTCGGTAAGTTCATTATTCATGTTTTTTGAAACTTTTACCGATGGTAATTATTTAACACATTTCAAGCGGGCATTCTGAATATTATTTAGACAGGTACTAATATCCAATCTGTTGATAAATAGCGATTTGCGCAACGGCTACTGAAACATTTAAACCTTTTTAAAGTTAATTAAAACAGAAAAAAAAATTTTTATAGCTTTAAAATGTAAACAATAAGTATAGTTTTTCTATGCGTATATAGCTATTTTTCTGCCGCTTACTAAAAAATATTATAAGTAAGAAATAAGTATAGAAAAAGTTGGTGTTAAATAGATTAATTAAGACCTGTATTCTACGGGTAAGGACAGCTACTTAATATAGATAACAACACAGGACCAAATATAAATCTACAGAGAGTTTTGTCTATCAAGGACAACTTTATTACTGTAGTCAGAATAGAATGATTCAATAAGTTTTAAAAATTTCACAAATAGACCATACAAGGCAAGTTTATGAAAAAACCAGCATACCAGACATACAAACATCTAGCCTGGATATACATTTAGGCTTCAATTTACCTATTTTTTCGTAAAATGTTGTTCTCTGAATACTTTTTGTGCTTTTAATTTGCAGCTTTTCACTTAAACACAATTTTGTTTTTTAATGTGTATGTTACGGCATCAGACCTCAGAATTAAAGTCAGAATTTGACAATTTGGATATAAAACTGTTTAAAGTCTGTAAAAAGATTTTAACTCTAAAAGTTTAAGGTCAACAATTTATTTCCAACACTTATTAGGCAATAGCTAGAAGAGTCAGAACAAGATCCAGTTTTATAAAAATTTAAACCACAAATGTCATTTTCCAACAAGCAAGTAAACAAGATTTAATTTAGCACCTAGTAAATAGCTGAGAGAATAATGAAGTGAGTTCTGGAGAACACACTTTCTGGAGAACACCTTTGTAAGATTGTAACAAGCTATCAATAACATTAACTGTGGAGTATAAGTGAGAAATAACTTAAGTAACAGAAGATTTGGATATCGTACAGTGGTTAATATAAATAAAAAGGTAACCATTTATAAAAAAAAATATGACAACAAAATATAAAAACATACTAATCATATTTGAGTTATTGAAAGGATCCACTGCAACCTTTATGATATTTTCTTGAAATGTTTTTTTCCAGAGTTTTACACCTGTATCCGCATTCCACAACACCATAACATTCTGACTATATAATACTAACAGAAGATCATGAGATACATCATAGCCTTTAAGCCATTCCATACAAGTAGGTGATCGGCTGCTCTCAGTAAGCTCACTAATTAAAGTACCCATGCGAACATCCCATATGCTAATAAGACCAGATATATCTCCAGCAGCCAATTGAAGGCGATAAGGAGAATGAAGATCATGATAATAATTCTCTTGACACCATTTTACCTTAAAAAATCAAACAATTAATTCAAATTACATTTAACACAAATATTCCCTATATATCCATAAACACTTATACCATAAATACATGTAAAAAATACCAGGCACATATTTTTTTAAACTGTCTTTTTACATTTTACAAGTAGTACCATGCACATAAATACACATAATTACCTAAGCAGTAAGCACAAACACCTATCAGCTTTTTTTAGAAAAATAAATTGCTTCAAGTGGAAGTACCTTAATTAGACCATAAAACTATAATTTATAAAATTTGAAAATTCCAAATCCTCTTAATTCTATCTTATATAAGGTATGTTCAAGCACACCTTTGTTGGCAAAAATATATCAGTCTGGAAAAACCTCTATACAACTTACCTACATGCACATCATGAATATGCTGTGACAGCCTGGTGCCCTCATTTGAAAAAAGATATTACTAAAATTAAAAAAATACAATGTTGTGCAACAACAATACTTCATGAATTAAAGCATCTTGATTACAAGACAAGATGTGCTAAACTTGGACTAATTTCACTAAGTAACAGAAGAAAATGTGGCAACCTAACCCAAAAATTCAAAATTGAAAACAAAACTAATTTAATCAACTGGCATACTGACCCAATATTCATTCCTCCTATCTATGGTCATCACAAATGCTTTTGTTGCAAAATTAATAGCAATTACCTAGTTTGATTTAACTTTTTAATTTTTAATTAACTGGGTTGCAGATACTTGGAATGCTTTGCCTGATAATGTTACCAATGCCTCGACATTTTCAAAAAAAAACAAACTAGACCAGCAACCATAGTTACCACAGTGCATCCTTTTCTGCAGCTGCGTTATTGCAGCTATAGAAGTTAATAATGAACTTGAAGTTTATTCTGTTCAGTGTAACTTTAATTGTGTGTATATAAGTGTACACTGCAATTGTAATTTATCAAATTAACTTAAGTGCTTTTACATATAATTCATTATGAAACATAAACCAGAATAAGTCATAATGAATTTTTAAAACATGTGTTGGTGCAAAACATTTTTCCATGTATTTTCATATAAAATGAAATAATTTATTTTTAACTTTTATGATTTTTTAGACATGTTTGAGTGCTGTAAATAAGAGTTTTTTTGACTTAAAAGTCAAAAAAACTCTTATTTACAGCAGTGTCTATATATATATATATATATATATATATATATATATATATATATATATATATATATACACACACACACACATACATATTCCTATAATTGGACATCTAAACTTACCTTTTTTGGTAAAAAGCAGTTTGGTTATTTGGTTTATATCTTGGACATATAACAAGACAAAATTAAGTACAGTTTATGTCCATTCAATTTAATTGAGGAATCTAATTAAACTTGATTGCTT
Organism: Hydra vulgaris; assembly: GCF_022113875.1. Taxonomy (NCBI): domain Eukaryota; kingdom Metazoa; phylum Cnidaria; class Hydrozoa; order Anthoathecata; family Hydridae; genus Hydra; species Hydra vulgaris. The sequence continues at coordinate 7,242,270 of NC_061158.1, read as the reverse complement.
TTAAACTTTTTTTTAAAAAACCACACATGCGCAAATAAAAGAGTAGAATGTTTTTAAAAACATACAGAATGTTTTTATTTTATTTTTTTACTGTTTACATACATCAAAAAAATAGATAGAACATGCAAGGAGTGTTGCAACATCGGCTGACAACTAGGTAGAACATGCAAGGAGTGCTGCTACATCAACTGAGGGCAAGTTTTAGGCAGGCAGTCTATCAATTAAAAAAACATATATTTTAATGTTGATAATGCAAACCTGATTGATTTATTCACTTTTATTTAAAAGTGAATAATATATAAAAGTTATATAAAAAAATCTCAATTAAAAACTATTTCAATTATAATTAATTTTTTTTTTTTAATGATTATTATTTTAAATTTCACTACTTAGAAAATGACTTTTTTTTTACTTATAATAAAAAAAATTTTACAAAAATTTTTTCAAAAATTTATTTGAAATGAAATAAATGAATGTGACTTGACAGACGTGACTTAACACATATTCATTAAAAGAATATGTGCTTAAAATATAGAAGCCAATATACAAAATATTTAAATTTCTCATATTTAACCATGTTATGTTTAAAATCTAATTGTATTTTGTAAAATTGTGTTTTATTTTGTAATAGGCATCGAAAATTCTAAAATGAGTTTAGACCCCTTAATTTTACCCTTTGTCCCATTTGTAACCCTTATCTTTTTTTTCCGATTTTATAAACACTCTTTTCACTTTTTATATAACAATAACTCTTAAATAAAAAAATATACAAAAGTACGCATATTTAACCAAGTAATGTTTAAAATCTGATTGATTTATTGATACTGATTATGATAATGATAATGGGTATATAAACCCATTATGATAATAATAATGGGTATATAAACCCAAATAAAAATGGGTAAATAAAGGTATTAAGGAGTAAACAGATTTTATCTGTTGACCAGTCTCGCACCCCTTCTTCATCTATTAGGCTGGCGCAGATGTATTTTTAATACATTGTTTCCAGATTAGGATGTTGAACGCTGGAACTTCTTGACTCAATGCGTGGGTATTGCTTGTGTCTCTATTTTATGACTGGGCAACTCATTCTATTATCTCTTAATGAGGGTACAGCTCTAAAACTCAGTTTTATGGTTCTGAGGCCGGCTGGTAGTCAGGTTTCCCGAACTCTGTGGTAGCTCTCAGAGAGGCTGATTCCATCAACAGCCAAAAAATATCAGAGTACTAACAGTGCCAGGTTGCGCATGGACGGTGTCCCTGTTCGTACTTTTGGTGTGCATTGCCAAGGCCACATTTGGAGCCCTTTGTTACGGCTTAGGGTTTATTAATAGTAATGAGGCTATTGCTTAGTTGTTAAATAGTGTACTGAGTACTATCTATACTTGAGTCAAGTTCTTTATAAATTTAAAATGACTAAAGTACCTAAAACTAAAAAACACAAAAAACCATTGTCATCACCAAGTTCTCTAAACCTATCATTTACTAATATTCGTGGTCTTCGAAGTAACTTTTCTTCTGTTGAGTCTTATCTCTTGCAAAGTTCACCAGACCTACTTGCTCTTTGTGAGACTAATTTGAGTTCGGCTGTCCCATCTTGTCATCTTAGTGTTGATGGTTATCTTCCTTTAATTCGTAAAGACTCCAATAATCACATGCTTGGCCTGGGCATCTACATTCGTAAGAACTCACCCATTTGTCGTGAAACTAGGTTTGAATCTACAGACTATTCTTTTATGTGCTTTTGTTTAGCACCACTTCACTCTATCGCCTTTCTCTTTGTTCTATATCGCTCTCCTTCATCCCAAGATTGCACTATTCTCGATGTTATTTCTGATCAAATTGACCAAGCCCTCTCTCTTTATCCATCGGCCAATATCGTCATTGTTGGTGACTTTAATGCCCATCACACCGATTGGCTTGGCTCTAGTGTCAGTGACTCTGCTGGCGTTAAGGCCCTCAACTTTCTCAATCTCTAACTCAAATAGTCAACTTTCCAACTCGTTTTCCAGACAACCCTAATCATTTACCTTCTCTACTCGACTTATGTCTTGTTTTGGATCCTAGTCAGTGCTCAATTTCTCCACATTCACCCTTAGGTACTTCTGATCACGGTTTGATCTCTCTAAAACTATTATCAAATTCTTCTACTTCATCAGAATCCCCCTATCATCGTACCACATACAACTACCTTAAAGCTGACTGGGACTCTTTCCGTGATTTTCTTTGTGATGGCCCTTGGGTAGAAATCTTTCGTCTTCCTGCTGACAAATGTGCTTCTTACATAACTTCGTGGATTCAGGCTGGCATGGAATCTTTTATTCCCTCTCGACGATTCCAGGTCAAGCCTCACTCTTCTCCTTGGTTTTCCTCACATTGCGCTGCAGCAATTTCTAATCGAAACCGTTACTTCCATATCTATCAGCAAAACAATTCTCCAGAAAACAGACATCTGTTCACTATCGCCAGAAACCATTGTAAAAAGGTTTTGTCTGACGTCAAAGCTCGCTATTCTCAGGTCATAAAATCTCGTATCTCATCACAAAAATTAGGCTCTCGAGACTTCTGGAGAATCTTTAACAGTATCAATAATAAGGGCAAATCTGTTATTCCTTCTCTCTTGTATGGTTCAGACTTTGTCACCTCACCTAAAGACAAAGCTGAATTGTTTGCTAAGAACTTTTCATCAATATCATCTAATGATTCCACTAGTTGCATTCTACCTGACATAGCCGTCAAACAGGTTGATCCCTTGCTTGACATTCGCATCACTTCAGCTTCTGTATCAAAAGTAATTTCCTGCTTAGACTCTTCAACAGCTTGTGGTCCTGACAACATTCCTGTTGTAGTCTTGCAGAAGTGTTCTCCGGAGCTTTTATCCATACTTTCAAAACTATTTAACAAGTGCTTATCAGTCTTGTTTTCCATCATGCTGGAAAGCAGCATCTGTTATCCCTATTTTCAAAAATTCCGGAGAGCGATCTGATTCATCTAACTACCGTCCCATTAGTGTTCTTCCTGTCATAAGCAAGGTTTTTGAATCTTTAATCAACAAACACTTAATCTCTCATCTTGAATCAAATAACTTACTTTCTGATCATCAATATGGATTTCGATCTTCTCGTTCTACAGCTGATTTGCTAACAGTAAGAACCGATAGGTTTTACCGTGCATTAGATAGAGGTGGAGAGGTTAAGGCTATCGCACTTGACATTTCTAAAGCTTTTGATAAAGTTTGGCATGCTGGTCTTCTCCATAAGCTTTCTTCTTATGGTGTATCTGGTAACATCTTTAAGATTATTGAGTCCTTTCTTTCCAATCGTAGTATAAAAGTTGTCCTCGATGGACAACACTCTTCTTCACATCCTGTAACTTCAGGGGTTCTTCAAGGTTCAATCCTTGGCCCTATACTCTTTTTAATTTACATTAACGATCTTCCAGATATTCTTACATCTAAGGTGGCATTATTCGCTGACGACACTACCATTTACTCTTGTCATGATAAGAAGCCTACACTCTCTGATTGCCTGGAGGGGGTATCTGAGCTTGAAAAGGATCTCAATTCTGCTACAGCATGGGGCTCACAGTGGCTGGTGAACTTTAATTCAGATAAAACTCAATTTTATTCGGCCAATCGTTATCGTAATAATTTAGATCTTCCTATATTTATGAATGGTAATGTACTAGATGAGTCATCTACCATTCATCTTCTAGGATTAACTCTTACTTCTGATCTTTCTTTTAAACCGTATATCAAATCCATTACAAAATTAGCATCTGCTAAGGTTGCATCTCTTTATCGAGCTCGACACTTTCTTACTCCAGATTCTATTCTCTATCTCTATAAATCTCAAATCCGTCCCTGTATGGAATACTGTTGCCACATCTGGGGCGGATCTTCTAATGATGCTCTTTCTCTTTTAGACAAGGTGCAAAAACGAATTGTAAACATAGTTGGACCTGCTCTGGCAGTTAATCTCCAACCTTTGTCACATCGTCGTAATGTTGCTTCTCTTTCTCTTTTCTACAAATACTATAATGGGCACTGCTCTAAAGAGCTAGCGTCCCTTGTGCCATCTACTAAAATTCATTCTCGTGTTACTCGCCATTCAATTAAGTCTCATCCTTTTTCTGTGACTGTTCCTAAGTGCTTCAAAAACTCTTATTCTTCTAGTTTTTTTCCTCGAACATCAGTTCTTTGGAATTCGCTTCCTTCATCTTGCTTCCCTGATTCATATAATTTGCAATCTTTTAAGTCATCAGTCAATCTTTATCTTGCTCTACAGATTTAGTCTTTTCTCTTCCAGTAACTTCCAACTCTTATAGTGGTTGCTTGCAGCCTTGTTGGAAGTGAAGATGTTAAAAAAAAAAAAAACAAAAAAAAAAACCTATTCCTGATATAATCTATTTAATTATATACTTTTTAGTAAATGACTGTTGAAATGATAGAAATTAATTGACATTATTAATTTAACAATTATATTAATTAAAGTTGATACTTTAATATCTTAATGTAAACTTTCAATAACAAAAGCAGAGGGAAGGGTGATTAGGTGTTTATTAGTTTTATGGCTTTATCCAACACAGAGCATAAAACCCTTACACTGTTTATTAATATTGAAAAAAAAAAAGTTTCCCAACTAAAATTTTCTTACTTTAGGAAAAGATAAACTTACTAAAAGAAAACTGATACTTTACAGTGTTTGCGCAGACTTGATTAAATACTTTTAAGTGTCTAATACATGGGAGGGAACATTTATTAATTTTCTGAAATTTTTCACACCCAGACCAAACTTATTAATCTTCCTCCTCTTGCCCACCTTAACAAATCCCTTCCCCTTTTTTTTTTCTCTTCTTTTTACCCCCTCCCCCTTTGTATTAGGCACATGAGAGTGAACATGTATATAACATAAGAATTTTCACATAGATGACAAATGTGTGACAAACTGTAAGTCATTTTTAGAATATTCAAGTTGTTTTTAGAAAATTCAGGTTTTAAAAAATTCGATGGTGAGTATACTCTTCTACACATTTAAATTTATTCCATGTAGAATTTGAATTTTTTACACTGTTTAGTGACTGTAAACTGTTCAGAAAACTTGGACAGTAAGAATCTTGGGTATATAGAAAGAAGTTTTTTAATTTAGCAATTTTTTTTTTTTTTTAAAAACATGTTCAAATAATATAAAAATAAACCAAAAAACAAACAACAAAGAAATGATATAAGTTTATTAAAAAAAATATTCTCTTTAACTGAAAAAATAAAAAATTAATACAAATTGCTCATTTTAAAGTTGAAATTCATAACACTTATTCATTTATATATTCATAACAATTATTCATTTATATATTCATAACAATCATTCATTCATATATTAATAACACATAATATTTTATATAAATTTGATTGATCTATCACCTTCAGATTATCGAAAGATTATAATGTAATGTTTGTACAACTTGAGCTGTTTTTGCTAACTTATTCTTTGCTGACTCAGTCGCAAGAGTTTGACAAAAACAAAAATCTTTTAGGCAGTTTGCTAAACAGTGCGAAGGCTTTATTCTAAATTTAAACCTACATAGAATAGATTTAAACATTGTGAAGGCTTCATTCTAAACCTACATAGAATAGATTTAAACATTGTGAAGGCTTCATCCTAAACCTACATAGAATAGATTTAAACCTTGTAAAGGCTTCATTCTAAACCTACATAGAATAGATTTAAACATTGTGAAGGCTTCATTCTAAACCTACATAGAATAGATTTAAACATTGTGAAGGCTTCATTCTAAACCTACATAGAATAGATTTAAGCGTGTAGAAGAGTATATTCAGCATCGAAAGCAACTCTGTAGTTACTTTTATTAATAGAAAAAAGTTCAATTTAGCGTTAACTTTTACATCTTGCTCAAGAGGAGGATAAAAAATTATTAAATTTTGTTTGGATTATATATCATATATACATTACTACTGTAAATATTTTCAAACATTTTTGTCTTTTTCATATTCACTATTTGTTTTCAAATTATATTTTGTTTAAACTATTATAAACTTAAATTGCATTTTATTTTGTAATAGGCATCTAAAATTCTAAAATGAGTTTAGACTCCTTAAATTTACCCTTTGTCCCATTTGTAACCCTTATCTTTTTTTTTCCGATTTTATAAACACTCTTTTCACTTTTTATATAACAAATACTCTTAAATAAAAAAAATAAAAACTTGCAATGTATATCTAGAAGGCTTAAATGCAACAACAAACAATTTCAGATTTTTTTGTTTCAAAGTTAAAAAAATAAATTCATTTTTTAAGCTTAAAAACTTCAACTTAATGTAGAGAGAATAATGAACTTCTGCTGAAAAGTTTTAGTTTTGTTTACATTTATTTATTTTTAATGAAGCATTTTTTTTGTAAAATTTCTTTATAAATTACAAAAAAAGGTATCTTCTAAGGGGTTTATTTATGTTGATTTTTCAAATTTATTTTTTAAATAAAATAACTACTATTTAACTTTAGATTTTTTTGAGTTAATTCTAATTTTCTTATTAACTATCTACCCTAGCTTCTTATAAACTATCTACTCCAGCTTCTTATAAACTATCTACTCCAGCTTCTTATAAACTATCTACTCCAGCAACGCCAAATTTCTGGTATCTAATAGGTTTTTTTTTGAAAACGACAAATAAATTGAGTTATCATTGTATGATAACGCAACATAGTAAAAAACTAATTTATCAACCAAAACTAATTCTTGCTTGACTCAACATTCAGCAAAAAAAGAGTGCCAACTCTTTTATTGTATCTACTCAAAACTTTTAATCATCTAGCTATTTTCCTAAGCACTTCAATGCTTTGGACTTCCTTTCTATTTTCATATTTTCCTGACTTAAATAACCTAAAACTTTTTAAGTCTTATTGTCAACCATTTCCTTGCTCTTTTATAATATTCTGTGTTTTCTAGTAACTTCCAACCTAATAGTGATTGCTTGCAGCTATGCTGAGAGTGAATGAGTTTGAAAAAACTCTCATATATCAATAGGGTGTTAGCCAGTCTAATAGTATTGCATATATTGCAGAACTTTCAATGGGTTTAAAAGTCTCAAAAAAAAATTTTTTATTGAAGTAATAGGACAATTTTAATAAAAAATCCTAATATTTTGTAGAACAATAACAATAAACATTTTCAATATCCCAGTCCAGACCCACCTAAATTTACAAACACACAATTTACGTACGCATAAGGTATTTTTGTTATGCTAAAACTATTTTTTCTAAAATTATATAAATTGCTCGAAAAAATGTTACTTTTGTGAACATTTGAGCTTTAAATATTATGTTACTATAAAGTATTTAGATTTTAACTTTTACAAATATTTTTAAATTAAGAAATCTTTAATATTGCAATCTTAATTTTATTTAATTAGATAAATTATTAAAAACAATAATATAAACATAAATCAAAAAACAAATAACCAAAAAAATGATATAAGTTTAACCAAAACAAATGTTTTCTTCAACTGAAAAATAAAAGTTAAATACCAAATGCTCATTTTAAAGCTGAAATTCGTAATAAATTTATAGCGCTTTATATAAATTGGTTCAGTCTATTACCTGACAGATTATCGAAAGATGATAATGTAATGTTTGTACAACCTATAAAAAAAAATTGTTGTGAAAAAATGGTGTATAAAAAAGTGTTGCTGAAATAAAAAAATACAGGAAATAAGAATAGCAGTATTAAGAAAGATAAAAAATTATAAAATATTTAGATAGATATTCATTACTAACTTGAGCTGTTTTTGGATCAACGACAACAATATAATTTTGACAGCCATATGCTAAAAATCCTTGCCATCCCCTAAACATAAAATATGCCTAAAATATAAAACATTTATGATATTACATATCAGGGATGCAGAGTCCAAAAAAGAATCCAGTTTTAAATCTCTGTTTTTTACTGGTCTCTGCTGCCCAGGAGCTCTATAAGCTTCAGGTGACTTATAATCAAGAAAAAATTCTTAAGATTTTATGACTTTGAACCTATTGTTTTTTAGATCAGAGTCCTGGAGTCCTTGTGCCATTATACATAAAGACCCCATGTTTAAAAATTGAATTCTTCTTCTAATCAAAAGATCTTTAAATTTTTCCCAACTAATCATTTTTTAAATATGAACAGAGGTTATTTGTTAAGTATGAACTAAAAGGGTTAATATAAGGTTATTAAAAAGAAATAATAAAAAAGTCTTAAATAAGATAATTTGTTGAATATTAGTTTTTTAAGGTAATTCTATACAATTAAAAAGGCGAAAATCTTAAAATTTTCATTTTTTTAATTATAATTGCTTCAAGATCAAAATTTATCACAGAATCTTAATATGTCACCGAAATTTAAAAAAATAAAAAGGAATTGAGGTTATTTCAACTTATCTTAATAACGGTATAGATTTTTACTCTTAGCAACGCCCTTAGCAACCATGTTATAGAATTATAACACCTCTATCGCAAGTTATGTCTTGTGTAATTCCATCTCAATTTGTTTTCAAGTATTTTTTATGCACTTAGCATAACTAAAAAAAAAAAATTTTTTATTATGCTAAGTAATATTTTTTCAGGAACTAAGTTAATACTCTCGCTGGAATAATGCCTCCGTGACCAAACGCAAAAAATGATCGAGTGTTTAAATGGAACTATTTGGGTACGTTGTCCCAAACCTACTAATTGTAGCAGAAAAGTACTTACAATTGGTGTATGTTCTGCCATTATAAATTTCAATGATGGTATTAATTGTATTGAAAATGTTTGGATTGTTTTAGCATTCCACATAAAAGTTCTTTTGAAAAAAAATGCATTAAAAAGTGGCCATTATAGAGCTTTAATTCATTGTAAATAGTCATCCCTTATTTTAAAAACATAATGAAAAGTGAAGAAGTCTAAGAAAAGAGTTTATATTAAAAAAAAAAAGACATTAAAGAATGCAAACCTTATAGTTCTGGATCTCTTGAGTTAGTTTTGTTTTGCTTTATGCTAATAAATATTATCTGATTTTTAAAACTGTTTTTTCACAGAACGTGATTTTTGTTGTTTTGGTTATACCGTTTACATAATATCTTCACAAATACTTTATGAAACTTGTTAAAATTTTCCACAAATATTTGTTAGTAATAAAGCTACAAAATGACCCTCATTGAAGAGTCTCGCTTATTGAGATTTGTACTTATGAAGTTTTGAGTAGGCGAGTAAAACTATGAAATTCACCAATTCTAATGAAAATGACTATATTTTTGCAAGCTTTAAAAACCTCTTGACATAAACTAAACAAAAAGCTTAAAAAAATCTTACCAATCACATGCATCTTTGTTGCCTGTATTTAAAACACCAGGTATAATTTTAGGTGTCAAAGAAATATTCATCTTTGATATCAAAACCACTGAAAAAAAAACATTTAAACATTAAATAATTTTATTACTATTGCATCTATAGAACCATATTTAAATGTTCTTTTGATAACTTTGAAAAAAGTTTTTAAATTTTAAAACTTTTTAAAGTCATATAAATTGTAAATTTAATCTAGTAGTGGTGTAGTGGTAGAGCTCCCCATCTCTTGTAACCACTACATACACACCACACTCAACTTGTTTCTATGCACAGAGTTCTGGTTCCTTGGACTAATTTCTTTTATTCTCCAAAACTTTAGTTTTCCTGGTACCGTCTCTTGTATTCATATATCATTTCAAATATTTTTACAAGGTTTAAATTTCAAATAATAATTTAAAAACTACAAATAATAAGTTGAAAACACAAGTAACACATCTCTCCATAATAATATATCACTCCAGGCTGACACAACCATTGACACACAATAACAGTTTTGACCTATTTGGTTTCTTGAAAATTATAAGCAATGTATTAACACACAGTTCAAACAATCCAAAATTTTAAGACATTCTGAAGATTACGAATTAGTGATAAAAAATTGAAAAAAAGGATTTTGTGTGTTGATTAAAAATTGTATTTTGATGGAGAAAAATATTCAAAACATCAAAACCAAACATAATGTTATTGTATCAACATATTGTCAATGGTAAATAATGTGTTTATTCCTCTGTACATTCGAATATAGTATAAAATAATACTATTTAAATACTTAACATTTTTTAAATTTATTCATTGAATAACTTATTATAAATTTATGCATTAAATAATTATTTTGATATATTATCATTAGTAGGATCCTATTAAAACAAGATTGTCTTTTTATCCTAAAGATATTATTATTTTTATGTCATCATAGAAATGAAATTATTTGAAAAATCTTTGAAAAAAAATTTGGTTACCAAGCCAAAAAGCCTGTTTGTATTTTTTGATACAAACAGGAGTTTTTATTTTTCATCTCAGAGGCTGAGATAAAAAATAAAAACCTGACTAACTTTTGCACATGTTTTACTGATTATAGTAATATATTTGTACAACTTGTAAGAAATAATTACTTTAAATATATATATATATATACCTTATAAAAACTTAAAACTGATTGCTTCCATGAAATTACATCATATCATGATCACCAAAAAAAAGAAAACACCTGCTGAATAAACTTTTTTTTTTTACTACAAGTAAGCATATTTTATAGATGATAATATAAATATCAGTCATTTATATTATATAATCAATCATATATATCATTTATGTATTTTATACAATCATTCATATATATTATATAATAATTCATATATATTATAAAATAATTCATATATATATATATATATATATATATATATATATATATATATATATATATATATATATATATATATATATATATATATTGAATAGTTGTTTATATATTATATTAAAATAATATAATAATAATACAAAAATTCTTGAACATAAAACAGTGCTCAATATTACTATAATAGAGCAATAAATATTTTGTTTAAATGAAAAACAACATTATTAATAGTACTTGAAGTTTTGTGCCATACACTGCAATCATAAGCTATTAAATACATAAAAAAACTATTTGAACAATCATTGTTTATTAGCTTTACCATTTGATGAATTAGTGTTTATTGCCCATTGAACAATCAGTGTTTATAAAGTAATATTGTTTATCAAGCTACTGTGATTAATGAAAATCCTAATCCTGAAGAAAAAGAAAAAATATATTTTGGTATCAGCGAGACACAACTCAAACTTAGATATGCAAATCATTGATACCGAGCTTTCTAAGGAGATTTGGAGTTCTAAAGAAAAAAACATAAAGCACACAATAAAGTGGAAAATTATAAAATGCTGTAAACCTATTAAAATAACATCAAAAACTTGTAACCTCTGCCTTCATAAAAAATTTATAATTTTATATCACAAAGAACAACCTGCTCAATAAAAAAAACAAAATATTATCTGTGTCAACATTCCAGTAAATTTCTACTGTCCTCTTTTGATATCAGAGACTAAATAGTTATATCTTTTATTACGTAAGAAGATGTTCTACCATATTTTTAATTCATTTGTAAAAGATTTTGTTTTTAAATGGTTTTTTATGTATTTAATAGCTGATGATTGCCATGTATGGTACAAAACTTTAGGTATTATTAATTATGTTGTTAATATATATATATATATATATATATATATATATATATATATATATATATATATATATATATATATATATATATATATATATATATATATCAGCCGTATGTGTAAGATAATCAGTCATATATTAAATAAAATCATGTCATACATTAAATTTAAGTCATATATTAAATGTATTACATATAAAAATTGTGGTAATGGTGTAATGGTAGGTGGTCGTGGTAATGGTGTAGTGGTAGGTGGTCGTGGTAATGGTGTAGTGGTAGGTGGTCGTGGTAATGGTGTAGTGGTAGAGTGTTCATTTCATAAGAGAGAAGTTCTGATTTTGATCCCCACCTTATCATTGCTAGTAACGGCACTTAAATTGTTTTTCCACACAAAAACCTTGTGTGGAAAAAAATTAAGTCTATAAGTCTTGTTTGTTAAGTCTATAGCCTTCGTCAAGGCTATAGACTTGACAAACAAGACTTATAGACTTGAAAGAAGGTTGTGACCACAACTAAAGTAGCCTTCTCAACTATAATGGCCTTCATAGTCTTGGGGAGGTGAATCAAAAAAAATAATAATAAAATTAAATTAAAAAAATATCAGTCAGTTTGTTATACTTTAACCAATTTAAAGAAAAATGTGTGAAACACTTTGTGGTTTACCTGATTTTTACATATATTACTATTTTTATTATATACTATTTATATCTATATTGTTATAATTTATTTCGAGTTTAGAAAGTTTAGTCTCATAAACATTATCATGTGGCATCATTCTCTAACGGTAAAAGTTGACAGCATTAAAAATTTTCTTAAACTGCTATTTTTTATACAGTTTTAAAAGTAAATGATTTTCACTAACTTATGTCATATAAGAAAAAAAAAATTTATTCATCAAAAATTCATTACAAGTTTAAAATCTTTTTCAAGTTTTCTGATTAGCTAATATTTTATGCAATAATTGAAAAAATTTGTTACATTTATTCCAATAAATCTTAAAATTCAAAAGGTCTAACTATTAGTGATTTTAACTTTGTATTCATCTAAGATTAACAGCACTTTGTATTTATCTAAGATTAACAGCAAATAAAACCAATAGGCTTAACTTTCTAAACTTAAAAGTCTGAAACTGCATATATAACCTATTTACATAATGCAGGGTTTCTTTTTTTAATGTTATTCACCTCCCTATGACAGAGAGAAGCACTACAGTCAAGGAAACTACTTTATTGTGATTACAACCCTCTCTCTTAACTCTCTAACTCCAAAAAACCAACCTTGATGAAGCAAGGTGTCTGTACAAGAAAACAACTTAAGCGCGGTACTAACAGGTAAACAGTGGGGATCGAACTCAGAACTTTTTGCTTATGAAGCAAGGGCTCTACTACTGCACCACAAGCACATTTTAAAATATGTTAAAATCAGGAAAATCATGACAAAAAGTTTTCTATTGGTTGAAATATAAACAAATGACATGACAATATATATTTGATTTGATTTTTTTTATTTATTATTATTTGCTTCTATTTATTAAAGACATTTTTAGAGTTGAGTTTTATTTACTATAATTTTACTTTTTAACAATAAAAAAATTACCTAACTAAACTTTTTAAACATAAATAATATAATAAACAATATTTCTTTACTAAAATTAAAGCAAATAAAACTTAAATATAAAAAACTCTTTTAATGAACAAAAGCAAACAATAACAAATTAAAAAATAAAAAACTCAAATAAAAAGTCAATTTTCTGACTTCATTATTACTACTACTTTTATAGATAATAATAATAACAATAATAATAATAACAATAATAACTATAATAATAATAAAAGTAATAATAACGATAATAACAACAACAACAACAACAACAACAACAACAACAACAACAACAACAACAACAACAACAACAACAACAACAACAATAAAATAACAATAACGGTGATAATTATTATTATTATCAAGCTCAAGTGAAATAAAAAATATTTAAAATTGACAAAGTGATAATAGTTGTTAAGACTGAATAAAAAATAAAAACATGAATTAAAAAAAATTTGATAAACAACTACATAACTTCAGCTTTTCATTATCTTTAACAGTAGCTATACAATATAATACAAAAATTAAAGTTCATTTAATAAAAAATACTTGAAAATTTTTGCTTCACATTAAAATCTTAGGATTCGTTTACTTTAACACTTTGCTCTTTAGTAGTTTTCTAAAATTGAAAAAAAAAATCAATCTTCTCCAACAGGTACAGCATCTTCAAGCTTTCTAAGAAACTTTACTCGCATTTCTGTAATACTATCACCACGAAGAACATCTTGCACAAAAGCTGCCTCTACTTCCATTTGAACCTTATTGCAAACAATAAAAATATAAATGAAATTATAAACTAAAAAAAAAAAAAAGTGGTCTAGCTATTAAAATTTTTCTTAAAGTTTTTTAAACTTCGATTAAAGTCAAGTTTCATTGAAAAAAATATTTACACAGTAAAACTTCTCCATAACTATCTAACAAAAACAAAAATTAAGAATCATGTTATATTTTAAAGTTTAAGTTAGAATTTAAGGGTATAGACACTATTTAAAGATTCTTATCAAATTATCGATTATTAAAAAGAAGAGTGCAAAATGTTAACTGTTTTTGTTCTTACAAAATAAAAAAGTACTTGTTAGAATTAGAAGAACCTTGGTTTGTTTTAACTTACACCAACTTAACTTTAGACAAAAAATACTGAAGCCATTCCTATAAAAAAACCTAACTGATTCAGCTGACTTTAATGTTCAAAGATTAGATGATTCAGCTGTTTAAATTAAAGACCAGATAAAAATTAAATTTAATGTTGTGAAATATGAAGAAAAAAAAATCAATGAGACTTACCATTTCAAGAGCACCCTTAATAACACCAGCTAAAATACTTGAGTACCACAAATTAGAATGCCCATCAGGAAGCTCAACAAACTCTGCTAATGGGTTCGAGTCAAATATTAAAGAGAATTCATCACCCATTGCATTCCAACTTGTAACCTGTGGTGTTATTCCAAGAAACATTTTGAATCCATTCTATAGAAAAAATTTATGTTAAACTAAAGTCATTGAATTAACTTTTATAGCAATGATTAAAGACTCAACTTTTTAAATTTATTTTTTATTAATCAGTTTTTTTTATAATAAGTTTACATTTTTAAAAAGGTCAAACTTTTCAAATTAACTTGAAAATTTTGACCTTTTAATTCCGCATCTGTGATATAGAAATAATACAAACAAACTTTTACTTCACTTTTGAAAAGTAGCAAAATGAAATTAATAAAACAAATTATATTTTTGCTTTTTCAATAACTAAAAATTAGAACAAAAAAGTAACCCCTTCATATCCTCAACTGCCTTGTTACATCTAAGTAATAACATGAAGGGAAATAAATAAAAAAAAAAGAACTAGCCTGTTACACCTTTGCAATAACATCAGCTGTCTCCTTTAAATCATGACATCTTCCAACATTTGAGCGTGCTAAAAAGTCTTCTATTAAACGAACACCAATGTTATAACCCCTATAAAAAACAGAAATATATATATATATATATATATATATATATATATATATATATATATATATATATATAATATACATATATATATATATATATATATATATATATGTATATATATATATATATATATATATATATATATATATATATATATATATATATATATATATATATATATATATATAATATGTATGTATGTATGCATATATATATATATATGTATATATATATATATATATATATATATATATATATATATATATATATCAGCGACGTATCCAGGCCGATTTTGATACCGGTATACCGGTATTGCCCCCCCAATTTCAGCCCAAACTCAATTTAAAACAATTTTATATTAACATTTGTTACGATTACAGAAATACCAACATTTGAAAAACGACTTTTAAAATACATTATAAATATATTTTAAGCCAACCAAAATGCTTAATTCGAATTCACGTTGATGAAATATAGAATATGTTGTAATTGGATTAAATGTAAAATGCACGCTTTGATTGGATTAAAATATGAATCGCTTAGCATTTTTAAATAACATTTTTAAAATATATTAATTTGAGTTTCTCCTCTGCTTACATATTCATAACATAATTTTTGAAGCGATTAAACTAGATGAGCTTTAAACTATTTCATTTCAAATAACAGTAAAAATTGTATTAAAAATACTTTAAATAATAAAACGAATAAAAGTTTTTAAAACATAAAATAAAATTTATTTAAATAATTAAAATAACATTTTAATATTCGCGCCAAAAAACTTGATTTGAATAGTAAGAGTAAAACTAGAAAAAAAAGTTATTAATTTTTGAATGAAGTAATTAAAATTTCGAATGAATTTACCTTGTTTTAAATACGCTATGTAATAAATCTTATCAAATTTATATTAAAGAGTCATACAAATATTGTTTATTAAACGAATATAGTTATTGCTTGTTTATGAAATCATACTCTTTATATTTCTAGTTAATAATATTTAATATTTTGAATTTAGTAATTTAATAAATAGTATTAATTATAATTTATAAATAGTAAGTGAATGGAGCAAGTAAATGAAAAGTAGCGATTAGCAAATAATCGATGTTGGAGTTAAAGCCGTCGTTCTGTAATAAATGTAACATTATTTTAGTTAATTATTTAAATTTTTGTTAGAAAAAATCTAAAAGACAAGGGTGAGTTATATATTATATACGAATGATTGTATTTAAATTTGAGTAAAAAAAAAAAAAAAGAAGGTCCCCTAAGGTAGACAGGATTTTTAGACCGGTATGCCCAAATTATTTCTGGATACGTCACTGTATATATATATATATATATATATATATATATATATATATATATATATATATATATATATATATATATATATATATATATTATATATATATATATATATATATATATATATATATATATGTATGTATATGTATGTATAAAACAAATATTTTTTAAAAAATGCAGACCACCAAACTGTGTATAAAAGAATAATACAGAATTTTAAAGATTTAAAAACTTCCATTGAACATTGAACAGGTTCCTTTAACAGGTTTAACAGGTTCCTAATATCATCAAAAAAAATTTTTTAATAACAGATCAACTTGGATCTTAAATGAAACGAAGTTATAGAATAATTTCGAAAACAATAATCATTTTATAAATATGTTGAAAAAATATCATTATTAAAAAAAATTGTATAATTATGTTTTTCATTCATTTATAGTTTAAATAACATTTTTTTAAGTAGTAAAATCAAAAAAGAATTTTTTTATAAACTTTTACCAACCAAAATACATTTTAATTTTTGAGGGAAGAAAAAAGATACAAAGATTATGATTAAAATTTTTCTATTATTTAGAAGATATAATTGGGAGGTAGAGCAGAGGAGAGATCAAGCCAAGGAGAGTCAAGGCTAATTTTACATGTAATATGCAAAAAATACAAATGAATGGGTATTAGCATTTATTTTCCTTGAAAAAAAGGTCAAAACTTGACAAGAGTGAGTAACAAATAGCTTGAGGGGGAATTAATAAGCAAGACTTAAGGGGGAATTAATAACCAAGATTATATGTTTTGAAAGAATGGCATAATTGAAAACTCCCTAATCCAAGCAAGTACAAAAAAACTAGGTGATAAAACAATAACAGTGCTGGTAATAATGATTGACGATTTTTTTACAATTTTTCACTTTCTGTGGGTCCCAGTATCAGGTCCGATCCACTTAAATAAGTTTGATATCAGAACCAATCCATTTAAGCAAGTTTTGCTTAAATTTTTTAAAGAAACATTCTAAACCCATAATCAAAACATAATGACAGTAGGTAGATTAAAACCATTGAAACTCTCTATTAGCAATTAAATTCTAATTTTTTTTAATGATTGAGATGATGCACAAATGACTAATTAATATCACAAATAATTTTGGCCATTTTTTTTATAAATTTAGACTTTTTCCTAATTTTGATCTTATGCTATTATTAGCTTTTACCTGGTTGGTAAGTTTAATCTCTACAAAATTTTTAATAAATATTTAATAAGAAAGTAAATAAAACTCTATCATTAAAAAATGAAGCACAAATCTGGTGCTGATAGTAATTTTAAGAGATTGTGGCTAAAGCGATGATTTTGGTATAAGCTAAAGCAATGTTGTGGTGCAAGCAAATGCAATGATAGTATTAACTTTAAACTTAATTAATTTGCATTTATTGATGCATTCACCACATGTTGTACTAGTTGAGTTATATATAAATTGTTCTCAAAGTTCTTCAGACAGATTCAAAATTTACGAAATTAAGGCTGAACAGAAAATTCAGGTTAATGCCTATAAATGAAAAATTTCTTGTCTAATGTTAAAATATGTTTTTTTTGCCAAACAAAACACAGTAATAAACCAGTTAAATGACATTTACTGTAGAAGTAGTTACTACTTCCTAGTGAAGGTTTTTATGTGTTTCTATGTGTAAAACACTGCACAGTAAAAACCAGACTAAGTTACTGTAAAGATTTTTAAACAGTGACTATGATGAAGTCTTTATAATAATGGATATTGGCTTTGATTGAAGTTAGATCTAAGTAATTATTCTTGAGGCATGGTTTCAGTAATAATCAACTTTTTTAAAACCTAATAAACTTTTAAATGCTCTAATAAATTGTTAAACACTTATCAAGATTAGCCGTAAAAATAAACCAGTACATCGCTATCAAAGCAATTGTTGGATTTGAATTTCTCAAACTTGAGGAAATCAATAAATATCTGTTATTATTTCAGCTTTTTTTTTTTGTAGTTTTTCTTTACTTTAGAAACATTAAGCAACTATTTTTTTCTTATAAGCAGTAATTAAAATTAGAAATACAAATACATTTTTTCAAGTTGCTTGTTCACTTCTTCATCACTTTCATAATCTTTAAGTAATTGAGACACTAATGCACCATAAGTTAATGTAAACAATTCTCCACTCTGAAATTTCACAAAATATTTTGAGTTTGTTAATAAATTTTGAAATAATTATCATAAATATTCTAACAACATATTAACAATAAACATAATATACTTATCTAATTTTATACTTACAACTTTTTTGTTGTCTCTAACAGTACCTTGTTTTGACATGTTCAATAAAAAAAATTTAATTATTAACTGTTGTTATCTTATTAACTGTATCTCTAAAAATGAAGTTGAACATTTAATTTTACATTATCCAATAGAAAAATACGTCAATTTTCTTATAAAATTTATTGCATTAATTGTTTTTACTAGGTGACCCAGCAACTGTGTAAGGCTACATTTACGACTCCAGCAATTACTTTTAGATACCTGTGGCAATTCTTATTTGTTTTGTTTTTAGCAACAGATGCATATAAAAACAAATGACACAAATTTTGAATATTCAACAAAAAACACAAGCACAGGAAAGACCACTGCTAAGATATTTTTTACAAAAACTTTTTAATGAATTTGGAGATATTGTAAGGAAATTTAACACTCCGATATGAACAAAAAAATTTATGAATTAGTCAAAGAAAAAGTCAAACAGGGTGCGGATAGAGCCAACTTGATCAGTCTGTACCTTGACAAAAAAGTCGAAGGTTTTGAATTCTACAATGCAAAGGGTAATGAAATACTTAACCTGAAGTTAATGACTGTGGCAGACCACATCAAATACTCTATTAAAACAAAACACCAAGCCTCTGTGCTGATCCAGAGTGTCATTGGAATTAATTGAATGAGGTGTCCTCCAGTGACTCAGAAGAATATTATAGCCTTTTAAAGACAAATTTATTTTTTTGATAAAGAAGACATACTCAGAAGGTAATTTCAAATTAAAATCTCAACAGTACCTCTTTGATACAATGGCACAATTTTAGGCCAAGTCTATGTGGCCCCTTCGAGTCCAGACTTTTAGACTATTTTATGTGGACTGCTGTTGAATCATGTAAGACATACAGTATAACAGTATTGAGGCTCTATAGCCTCTATACTGTCTAAATCTATTTTCAGAACATGGAAAATTATTCCGGCTATTGACATCATCAATGCCTGCCAGACATTCCAAGATCGACTTGTCTATGAAGCAAGTTTATGAAGCTGGTGGAGGTCACATTGAATAAAACAGTTCTAGTCGTTTGTGATGTTGCAGTAAGTTTTTTTACTTTTTTGTTTAAAAATAAATTTTTTATAAAGCTTTAAAATTTTTAAGTTTTGCTTTAAAACATTACGCAGATGTTGGGTCAACTAATACATTTGTTAATTGAATTAAAAAGATGTATTTTTATTCGTACTTTTTATATATGCTTTATTTTAAGATAAAGATAAGTATTTTAAGATTTTTACCTCAATTTCTTTTCTTAATGTTTTACTTTTATTATTTTTACAAAATAATGCATTAAGAATAAAATATTAATAAATTAAGAATCAGAACTAAACGTTTAAAAATAAATAAAAACCAAAATATTTATAAATTATTAAGAAAAAAGTCATAATAGTAGTATGAAAACCAAAAAAATAAAAAATTAAAAAAAATCAATTAAAAACAATATGAAAAAACAAATAATTAAAAAAAAGCTATTACACAATTAATCGGTCATTAAAAAATAAAAAAATCATAAACATTTAAAGAATAATTTCTTTTTAAAACTTTTAGATTCTTTCTTTTTTTTTGAAAATTATCTATTGCAATATTGGTTGTTTTACAAAGTGAACATATACATTGAGTCTTACAGGAATCATTCGCAAAGAGTGCAGTTCTAATGCAGAGACCAATCATATCAACATATTGTAACTAAATTAATTTAGAAATAAAATGTAGTAAAAAGTAGAAATTTAAAACCACTAATTAAAAAAGCAGAACAAAAGTAAAAAAAAAAGTAACCTTAACTATAATCAATTAAAATCAGGAATGTCATTGTATGAAAAACCTTTATATCCCCTCCATGCATAAAATGCTATTCGCACATGGTAAAAGCCAGGAATAAACAGCAAAACACCAAGTGTAACTACTGGCCATGTTCTGTCAGCATACTAAAATTAAAGTATAGATATAAAAAACAGACATAAATGCAGAAATGTTCATTACTTTATTAACAAAATTTGTTTTATAATATTCAAATAGGTTCACCAAATAACCGGTTTTTAAATAGAAGCTAAAACTATTAAAATCAAGAATTATACTGTGCTTTCCTATAAAAAAAAAAAAAAACTAGACATCTAGTAACCCTATAGACAAAATTAATTAATAAATTTTATACTGTTGTATGTATATACATAACATTTATGCAGCAGAAAAAAAGCTGCTGATAAACTTAATGCAGAAGATACTCAAAAAGCTGTTAAATTTGCTTAATGTAATTATTGTTGCTGAATACTTGTTTATAGAAATTTTTATATCACATCATATTGTCCAACCTATCATTCATATATTTTTCATACATGTGTTATTTTACATATCATTTATATATGTAAATATGTTATATAAAGTACTTGTTTGTCCATATGTTATGTAAAGTACCAATAAACTTTAAATCATCATAAATAAAAACAAGTTCATAGACAAACTGATAAATAAGTTAATATAAAGAAAACAGTAAATATATTTATTTTCTTTTATTTTCATTTATATTTAAAATTGCAAAAACAAATGTTATTCATACCATGACATCAATGTATCCAGTAAGTAGCATACATCCAATAACAAGCAATATTGTACCAAGTATGAATAAAAATATAGCTAAAGCAACGGCTTTTGTTGGAAAAGTAGTTGGCAAGCTTTGAAACTAATTTAATAACCACAAATTATTACTATATTACTTATTTTCATTATTTTACCATGTTATTAAGTAGAGCATTAACTAAATAAATTATAAAGATAAGAAAACAGCAATATATATTTACCTGAGAATCAACAAAATCTTCATCAGAATTGTTAAGTTTGTGATACCTCGCACTTGAATTTACTTTTCTTATGCTCATTTTAAGAGTTTTACGAACATACCAATAAACACTTTATATATATACCTAAATTTTAGATATCTATATTATTTTTAGGCTAATTTATTGTGTGTATATATATATATATATATATATATATATATATATATATATATATATATATATATATATATATATATATATATATATATATATACACTATACAATTTTACAACATACTTATAAATTATAAGTATATTGTAAAATTGTATAGTGTATATATATATATATATATATATAATATATATATATATATATATATATATATATATATATATATATATATATATATATATATATATATACACTATACAATTTTACAATATACTTATAGTTACAATATACTTACAATATACTTATAAGTATATTGTAAAATTGTATAGTGTATATATATATATATATATATATATATATATATATATATATATATATATATATATATATATATATATATATATATATATATATATATATAATATATATATATATATATATATATATATACACACACAATAATTTAGCTTATATTATAATATAATATAAGTTAAATGTTATAGTATATAATAATTAATAAAAAGAAACTAGTATACTTTTCAATTATAATTTAAAAAAATAATAATAAAAATAAAAAATAAATAAAAAGAAACTATTATACTTTTTATTTATAATATATTAACCATTTTTGTTTTAGTATACTGTAAAGCATAAAAACAACATTAAAAATTTGATTGCATTTTACTGAATTATACGAAAAATATTATTCACGACATAGATTTCCGATAAATGCCGATAAAGAAGCGGTTTTCAGAAGTTTAGTTTTAAAAAAACAGGTTTAAATTTAGATTTTACAAAAACTACTTGGTTAAATGAAGATCAAACCTACAAGAGGGTGTAGAACTCAGTGGCGTACTAACAAATTTTTAAACTTTTTTTTACCATAAAAATCTCTTTCGACTACGATATAAGGATATATATATATATATATATATATATATATATATATATATATATATATATATATATATATATATATATATATATATATATATATATATAAAACTTCTTTTTATGGTTTAATATCTATTTGTTAAAAATATATTTATTTTTACGATATTTTAAGGGGATATTGATACCCTCGTTATCAAGTATATTAAAAACAGTTATAAAAAATAAAACATCTATATTATACAAAATCGTTTAAATTTAAACGATTTTGTATAATATAGCAGTTTTATTATATATATATATATATATATATATATATATATATATATATATATATATATATATATATATATATATATATATATATATATATATATATATATATATATATATATATATATATATATATATATATATATATATATATATATATATATATATATATATATATATATATATATATATATATATATATATATATATATATATATATAGGCTTACCATACGTCCCGTTTTGACCGGGATTGTCCCGTTTTTATGCCGTTTGTCCCCGTGTCCCAAAATTTTTTATTTTGTCGCGTTTTCGTGAAAAAATCAATAAAAATTTTACTTTTTGTCTCAAACAAAACTCAGGATTTTGGATTTTTAATAAAAATCTGACTAAAAAAATTATAATATTTCTTTATTAACACAAATACTAGCAATAACATTCTAGGTCTGCTTTATATCAAAAATTCAAAATCTTATTTTGAATCATTCTAAAGAACACAACCCGTAAGTTACGAATGAACTTCAAAAAGGTTACCTGTTTAAGAAGACAACAAAGTGATGTCAGCAATATTTAACAGAACTTTCTGTTGCACATGGGGAACAAACATAGAAGTTTTTTAAAGTGTGCCGAACACAAATATAGAGTCTCGGCTGCCGCGTGTTTTTCATCTATTAATTTTTTTTTTTTAAATAATGGACTCAATCATTGAGTCAATGAAGGTGATTTGGATATTGCAACAAAGAAATTGAAGCTCTTGTTGTAAAAATATATAAGGATTTTCATATCTAAACAGTTCGAGTAAAGTAAAAGGAATTTAGTGGTTTTGTAGATATGGAATATAGAAATATAGTCCAGCATGAAAATATTAGATTTCTTTCTCTGCTGCCGGCTGTTAAAAGAATTTTGTATATGTTTGAGGGACTGAACTCATACCTTATTTCTGAAGAAAACTGTCCTCGTGCTTTGCAAACATTTTTCGAAAGTGAAACAGGTGAGTTATATTCCTGTTTTGTGTATTATTAGCTAAATAATTTTAACAAAACTTTATTAGTTATAGAAAAAAAACAAAAAAAAAACAAGCGCAACAAACATATTAAAACTTTAAAAAATTAAATCTAATCTTGATGAATGGATGAATAATAGTTTTGTCCCACAAAGGAGCGAAACAGTTGCTGAGAAAATTTAGTGCCAATGACGTTAATACATTTATAACTGAGGTAAAATCACTTTTATTGAACTGTGGGAAAACAGTTTTAATGGGGTTCAAATATTTGTGTAAATTGGACTTGATCACATACTGAAGTGGGAGGATATTGAACAATCTGCTGAAGCGATAAACAATATTTATGGTTCAAATGATTAAAAATAAAATTATTATTTACAGTTTATATGATAAGATGTTAAGCGCAATAGCATTTCTTGCATTAAATAAGAAAGAGTAGAGTTTATTAAAAATCTAAATCGCCTATGTTGAGAAATGGGTCTAATTATTCAAACATTTTCAAGAAAAAAGCAATGGTGGACTTAATTTAGTAAAAGCTATTGAATAAATTTTGTGTATGCTAGGAACATCTACACCTATAGAGCGTATTTTGCACCGTAAAACCTCTTTCTAATCCCCCCCCCCCCACCTAACCCTTACCTATCTGTCCCGTTTTACAACTCTAAAATTATGGCAAGCCTATATATATATATATATATATATATATATATATATATATATATATATATATATATATATATATATATATATATATATATATATATATATATATATATATATATATATATATAATATAGTGATGTAAATTTTCCAGTAAAATTTGATTCAAAATTTACCGGTAAAATTTACCGGTAAATTTACCGGTAAATTTTAACTAGAGAACGGTAAATTTTCCTTTAAAAAATCAAAAAAAAAAAAAAAAGAAAAAAAATAAGTGAAAAAAATTTTTTAAATTTACCAGGCGGTAAATTTTCAAAATTTTCCGGTAAATTTACCGGAAAATTTTCCGGTAAATTTTCCGGTAAATTTTACCTTCGCAACACTAATATAATATATATATATATATATATATATATATGTATATATGTATATAATATATATATATATATATATATATATATATATATATATATATATATATATATATATATATATATATATATGTATATATGTATATATGTATATATATATGTATATATATATATATATATATATATATATATATATATATATATATATATATATATATATATATATATATACATATGTATATATTATATATTGTATATATTATATATATATATCTCTATTAAAAGTATTCAAAAACTAACTTTGAAATAAAAAACAAACAAATATAATACAAGGCCAACATCACTGGATTTGAACTGGAGGAGGGGGGGGGGGGGGGTAGGGTAGGGGCACAATCGTCAAAAAAAATTTCAGTATCTAAAAATTTTTTTTTCAGCCTTCCGTGTCTTAAGGTTTTGTAATAAAATAAAAAAGATATAAAAACAACGTATTCCTTGTTAAATTTTACGTCAAATATGGTTATGATTTTTTTTAAATTATTTTTCTAATTTCTGAAAAATAAAGGGTATTGGGTACAAGGGTGGTAGAAGATTAGGTACCACCTTAATTATCAACATGCTTAGTAAGCATGTCGATAATTAAAGAGGTACATACTCTTCTACCACCCTTGTACCCAATACCTTTTTTTTTTTAAACAGCTGAAAACTAATGAAAATAATTGTAAGTATTACTTACAATATACTTTCATTAGTTTCCAGCTGTTTGAAAGAATTAAAAAAATGAGATGCCCCTAATGAGCACAGGGAACCTTCCAATTTTTGATGAACTAGATTATATTTTGGTTAAAGCTAAATGACCTTTTCCAGAATAACATTAAATACAAGGATTCGTCAATCATGTTTTCATGAAGGGAGTTATACCAATTTTAGGCAAACAAAAGCCACGCTATGGCAGTTAAAGTTAAAAGTGATTTCAAAAAGTTACCTGGTGAGAATTTTATATAGCTTTTAATGGTATTTTTACTGAAAAACATCAAGTTAAGTTAAATCATATTTTGTGAGTTTTTTTAAGAAAATGCATGATGCAAGCTACTTAAATACGCTGATAAACTTCTTGAAGCTGATATCCTTGTTACAATTTGCCAGCTTTTGTTGGAATTATTACTATCTCTGTTAAAAACAATTGATAATGTTGTCAAAAGAGTTCGGATTTAAATTAAACAAATTTGTAATGTATACATAAAGTTCTAAAAGGATCCGCTAAGTGTTTCCGATTATATCTATTAAGATATAATAGACTAGCTGGAGAGAAAACGAAGCTGAAAGTTGTTAAAATCTCAAACCTTTATTCCGACAGTCTCCTTTAGGTCCGCAAACATGAAAAAGATGATTCATTTAGTTCAAGACAACCTGCCCAAACCCAAACCCAAAGTCGATGTATGCACACTCACTGTGCCTATGGCTAAATAAATCAGTCGATGTATGTACACTGCGAAGTGTCTATCCCTATATCCCAATATGCCTATTCCCTAAAATCCCGGTTTTGGACGTCAAGGATGCTCAATGTCGAAATAGAGGTTTGAAAAGAGAGACTACCAAACAAATCAAATATATTCTGAATAAAATTGTTACATCAAGACTATTTACAAATAGTAATAAGTATTAATATGAAGTAAACACCTGTAAAATTTAATAATAATAAAATGATAACAATAATAATTGTAATACAAGTAGGAGTAAATAAAAATAGTAATAGTAATAACAGCGATAAAAAGTACTAGTATAGATTATAAAAAGTATATACTGTATAATAATAATAATAATAACAATAATAATAACAATAATAATAACAATAATAATAACAATAATAATAACAATAATAATAACAATAATAATAACAATAATAATAACAATAATAATAACAATAATAATAACAATAATAATAACAATAATAATAACAATAATAATAACAATAATAATAACAATAATAATAACAATAATAATAACAATAATAATAACAATAATAATAATACTAACAATAAAAATAATAACAACAATAATAATAAGAATAATAATAACAACAATAATAATAATAATAATAATAATAACAACAACAATAATAATATAACAAAAACAGTAATATAAAAATAATTATAACAACATTAACAACAGTAAAAATAATAATATTTATAATGATACGTAATGATAATAATGATGAAGAGAATACTAATGAAATTATTTCAGTTTAAGGAAGATTAAAATAACAAATTTAACAAATGCTATTAAAATTAGGATTATAACACAATAGAAAAGAGAAGGAATATTAGATAAACAGAAGTTCAGTGTTATGGTTAAAAGTAATAAGTCAAAGAAAGGTATAAGATTTGTAAACAATATTTTTTTTTTAAATAGTTAAAGAGAGCAGTTTTAAAATTTGAGAATTAAGAGGTTTTAGTAGGGAAGTGAGATATTCCATAAATCTATACAACATGAAAGCATACAAACATAGAACATGTTTATATGCTTTTATGTTGTATGGATTTATAGCCGTAATTTACAGTTCAATATTTTGGTACAGATAACTTAAAGTTGCGAGCAGATTAGAGAATATAGTTACAATTTCCTCAATTAAAAAAGTTGATAAATGTAAGAGGTAGGTTATTGTGATTTTGGTTCCAAACAAATAACACTGGTCTACAAATTTTCATTTTGTAAAATCTGCTGATATGCAAATAGGTGTTTCTTACACAACTTTTTATGCTGATTGCAAATATGTAATCCAACTTTTTGTATCACGTCAGGATTTTTTACAGTTCGAAATTTGTTAATGTAAAAAAAAGTCAAGAAAACCAGCTACAAAATATACTTTGGTCATGCAGAAAACTTTTGGTATTTACAAAGTTAATAACAAAAGTATAATATAAAAGCAGATATACATTTATGTATTATCTTCTACTGCGTGAATTGTCTTTTGAGTGATTTTCACTAATGAGCAGAACCAGGATTATGGCGTTTTAATGACCAGCAATAGTCAGCTATCATATTCACATTCCAACGACCTTGATATTGACTCTCAATTGCATAAATGACCTGATGGAACCACCATCAGGATATTTCATCACCCTGCTTTTCACTGTATGCACCAAGATTTTTAGGAAAGTGGAGTCCTAATATGATGGCTATGACCTTCAAATCTCCACGTATTAACCATTTGTACTAATCATAATTCAACGAACTGAGCAACAGTTTCATGTTTTTTTTTATACATATTTTTTAGTGTTAACAAGTGTGCCACTGGAAGAGATGATACTTTGTTTCCATTAAATAGAAGAACTGCCTTCATATTGCGCTTTAATAAGTTGATAAACAATCTCCACTGATTAGCATCGTAAGCAATTCCCATATATGTGACAAGGCCTTCAATATTATTACAATATAACAATTCTTGCTTACTTGAAAAAAAACTGTACAAATTCTGTCTCACGATATCTGTACACAGGAATGTCTTCACAGTGTTCTACAGGCCTCAGGGCTGACGGTACATTGGGATATAGAATCTTGTATCTGCTCTTTTTGTTGAACCCAACAACATTCGTCATGCAAAAATAGCAGTCCGTCACATGATTCGAAGGCTCACGCCAAATTATGGGCACGCCAAATGGCATATTTTTCACTTTACCTTTAAACCACTTGCCAAGAGTTACTTCGCAAAGGTTACAAATAGCATGAGGCGCCCATGCTTTGTCCTGGTCTCCTAGTTTACATCCAAAGTATGCATGATAATATTTCTTTGTTAAATGTGATATTTTCGTCTTCTCAGCCACTGTGCAAAATTGTCTACAAACATAAAAAACTGTCTGCTGAATTTGTACAATTTCTTGGCATTGTGAAACTTTTTTTGAAATTAAAATTTGAAACACACAAATAACAGGAATAAAATATTTAATTAAACTTCTATTCAAACATAAACTGATGATAAAAGCCGCTTATGATAAGCATAAAATTTGTAAACATTTTGTAAAAATTTGTGGTTTTATCAAAAACCTGACGTTATACAAAAAAAAATGCATCAAAATTTATAATTTTTAATAAGCTTTCAGAAATTTATAATGTTTTACTTGCAGTTTTTTTTCATGTAAACCAGCGTAATCAATTTAAAGACTGAATAAGATCACACATCTTAAGGACTTTAGATAAAAAGTAGAGTATGCTTTAATTTGAAGTAGTATGTTGGAAATAAATTAACTTTAGAGCTTTATATTGGAGATAAGTTAGTCTTGCAAGCTGCTTTAGTATCCCCAAACTTGACTAGCTTATCTGAGATCTGAGATAACTGTGAAAAATAGCATGATACATATAAAGCAAAGTTTTATGATTAACTTGATGACAAATTTTTGCTAACATGTCGATCAATCTGTTTAATTTCAATGCTAAGTCTTGAAGATGCAATACAAAAAATAAATTAGTGTCTAATTTTATTCCAAGATATTTAATAGAGTTAACTGGACTTATTTTCTGCCCACTTAATCTTAAATTTAATTGCTTATTTATTTTTGTTTGACAGATTTAAATATAATAATTTCAATGTTTTTTTAGAGTTAAGGGATAAATTAGTGGAAAGGAACCATTAAACGATATTAGCTAGATTGTATTTAATATTTCTTTAAAGGTTTTTTAAATGATTTATTAATTAGGAGCAATTTGATGTTATCTGCAAAGTGATACACAGTTGAAAATTTAAGTGAAACATTTATATCATTGATAAAAATATGAAAAAGTAATGGTCCTAAAACTTGTTACATAAAATAATCACCTGGTTACTTAAAATAACCTCCCAATTACTTTAATCTCCCTTTTACTTAAAATAACCTCCCTATTACTTTAATCTCCCTTTTACTTAAAATATCCTCCCTATTACTTTAATCTCCCTTTTACTTAAAATAATCTCCCTACTCCCTTTTACTTAAAATAATCTCCCAATTACTTTAATCTCTCTTTTACTTAAAATAATCTTCTTGTTACTTTAAGGGGGAAACTCCCTCTAAAATCATCAAAAAAACAAAAATTTAGTACGACCGTTTTTAGACATAAAAATTACCATAGATTTCATTTATGTAATTTGTTTTTCATAAAAATCATTCTAAAGTGCAGAAATTTTAAGTTTTTTAATGGTAAGTTGATGTTTCGTTATATCGAAAGTGTAATTTTTTTGTCGTATTTAAAAAAAAAAAAAAAAAAAGCTTATGTGAAATCCTAACTTTGGTTAGGGTGCTTCATTCTATTATACTTCTTGTTTAGCTAAGCAAAAGTAAGCGAGATTAAGAGACAAAAACAAACTTTATTTAATTTAACAAGAATGCCAAAAAGTTGTAGAGTAAAACGTCGAACTATTATTGTTATGAAAAAGTATAGATCTTTTCCAGTTAAAAAATCATTGTTTTATGAAGAAGAAGAGTTGTTGTTGATAGTGTAAATAAAGAATCTACTCCAATTGTAAATATTTTAATTAATAATGACACTGTGATTCACTGTCTGACTGACGTTTCTGATAGTATTGTAAATATTTCAGCACCACATTCAAAAATACGACAAATTGATGTAATTGAATTTTGCACTCTACTGTCTGGATATAGAATTATAGATATAGAAGTGTTATTTGTTATTTTTAAAGAACTCTTTTGTCCAATGTGCTTCAATGAAGACTCTCTTGTGTTGTCTGACAACTCAAAAGATCGACATGGACTTGCTCCTTTTTAGTTTTAAAATGTTCAAATTGTTTATTTTTTAAAAATATTTGTACTATAAAAAAAAGTGGTAAGCAGGGATACGACATAAATAAACGAGTTATTTAGACAATGTGGTCATTGGGTCAATGTCACGCTGGACTTGAAAACTTCACTTCTTTTATGAATATTCCTCCGCCAATGACTACAAATAACTAAGACAAGCTTGCTAAAAAATCTCTAAAGTTGTGAAAAAAGTAGCAATAAAGACTATGTGTGATGCTACTGCGGAAATCAGACACGATTCGAATACTGATATTGTTGATACTGGTGTTTCATGTGATAAAAACGTATAGGTACAAGATTAAGAAGTTGAAAAAAAAAAATAAAAACCTTGGTGGTAGAGGTAAATTAACAGATGCAACAGTTGATCGGTTGCAAAGTTATTTTGGTATTTCAATAAGAGCTAATGTATTGTAATAAGATTTAGCATCTATGAAACCTGGTACTCTGGCATCACTTTATTATGTTGCCTCCAACAAGGAGAATAATCTACATTTTTCACATTGCCCAGTAGGAGCTGATAATTGGTGCAAATATAATTCAGGTAAAGCCAATGGTGCAACTTAAAAGAAACTTATAAACCTGGACCAGGTTTACCAATAGCTATTGTTTATAAAATCAAACCAATCTTTGCAGAACTCAGTGCTGACCAACATTTATAAAAGTGCTTACATGGTAAGACACAAAATACTAATGAAATTTTTAATGGCACTATCTGGGAACGTTTACCTAAAATGAAATTTATATAATTCAGTCAATTAGAATTTGAAGTTAATGACGCAGTGGCTAATTTTAACATTGGTCGAAAAGCCTCGATTTTAGTTTATGAATTTTTCGAAATAATTCCAGGAGTATATACTCTTAAAGGTTGTAAAAATTTAAACTAAAAACGACTATCACGTTCCAAATACATAAATATTGATAAAAACAAGTTGCGACAAAAAATTATTTATGGCAAAAAACATGATAAAAATGATAATGAAAAAGAAAAAGAAGGGAAGTTGTATAAAGCAGGAGGTTTCTAATACTTTTTATTAGATATTTTAACTATAATATGTGTTTTACTTAAAGTTTCAAAGTTTTATATGCTAATTTTTTTTTCTTTTTGCGTTTTCTCAAAATAGTCTTTTTTCATACGCCGGCCGTTTTATCTCAAGAACCGTTTTACCAATTTTGATGAAATTTTCTGAAGTTGTTTCTATGATTATAAACTGTGGTTTAATAGAAACAGTTTTTTAAATTGAGGTTTAAATTTTTTTATTTTTAATATTTTGAATAAAAAATATTTTCGCCATCTTTAAATGTGCACCCATCGCTCAGATTTTTAGTTACAGAAAAATGCCGCTATTAAAACACCCTTTGACCTTTTGTGAAGCATTTGGTGAAAGCTTTTTAAGAGATCTTGCACGGTTATTTAGTTTTTATGGCCGGTGTGAATGCATTTTTTGCCCATTTTTATGTGTTTTTTGTGGTTACTATGGCAACCAAAAACCATTTTGTATTTTTTTCAAGGACTTTGTTTATTCATATTATATTGATGTTTTATATTCTTGATTTTGTTTAAAATGTTTAATACTTCTGTTTAGGGGGGGCTTCCCCCTTAAAAGAATTATTCATATTTTTTTTTAATTATTTACACAAAAGATCAAAATTCAAATTTTATTTAATTAATATGATGACATATTCATATAACAAAAAATACAATTAAGAGTAAAAAAAAAATACGGATAATTATTTCAATAATAAAAAGGCAACAACAAGTAACTTTCATTTTTAATAGCTCCAATTTCACAGCCACTTTTTCCACCTGTATTTTTTCAGAAATGAAATTTCGTCTTTAAAATAATCTGTCACTACAAAAGGAAGAAGACAGTACATTTGTATATACCTTTAATATATCTGATAAACTTTTCGTTAGATAATGAAATGAGCAGATCTAAATACTGAAATGCTTACTTTTGCCCACTATACAATATTTTACCTGAGGCAAAGAGAAGGATTCGCTGTTGCCCTAAAATATAGACAGCAACAGATTACTCTGCTACAGTCATATTTTATGATTTTCTGATGATACTATGTTGCGACTGCTGAAAGTACAATACAGTGTTGATTTGTTAGTCTTTGGTTAACCTTCATACATAGTTGGAAGGTTATTAGGAAATTCAAGAAATAAGTAAATAAAAGTAATTAACTAATTTCTTGAGTTTTATTCAAGGTTGTGTTCACGTTCAAAGACAAATAAAAACTTTTTATGGCGCTTTACATGCTTATCAAATCCTGTGATTAGACACTTATTTTGTATATAATGTAATGAATCCTGCATAGTTTTAACATTTCACTAATTCGGAAGAAAATCGTCATTCAATACAAAATAAGATTTTTTTTTACAGGAAAACTTCTTTATCAAACCATGGGGTGGGGTACCCTAATCTAAACGAGGACGCCTCCAACCCTCTAGCCACGGCACTGATTTACACTAACCAATTCATGAAACCTAAATAGGCAAAACTTACCAATTCATGAAACCTAAACAGGCGGAAAAAAAAAAAAAAAACGAGTGCAAATAGTTTAATTCAGTTAATCGTAATACTATGGTTTAGTTTAAATTCAAAAAATTGTATTTTTGAAAATATAGTTAAACGCTTCTGCAAATTTTTGAACATTATAATCTTTTGTTATTGAAAGAAGCTCTTGCGATTACATCAATAACTAATTTTTAAAACAAACTGTATTTTTTGTTTAATGACTAAAGAAACAGTTTGCACAATTTAAAGAAAAATATATATAAGCATTATAAAAATCATGTTACATTAATAATAAAGTTATTATACAGTTGCACTCATACTAAAATTAAAAAAAAACATTGTTAAAATTTTACAAAAATACAACTCATCAAGTTGAAGTCAAAACTTAGAAATATAAAATGTTAAAACTAAAATATATAATATAAAATAATAATAAAATATATAAAAATTCAAGAATATTAACAACTATAGAAAAACTTCGGAAAATTTAAAGTGGTATCATAATCTTTAAGTCTATTATTAAAAAATACAAAAAAGAATATTGGAAAAACATTTGGTTCTGTCTCTAAAACATGACGTGTAAGAAGTATGATTTATTAAAAAACTGAAAAATTGATTGTTAAACTTTTATATAAAAACAAATAAAAAAAAAGAACCCATTGATCATGCTTGTGTGAACCAAAGTAAAAATATTTCAAGATACACAAAAGTCAAAGTTAAAAAAAAATATTTATCTGAAAACGGTTAAAAAATACTTAAAAAATAAAAATCATGATTATGTTCTAAAGTCACATCTTAACAGTATCTAGGCCAAATAATTTGTCGTACTGATGTGATTCAAAACTGCTGAAATTCGCATAATTTTGATACGCTTTATTTAGAGAACCATTTCTTGTATCACATATCTTATCGGCTTTAGGAATATTATCAATTGAAGCGTATATATGTTCAACCTTTTGATCAATTTCATAGAAATTATCCTGATTTATTTTTGGAAAGTTATTTTTAGGTTTTTCGCCATCAAAGCAATTTGATTCGTTGTCAATAGTTACATTCTAAAGTAAAATAATTGGCAACTATAACCAAGTGATAATAAATTAACATAATTAACATTTATTAATATACTCTACTTATTTTTTTAAATATTTTTTTAATTTGCAAAAAGACAATTTAAAGACTATTACACATTAAATTTCTAGATTATTTATGTTAATCATTTAATATTATGTTAATTAATTTTTTAGTATGTTCAAGAATATTTATGTTAAAAATATTAGACTGTGAAACATAATTTTTGCAACTTATAAGAAAAAGTTAGGTGATTTTATATATATTAAGGCTGCTGATTTCAAATATGTAGTCGAAATATTTCTAGCACATCAGGATTTTGAGTTATCACATTACAACTTTTACAATGCATTATGTTTTTGCCATGCAACAAATCATCGTGTTGCCATTTGTCATACAGCTACTTTTAGATCTGAATTTACAGTTTCCCACTTTAGATGGATCTGAATTTACAGTTTCCCACTTTAGATGGATCTGAATTTGCTCTCACAGCACATTTTGGTTGAGAATAATATCGGAATCTGCCGACGCATTGGCTAATGATGAAGACCTATGTATAGTAGCTGATATCAGCTACTATAGTTACTACTAGTAGCAGAGAGAATAATTTAAAAAAAAAATAGTGTAATCAAAGAATAAATTTTGAAGTAATTCATTTCTATCAATCGAAATTCTGTCCTTAATAGCTAAATAAAATTGATGTTTAGTAAATTTTATACTCAAAAGTAAAAGAAAAATGATATTAATATAAAAGCAAATATATATATATATATATATATATATATATATATATATATATATATATATATATATATATATATATATATATATATATATATATATATATATAATGCCGTGGCCTGTAGGTCGGAGGCCCCCATTCCCCTAAAATCTGCCATTATTCACATTAAAAAGCTTTGTTCAGAAAAAACTCTCAAAACATAAAAATTGAAGTTAAATTACGTCGTATTACCCTTTACGTCGCTAATTTTTTTTTTTAATAAGCTTTTTAAAACAACATTATTTCAAAATGGGGCAAGTTGGGTCAGCTAACTTTTCTAGTTTCTTATAGAATGATACAAATTTTCTTTTAAAAAAAGAATCAGCTTTGTGAAGCAAGTCGAAAATAAAAAAGTCCTAGTTCCATAACAATCAGTTTAAATTCGTTAAAATTGCACTTTTTAAATGCATTTCTTTCAACATAAAAATACATATTTAAATATTTTTATAAACTAAGATAGAATTACACTGGTTTTTGAAGTTTTTTATTATTTTTTTTTGGTTTTTAAGGATAACAATAATATAATTCAAAATATATGTAAAATAATATAAGTGAGATTTAGTTTATTTTGATGCTGCAATGAGTGATTTAGAACCAACAAAAAGTGGTGCAATATATGCACTTTATAAATTTACTTTAATTTACACACATTTATGTCAATGTTTACATAAAATAAAGGTTTTATGATAAAATGTTTAAAAATTCGTTTTTTTTGGGGTGGATACACACTTTTACTACTCAAAAAACTGTATTTTGCCCAAATTTAAATCACTGTGGTTTGGTCAAATTCGCTTATAATGCTTACATTAGCTTGGAGACCTAGACAAGAAATGAATACCACACATTACTTGTGTGTCATACTACTTGAATTTGGCGCAGTGGCAAAGGGCAAAAGAAGTTTGTAATTTGCAATTCCTATGGTTCGGAGAGAACCAAAAGACCATAGCATAGCACAGTGCACATAGCACAGATTGCTATTTTTGCATGACAAAAACAGCAGGATTTTCCATTAAGAACAAAGAGAAGATTAAATATCCTAAAGTACTTTCTGCGATTAGGGCTGTCTCTCACAACAACACCAATTCTTGTGACGATTCTAGTGACATTAACATTGTAGAATGTTAATGATGAATCTATTCTTTCCTCTCATGAAAGTGATGACAACTTTGATGCACCTGAAAATAGTAAACCTCATCTCATTGAACAAACTGAAACACAAGGATATAGTATGGGATTTGAATTTAC
This sequence comes from Hydra vulgaris, assembly GCF_022113875.1. Taxonomy (NCBI): domain Eukaryota; kingdom Metazoa; phylum Cnidaria; class Hydrozoa; order Anthoathecata; family Hydridae; genus Hydra; species Hydra vulgaris. Next base: position 7,205,981 of record NC_061158.1, on the reverse strand, counting down.
CGAGGGATAAAGTAGAGCTACTTGTATATTGCCTTCAACTGTGGAATCTCTTGTCAAAGGGCACAAAGGTAACTGTTTACAGAAAACAAAATTTGAATCTTTCACAATTCTTTTAAAGAGGTCTCACCTCAAAACAGGACAAGTAATCTTACTACAAAGATATAGAAGGTGTTATAGGCTATCGTTACAAAGCTCATGAATGGCGTCTATTCATAGATGCCTCAAAGACAAGTTCGTTACAAGAAAATATTAAAACAGTGACTAGCTAATTTAGCAAAAGAAACATCAACTTTCTGAGTATAGCTTGTTGGACTAAATTTTCAGACTAGATTAACTTCACTTCTTGATATGTTAAAGACATTTGAAAGGTATACCTGTAATCAGAACATTGCTGACTGGGGCCTTGGTAGAATCTGCAAACAAGTATTTTCTTTTTCCTAGATATTTACAACATATGAAACAAACTAATTTAATTACGAATAGTATACCAGGCAAAGCTTGGTAATATGGTTTCATCAAACATTGGAAGTATAGATTAGGTAAGAAAACTGAAGATAAAACTGCAACACTAAGAGCAGCTTCTTTTATTGAAGATAATAAAAATAAATATTTCAATACATGCAAGATTTAATTTTTTTGAAGCAAACATCGATGATTACTCTATGTCTAATGTCTAGAATTTTGATGAAATCAATCATGACAAGATTTATCAAATAATTCTCTGCAAACCCGGTTTCAAGCGCCTTCTTAAAGTAACAAGAAATAAAATAGAAAAATAAATTAGCGCTAAAAGTCTAGCACAAATTTTTTTTATTGGCGCTAAGTATAAGTTGTTTGTTACATCAACTCAGTAAATTTATCTAAAAATTAATTTATCTAAAAATTGTCTAAAACATTTGAATAAAATTGCAACAAAAAAAACAAAACAAATAATTTACATGCAAAAATTTAAAATGTCATAGTTGTATTTTGCATGCTTAACAAAAAAATACACGTTTAACAATGAGTTCTCTTGTACCAAAAAATGTAGAGTCTGGTATTTTTTACTTCACACCCTCATCTTTGTAAATAATTGAGTATTTAATCTATTTAATTGCTCTATTTCTAATAACTGTATAAATTTAATTGTTTGGTTAATTAACATGTTTATTTTAAAAAACAGTCGTAGTATAATTAAACATTATTTAAAACGTTTAATGCTTCAAAGTTGTAAAATAAAATTTATTTTTGTAGAGTCAATGTTTCCTAATATATCTGTATTAGGAAATATTCATTAAGATCAACTATTACTTTATTAATTTATGTAAATTTCAAAAAATTCATAAACAATACTTTAACTAATAATATAAATGTTTACTAAAAGTAACTTACACCACCACTATTTTCAGTAACTTCGAAATTATTGTAAATCACAACTGGAATCTTTAAAAATATATTAAAGTAATATTTTAAAAACAAATTTTGTTTAAATATTTAAATACAATATTAGTAAATTTAATAAATGATTAAATAGCTGTAACTTTTTTCAACTGTAAAGGTTTTTTATCATAATTACTTGATGAAAAGCTTTAAGGCTGCTTCACTTTTGTCTTCAAATTAAAAATTCTTTGAAAAAAAAAAAAGATGATTAACTAAAAAAATTTTTTAAAAACTTTTCAGAAAATGTGAAATAGGAACTTTGTACAAGAAAATGTGAACCTTGTACAAGAACTCTGGTTTAAGATAGGGACATGATACAGATAATCAAAATATTTACAGGAATTGATAAAGCTTTATCATCAATTCAACATTACTTAAAAATCTAGATACTAGATGTGACACATATGACAGGCAGATTATATAATATGACAGAGAGATTATGTATATTTTATCTATATAATATAATTGCATCACAATGAAATTCTTTTTAGAAGCCAAACATTGAAGATACGCAACATAAGTAAAAAATAACAGATAGAAAAAAAAGAGCCAATAAAACTTAAAAAGACATAAACACAAAGTTTGCTGATGCTTCTTCAGATAAAGTCAGGTCAGGTTTAGGACCATTGTGATCACCCTGCAACTGGTAACATGTAATCCACAACAACTAGCCTTATGTCCTACTTCTTTGTAGGTTTCACTTTTATAACAAAAGAGTTGAAGAAGTTAACTCTGACTTTAAATATCCCATGTTTTAAAGGTCTTAGTTAATTACAGGTTATCAATGGTGTGTCAATGCAATTACTTATCTTAGACAGATGTTAATGCATCCAGCTACTGTCTTCTACAAGACCTCCTAAGTAAATTCATTTGGATTAAGAAGAAAATCTTTATTAACCTGTCTCACAACCCTTGTGCTGGACTTTATAATCATGGGTTGTTGCTTGTGCCTCTTTGGTATTGGTCACAAGTATCTTTTGAGTACAGTTCTAAAACTCTTATCTCCTTGGTACAGTTTTAAAACTCAGTTTTTGACTTTAAGGCCACCTTTCACTTTCACCTTTCACCTTTGTCCATTTATGCTTTAAAACTTTTTTCATATAGTTTCTTCTATTGCACATCAATGCTTTGACTCTCTTATCTTTGTGTTTTCCCTAATACAATAAAGAGTTTGCAAGTTTTCTGTCAACCTTTATTTTTCTCTTCTTAATAATATTCTTTTGAGTTCTGGTAATTACAAACTTAAATAGTGGTAGTTTGCAGTGTTGATTGGGTGTTCAATTCCTTTAATTTGTTGTGTGGTATGAGAAAGAAAAAAAGAGGTAGATAAAAAGATAAAAGAAAAAGGTTTAACATCAGAAATCTTAGTGGTAAAATATTGAAAATAAAAATTGTATTTTTTCTAACATCCAAAACAAAAGAGTTGAAACATTTACTTTAGTCAATTTCAAAGCGTGTTTAAAAAAAGAGGGAAAATAAATCAAATTTTTATTTCAAATTTCAACTGGAAGTAATTTATCATTCAAAAATAATTTTTTCTATGAAAAGAATAAATACAGCTATTTAATAGGCATAAATATTTAATATTATATAAATATTTAATACATAATAATTATTACTATAAAAATATGAAATTAAAATATGAATTTAAAATATAAATAATATTAAAATAATATGCAATATGAAATTAAATTTTTGATATGAAAAGTTTAATAAAAGTTTAAATGCAAAAATACACATTTTTCTTAAGAAATATATTTCTTGTTTTAAGATATAAATTTTCTACCCTGCAACTCATTACTCAAAAACTTATCTATCCTGAAACTTATATGCGGTAGTGGTGTAGTAGTAGAGTGCTCACCTCATAAGCAAAAAGTTCCTAGTTGGATCCCCACCACGCCCCTGATAGCACCACGCCTAACTTGTTTATCTGCGCAGCTGCCTTGTTTGTCAAGGTTAGCTAGAGTTATAGAGTTAAAAAAAAGTTGTAACCACAAATAAAGTAGCCTCCTCGACTGTAGTGGCTTTCATGGCATTTGGGAGGTACAAAAAAAAAACTTATTACTCAAAACATTATTTTGATGGTTTTAAGAATCAAATTTCCCACAATTTATTTCACAATTTTTTTCTGTAAGCACTACTATTACTGCATCACATATTAACAACAACTTTAACAAACTTTAATGCACACATCAAATACTTTTACTGTTACACAATAAAAACAGTGTCGTTAATTTACATAGCAAATCTAGAAAGGAACTTTATCTTTTGTGTTTTAAATAATTATTAATTTGCAAAAATTTTGTTTTTGTATTGTTTAGAAAGTTACTTAAGATTATAATTAAGTTTAATATTAGTTGCATCATTTTAATAACAATTTTATTGAAAACATTTTTAGCCCCTTCAAAGGTTTAAGTTTTTTTATTTATCATATATATATATATATATATATATATATATATATATATATATATATATATATATATATATATATATATATATATATATATATATATATATATATATATATATATATATATATATATATATATATATATATATATATATATATATATATATATATATATATAAATATATATATATATATATATATATATATATATATATATATATATATATATATATATATACAAATAGTATTGCATACTAAGGTAAGCATTCTGACATCATACTGAAATAGGCTGCTGCTGGGGGCTTCAGTACATACATTGACTGACAAATAGCCTGACTCGCAGTGGAGTGCTGCTACATCGACTGAGGGTTTGGGATGGGGCAGCAATCTTTTCAATCATCATTCTTTGTTTTTTTTCTTCTTTTTCTAAAAAAGTCGTATGGGTTAAGGTAAGCAAAAAAAGTGAGCAAATGCTTATAAAAATACACTTTAGTAACTGTATATATATATATATATATATATATATATATATATATATATATATATATATAATATATATATATATATATATATATATATCCAGACAGCAAGCTTACATTGGCCCAACGTAAGTTTTAACATTGGCAAGTTTATTCCGTTGGGCCAACATTTAGCCAATGTTTTTTTCGATGTATTATTTTTAATTCTGCAAATCAGTTTTTTGTAAATATCATACTATATTGGGCCAACATTTAGCCAATGTTTTTTTTTCGGCGTATTATTGCAATTCTACAAATCGGTTATTTGCAATTATTGTACTACGTTGGCCCAACATTTGGCCAATGTAGTTTAGGCTAAATATTTTGCTATAAAAATCTGTTCCTACATTTATGCTGTAGCCATAATTCGGCCAATGTAGTTGCGGATTAGTATATATTTTTAAATTTGTTGCAAAACATTTTTAAAAATGGTATCGTTTGACAGAATAAAAAAAGGTTTTGATATTTTTTTTCCGTTTTTTTTAAATTATAAAAATAAAAAAAAAGAAGGTATATTTATGAATCTTCTAAGAATTTTAAAAGGTTCCTTATAAGAAATAAATTTCAAGAGATTCTTGTGACTTAATGTTTTGTTTTTTTAAATAATGAAATATTTGTTAACATTTAAATAATATGCTTAAAATATTTTTTACTACAATCTAGATTATTAATGTAACAATAAAGGCAATAATCAAATTATTTTTGTGTAAGATCTTAAAGTTATTTTTTTATTTTTATTGGAGTTTTGGCATTTCAAATGTTTGATTTATTTAATAATCTTTATTAAATAAATGTAACATTTCAAATGTTCAATTTATTTGATAAAGAAGACATTTTAAATGTCTTCTTTATTAAATATATCAAACATTTGAAATGTCATACAGTATAAGTATTGAAAAAAAATTTATTTATAATAGTTTAGATTATATAGCTATTATAAGATATATTATTAAAGGTATCAATAATATATATGTGGCATTGAAGTTGTTAGAAGCTGATATTTTACATTTTAAGTGTCTCTTTTGTTTGATTTTTTCTGTGTTTAATTGTGAAACCTCATCTACTAACATATAAACAGTGTACAAAAAGTGGTGTTATTTGAATTTATATTCTACTTATGTAGAGCTTTCTAATATTGCCAGACATTTTATTTTAAGACCAATGACTAGTCTATAATAATTGATTGAATTATGAGACTAAATCAATAAATAATCATTAAAAACAATTAAAATAAAAAGACTCAATTTAAATTGTTATTTTTATTTGTCTGATTTAAATCATGATTTAAATTGAAACAACCCTTTATGTATTTTTATCTTTCTGAGGCAGCGGGACATTATTCTCAGTTTTATTTTTTTTTAATTTAATATCTCTGGTTATTTTTCATAATTAGTTTGCATACAACAGTTAACAACTTTAAGCTTATACATTAACTTTAGTTTTAACTTAATTATTAATGATTTGATTTATAGATTTTTATAGCAATACAAGATTGAATTTAGCAGAAGGCTAAGCTTCTGCTCTGGAGACAAAAAAGGAAGGCAGCAAAAATGACCAGTCAAAATAAAGATTAAAGAGACAAAAAATTGTGTATATCTTGATGTAGATGATTTATCCTCAATTTCTTATAAAACAAAAAATATTATTAAACTTTGGGATTTACTTGTAACTCCAAACTCTTTACAGAAGTTCAATGTTTGCTCTGAGAAGTCGAATGAACAAAATTTATTAAATGGTAAGTTTTTATATAAAAGTCTTCATGCCTTATAATTAAAAATTTTTATTCATAGATTTAACTTTTACAGTTTTTACAAAGCTTTTATAATTTTTATAATTTAATCAATTAGCTTTTATAATTTTTTTATAATAAAATAATTAGCTTTTATAATTTTAAAGACTTTTTCATATATTACGGTCAAAAATTCAGAGTGTTAATATTTTATTGTATAATAATCAACATATCAAAGGTTACACCACAGGCTTGGTCAGGAAACAGGAGCATCGCTCTTGAAAACTGACCACCAAAATTATATTTAGTTGCGAAAAACTGGCCAGGTTTTTTAGTAACAAAAATTTTTTGTTGGATTTCAAAGTTGGTATCACCAACATTGAAATCCATTTGAAATTAACTATTGAAAAAAATAAAAGAGTATTCATATTAGTTTAAAGTTTTAACAGTTGCTAGTGGTTCATTATTCATTATATAAGCGTTTATTTAAATTTATCTAATAGACAAAAGTAATACAATATTTTTACACATGATATTATTTTTAAAAATTGTATTATTAAAATTCAGAACTAAAATATGTAAAAAAAATTATTTACAAACATTGGACAAAGTCAGGGAATTGTTTTTTTGTTTTAGATAGTCATGGAAAAGTCAGTAATTCTAGTTAAGAAGTTCCTCATTTCACAATTGAACGCTGTATTTTGAAAACGTGAATCACACTTTTTTTTAAAGTGAGATTATTTGAAAAGAATATTTTTTTTTAAGGAAAAGATAAAATTATAAAATAAAATAAAGATTTTTTAGATAAAACAAAGATTTTTTTTTGATAAAAGAAACAATTTTTAGATAAAATAAAAATAATTTTTTTACAGGAGAAATGTTTTTCTCTCTTGTAAAATTTTAATTTTGTGACTTGTCACATTTTCAAAATGCAGCGCTCAATTAAACTATTATGTTTTTTTTGGTGCTACCCATTCATTTTTTCTGAAACTTTTTTTCTTTTTACTTAGTGTTCATTCTTAGTCATCCTTAATAATAAGATCCATACTAACATGTATAATTAGATCCATACTAATATCAAACTTAACTAATAGCTAAGTTTTATAAGTTTTGTCTTTCAAAGCATGTATAATCTTAGCATTTTCATTACAGTAAATAGTAATTTTAAAACTTTTGTAAAAACCATTGTTAAAAACGGTCAGGGAAATTCATCTGATTTTTCAAGAAAAGTCATTAAATTTTATATAAATAGTTGGCACGAATCCTGTTGGAGAAACATTGTTTTAATATGAATTTTTTTGTTTTACATTGCAATATGTATCTCAAACATTAATGACAATTGTTTTGTGTCAGTGCCAGAAATTAAATGTACACCTGCAAATTTCATAATTCATAAAAATATCATGAATCCATTAGCAAGTATATACTTTTATCATTAAAAATCTACCCCTATGTCTTTAATTTTATCTGTTTTATTAGTAATTGTTGTATTTACTTTCATAAATTTTAAATATAATATGTAATTAGTTGTATAGTTTCTTGATAATATAATTAAATTTATTGTTTCAAGATAAAGTTGTATCCTTGAAAGATATGCTGGTATTATTGGCACAATGGGCAAGCATTGAAGTACAACTTGGTGAACTACAAAACACATCAAATTTAGTTATAAAAATTTGAGTAACAAAGGTATACTAATTATTGTATTGCCTGAAAGAGTGTCATTGCCAATAAAAGCAGTGGAGAATTCAAGTACTCTGGAAGAAAAAAGACAAGAAAACACTTAAGTAAATAGTAAATATTTTTTTATGATCTGTTTATGCATTTTGTATGATATCTTAGTACAATTTATATACTTTAAATAAAATACTCTTTGAAGATTTTTTGTAAATGACATTTTATATTAATTTAAGTTTAAACTAAAGTTAATGCCAGTTTGTGTATTTTTGCAGGTTAAATATTTGGTACAAATTGGAGTCAAAGACAAAGGAAACTGTATATGTTATTTGCTAAAAATAGTTTTTTAAAATGGCCCAGCTGTAAAATTAAACTATGCAGGGAGAGAAAAAAAAATTGGAATAGGAAAAATGTTGATTGCATATGTTGCTAATAGTAAGTGGTTTAGAAAAGTTTATTTTTTCAGTTTCAATTTTGTATTACAGAAATACTTTTAATTTGTTATGTTTGTTTGATGCATAATTAAACAAACAACTATTTTTTTTGCAGAAACTGTGAAGTCAAATAAGCATGGCTTATGCAGACATGTGATAGAGATAGCAAGAGAAAAAAAAAATATCGTGGGCACTAAATATCATAAGCTAAACACGATTCAATTAAAAGTAGCTCAGCCAATATCGAAACTACTCTATAAATTTTAAAGTGAATTTTTTTATTTAAAACTCAATGTGTCAGTTATATATATATACATTTATATAAATATAAATATATATATATATATATACATATATATATATATATATACATATATATGTATATATATATAACCTGTTATATATATATATATATATATATATATATATATATATATATATATATACATATATATATATATATATATATATATACATATATATGTATATATGTATATGTATATATATATCACCTGTTATATATATATATATATATATATCACATGTTATATATATGTATATACATTATATATATATATATATATATATATATATATATATATATATATATACATATATACATATATATATATATATATATATATATATATATATATATATATATACATATATACATATATATATATATATATATATATATATATATATATATATATATATATGTATATATATATATATATATATATATATATATATATAAATAAATATATATATATATAAATATATATATATATATATATAATATATATATACATATTTGCATATGTATATATATATATATATATATATTATAACAGGTGATATATATATATATATATATATATATATATATATATATATATATATATACATATATATATATATATATATATATATATACATATTTGCATATGTATATATATATATATATATATATATATATATATAATATATATATATATAAATATATATATATAAATATATATATATATATATATAATATATATATATATATATATAATATATATATATATATATATATTTGCATATGTATATATATATATATATATATATATATATATATATATATATATATATATATATATATATATATATATATATATATATATATATATATATATATATATCGGTACCTCGGAGGGATACAACACTATGTCCATTTTTTTCCATATTGACTTTATTACAGAGTTGAAATCAGCTTTTCTCATATTTCTTAGAGGAATAGAGCACTATGTCCAAAACCAGTTAGAACCGGATATAGCATGTTTTGAAACAATCCAAGTCCAATTTCATTTAGAGGGATAGAACACCATGTGGACTTAGTGTTTTATCCTTCTGAAACATGTGAATTACTACTGGACATAGTGTTGTATACCTCTACACAGCCTGGCGGATTGTTTGTGAACTAAGAGTACTTTTGACAGTTCTGATGAGTTTACATGCCGTGCGTTCGTTTATACCCACCTGGTGACTTGCGGTTAACTAAAAGTCACTTTCCCGTTCTTTTATTGGTACTTGAAGTCACCGTAACTTACTACAAGCGTTCTTTTATGGGTACTCTGTAAGTTCAGTTACTTCCTCATCTTACCGTAGTTTGGACTTCGGCGAGATCAGTTGACATGCTCAGTGTGTCATCTAGGCGGCGCTTATGTGCTGTCGCCCTGGCAACCTATTCTCAGCAGCCAATAGTGTCAAAACTTCATAGCTAACTAACCGAAAGCATTCGGGAGAAACAAGTTAACTGCAACTAACCAGGTAGGTACAAAAGAACACACGGATAGTTGGATGTATTTTAAGTCATAATATTTGCTCTTTTTTAGTAATAGTAAGAATAATGAACCATAATTCTCGTGGGAGAAAGATTCTGGAACTATTGAAAAGTTCTAAAAAAGATTCTACTACAGGTAAACTACTTTTTTGCTCATTATTTTTAATGTGATATACATAACCTCAAACAGTTAATGTGATGTTTTGTTATGAACCTAAACTTCAAAATATTATGTTTTACATGTAATATTATAAGACTTGTTTTATTTCAGAACCAAATCATACAAACAGCAAGGATCAAATAGAAAGGATGTTGAAAATGAAGAGGATAATGGAGATGAATTGCGTTTCGACGAAGATGATGATGATTCTGATCTGGACAAAAATTATGAACCTCCAAGCTCTGAAACGAATTCCAGTGATGATGTCCCTGTATTTAATGAAATACAAAATGAGGTCAGTAGAAATAAAACTAGTGCTAAAACAAACTCAAATGGACATGAGCTACGTTTACTTGAGGAAGACTTAAATTTGATTGCAGAAAATCAAGTAGGCCTAGATTTGCAAGGAACAGTAGGCGTAAGGAGAAAAGTGAAAAATAAATTTATTTCTATTCAGATAGGTAAAAAACGTGTCGTTCATACCAGTGAATGGGCATGTAATATTCAGAAACGTAAATATTCTGCAGGTGAAAAATATATTAGTAAAAAGGGTAAAGTTATTCCTGCCAGAATTATTAAACCTCCTTTTTCTTGCAGACTGAAATGTTCTGAAAAATTATTACAAAGTGACAGACAGGAGATCTTTAATGCATACTGGAGTCAGGAGAAGGGAAATGACATAAAACGGCAATTCATTGTTTCATGTGTAGAGAAGCATAGTACTGTCCGTTCAAGAAAACGAGACCTTGCCTCCAATAAGTCAAAACAAAATACTCTACAATATTATTTTACAGTAAAAGGCATACGAACTAGAGTATGTAAACTTATGTTTTTAAATACACTATATCAAACATCGTGGTAGTTAATGTTTTGAAAAATATTGAACCAGGTGGAATTGTAAAAATCGATCAAAGGGGTAAGCAAACTCCCGTCAATAAAACACATAATGACACTGTTGAAAGTGTAGTAAGACACATCTCTTCCTTCCCAAATTATAGCAGTCATTACACTAGGGAAAAGAGTGATATGGAGTATTTGGGTCTGCACCTGAACATAGAGAAAATGTATGAACTGTATGTAGAGGATTGTAATGAAAATGATTTCAACCCTTTGTTAATAGCTAAAAAATGGCTCTACTACAATGTGTTCAACAAAAAATTTAAGTTGAATTTTAAACCACCAGAAATAGACACGTGTGACACATGTGATTATTTTCAAGCAAAATTAAAAAATAATAATTTGACTCTAGATGAAAAAAATTCTATTGAGGAAGACCATAATGCACATCTGGATAAATCTAAATTAAGGTATGATTTAAAAAGCGAGGACACCAAAAAGGCTAACAATACCCTTAAGGTATTAACGGGTGATCTTCAAAAATGTTTGCCGTCACCCCTTATAACAAATTGCATAAGCTTTTACAAAAGAAAACTTTGGACGTTGAATTACACCCTTTTTGATTCTTCTGATTCGTCAGTCCATTGTATTATGTGGGACAAATCCAAAGGAGCTCGTGGCGGAAATGAAATCGGATCTGCATTACTGAAATGGGAAAATACCGTCATTCCTGGCAGTGACATTGAAGAAATCATTCTGTGGTCGGATAATTGTTACGGCTAGAATAAGGATATTAGCCTTATTATGTATTTCTTTTGGATACTCAATAAGTATCCTCAAGTAAAAATCAACACTCAAAAGTTTCTACTAAAGAGCCAAACGCATATGGAGGCGGATACTGTCCATACACTGATAGAGTGGAAGAGAAAAAAACTTAACAACATGACAATTCTAACGCCCTGGGATTGGCAGCAGTTAGTCAGACAGACCTCAATGAAATATACTGTGCATAATATGGAACTGGAAGATTTTAAAAATTTTAGGTTTTTATACGATGTCAAAACATGTGAAAATCCACCCTTTATAAATAGAAAAAAAGATTCCATGCTGTTCTGTTTTACTGCAAGTAAAACAGAACAGCATGGAAACTCTGTTTTTGAAAAGTAATTTCGCTGATGAAAACCAGGAGATTGACCTTGTTAGGTTTCGAAGGCGACACCTTACATTGCCAAACGATTTGCAACTGGTAACACCAAGTCCAATACCAATATCACAACAAAAGTATAATGATCTATTGGCATTATTACTATATGTTCCTACAGTTTGCCATGACTTTTATAAAAACTTAAAGCATACTAGTAATACCACTAGTGAGTACCCTGAAGGAGACTTACCTGATGATGACTGAGTTTTTTGCATCTAAAATACCATTTTAGTTGAATACATAGATGTATTATTTGTATTTGTAAAGAGAATTATAAATAAAATAGTTAAATACATTTTGTAAGTCAAATAGTATTGTGTTTGCTATTGAATATCCCACATTAGGTCTTATAGTACAATAACTTTATTAGAGGGATACAACACCATGTCCATTAAAAAGTGAAAAAAAAACCATAAAAAAGGTTTTTTTTTTATTTTATAACAACTGCAAGATGTAAATAACAATAAATAGAATGTTCTGGTAAAATATTGTTTCAACATCTCAATAAATAGCTGTGCCAATAACACTTTTTGTTGAAAAAAAGTTTAAAACTCCTCTCCTGTAAAGTTGTGAAAATGGACATAGTGTTGTATCCCTCCGAGGTACAGATATATATATGTATATATATATATATGTATATATATATGTATATGTATATATCACCTGTTACATATATATATATATATATATATATATATATATATATATATATATATATATATATATATATATATATATATATATAATATATATATATATATATATATATATATATATATATATATATATATACTTACTAAAGCGTGTTTTGATAAGCATTTGCTCACTTTTTCTGCTTACCTTAAGCTATACTGTTTTTTTCGAAAAAAAAGAAGAAAAAACGAAGAATGATGAATAAAACAATTGCTTAAGGCACATTTGGAAGATTGGATTCTCTTCAAATATATCAAAGTTGTATATGAAATGTTCATATATAACTATATAGAATATTCCTTATTGTATTCTCTTCAAATATATCAAAGTTGTATATGAAATAATCCTTGTTAAAGTATTTTTCATCATCAGACCAGAAGCAATTTTGTGTTAAAGAGTTGGTTAACTAGTTTCCTACTTTTTTCTTTGCCATGTTGTTCTATAATATATTTTGGAGTCTTTTCACATTTTCTATATTTAATATTCTTTTTTTTTTAAATAATGACCAATTTTTGATTGATTTACACCAAATTTAAGACCTATTTTTCTCTGACTGACCCCTTTTCAATTGTTGACAAGTCTCGTTAATTTGGCTTTCTTTTCTCTAGACCAGGATGTTGGATGACCAGGGTGCTTTCTATCAGAAAAAGATTGAAAAGTTTCAAGTTACTTAAGATTATCATATATTGTAGTAAATTCTTCCTTTTCAAAATGATTATGATTTCCTTTTTTTTTAATATTAGATTTATTTACTAAAAACATTTTGAGTGCTTTCGAAAAGATTCTCGTTCAGCTATATTTAACCTCATTTTAAATAATTGTGTTTCAAGTAATAAAGATTATACTTTATAGAACGTTTATGCCTACGCATAAAACCAGGAAAACAAAGTATTATACTCAAATAATTAAATTCAGATTTGCCCAATAACTTCTTCATCACCCATTATATGTATATGTATATGTATATGTGTATATATATATATATATATATATATATATATATATATATATATATATATACATATATATATATACATACATATATACATATATACATTTATATATATATATATATATATATATATATATATATATATATATATATATATATATATATATATACATACATATATATGTATGTATAAAATTTGTATGTATATATATATATATATGTGTATATATATGTATATATATATATTGTATTATATTGTATATATGTATATATATATTGTATGTATATATATATATATGTGTGTATATATATATATATATATATATATATATATATATATATATATATATATATATATATATATATATATATATATATACATACAAATTTTTCATATCACTTATATACTTTATTGAATAATGAATAATGATAATTTTTTCAATGACTTCTTGCCAGCAGAAGGTAATTTGTATATTACATGCCTAAATAAACATGTGCCAATGTGTTGAAAATTTTTATTGAAATAGACAAAACTTTCTGGTAGACCTAATACATAGGCTGGACAGAAGGCGGATACAATGAGTGATTTTCACAAATTTTCAAAGAATACTTGTTTTTTTCCAGAGAATATAAATATAAATTTATAAGAATTATATAAAAAAGTGATACACTTGATTTATGTAAGAACAAAGTATATATTAATTTATAATAAAAACTATAATAACTCAATAAAAAAAATTTTAAATTTTCTTATATTTATTTAGTCTATATTAGTGTACAATTTTAAAAACGATTTAATTAATTAAAAACAAATCATGCATGTGCATTTTTTTGTTAATCATTGACATAGTTTAGGAGTTTAAAGGTTTTTTTTGTATTTGTATATGAGCTATTTTTAAAGTTTAAAAATAGCTCATATACAAGTTTTCAAATCAACAAACATAGTCAACATAAATCATTATCATAGTCATTTAATAAAACAACATCCAGGTCATATTTTACAACAACATCCAGGCCATATTTTACATAAACATCCAGGTCATGTTTTAAAACAACATCCAGGTCATATTTTAAAACAACATCCAGGTCATATTTTAAAAATCGGGAAAGTTTTTTCCTAGAAAAAACCTTGAAATATTTTTTTTAACATTTTTCATATTTGACAGAATATTAACAACAACATTTTTGATATTTTTTTAAAGGGAACTTCTTTTTACAAGTAGAGTTTTTGATGTCATACATTTTTCAATATATAAAATATTTTTAAAGAAAATATAAAAAACTTTTAATTACAATATTTTACAATTTTTTTTTTAACTAGATAATTTAGACAGTAGTTGTTTTAACAAGGAAAATAAAAATAAAATAAAAATAACCAAATAAAAGTATTTCCAACATAATGCAGCTGTTACTTGCTTTTAAACAAAGCACTAAACTTTTTATGCATTAAATATTTGATTGCGTGCTGCAATTTTCATTGAACTGGTTTTCATTATTTGTTTGATTAATAACTCTTGTTTTGTTTAACTTAATGAAATTTATTATTTGTATACACATGTAAATAATAAGCATCCTGTGGAAATATTATTAGTATGCAAAAAATATTTAAATACTTTAATTTTTTTGAGTAGTTAATATATTAGCTTAGTGCTATCGGTGTTCTATTTATCACCCTAGAAGCCAAGCGGACGTGGTTTGCAGGTTCAACTTATCTTAGGTTTAACTCTTCCAATTTTTAAATTTTGATATTTTATTTCAAAATAGTATATGTTTTTTAACTACATTTATTGTTTTTGTTTTTCATAAAATTTGTGTACATTTATCAACTGAAATAGTCATAGTCACAGTGGAGGGTACACACATTATCTACATACATTATCTACATACATTATCTACATACATTGACTTAAAGCATTGCATAATTTATGAATCATATTTTTGTATTACTTATATTATATATTTTTACTATTTTTATAATTTGACAAAAGGTTACAAAAAAATATTTTTAAACTTGTATTTCTGAAAAACTATATGGATATCCGCAAAAAAAAATTGTTAAGAAATATTTAGAATACTGGAAATATCCTGAAAAAGACAATCCTTTATTATTCCTTCTTTTATTCTCTTGCAATATTAAATTATTAAAACTATTAAATTTCAGGTTTGTTTTACAAACAAATCAGGCTCATATTGAGTGTTCTGACCTACAATCTCATTAAGTTGATATAAAAACAAGTTTACATTATTAAATTTAAAATTTGAATACTTTTTAATAATACAATTAAAACCAATGAGTTAAACCTTGCTATTTATCTTCTGACGCCTTGCTCTGCACACAAAAACAACAATACCTTGAACGACCACAATTACAATGACAACTACTAACCAAATAACCCAGCTTTTAGTCTTTGTACTGTTTGATTGACTATTTGTTAATAACATTTCAGCACTAATTGATGGTGTACACGGAAAGCCATACTGTTTCATTATTTTACAGTCAGCTTCATTAAGACAATGGAGTTTTTGATTAGTACTTAAAATTTTACACGGTTGAACATTGTTTACAAGATTATACTCTTGATCCATAAGAATGAATTTAACAAACATATAACTTGATCCTATAGGCTGTTCTGATGATGATTCAACCAAAAACACATCAACATTGCGACGCTTTCTGCCTGAAATATGAAAAATAATTTTTAAACAAATAAAATACTGAAGCAATTTTATGAAGACTTTCATAAAGACTTTATGAAGGTCTTTAAGATCATTTTCTTTTTTACTTTTTATTAAAAATGAGCAGAATGGTTTTTTCATTTAAATGTTAAAAATACAAGTTTGAATATTGCTTAACAGAAAAAATTCCTGCATACTCACATCAAAAGGAAAAAGAAATAAATATTATTAATATTTTTATTTAATTTCTTCTTGATGTTATCAAACGAATATTTTGCCTACAGTATACTTCTAAATTGCTCTATTATCAAACCTCTTTTAGTTTGTTTTCTTTGTTTACTTTGAAAATTAAAGTAGCAAAGTGCAAATTTTGATTTATAACAAATTGGTTTCACAGTAAGCTCTTTCACATATTTAAGAAGCACCAGCCATCTTTTTCTAGATGTCGAAAATAAAACATGCAGGTGTTGAAGAATCCCAAAAAATGTTATAGCTTCTTGGCAAATTTTGGCTATATCTTGCAATAGGAGATTGTAATTATGACATGTACAAGGTGTAAAAAATGCTCTTGAATTTTCTTTTAGCAATCTTTTTTTTTTTTTTTTCATTTTATTTTAATTCACCTCCTCAAGGCCGAGACGGCCACTACAGACAAGGAGGCTACTTATTTGTGGCTATAACCCTCTCTCAACTCTATAACTCTGAAACACGAACCTTGACGAACAAGGCCGCTGCGCGGAGAAACGAGTTGAGCGCGGTACTACCAGGGACGTGGTGGGAATCGAACTCGGAACCACTCGTTTATGAAGAGAGCGCTCTAGAATCTAGCCTGAATCCCTGAAACCTTTCCCTCAATGTTATATTCCTTTGGAGTTGTTAATTAAATTTAAAAAAAAAACTATTTTCTTATAAACTGTTTAAATTAAAAGAAATAAAATCTTTGTTTTTTACGACTATTGCATTAAGAAAACTAAAACTCTAGTGTTTAGTTTTTTGGTAATTTCAATAATTTGTTTAAATGCCGCCAAGGTTTAAACAAGTCAGAGTTGACAAAGACAGTTTTGAATGTTTTGGGAGCAAGAAAGCAATCCTGTAGAAACTTCTGTTGACATCAGATCAATAAGCTTAACAAGCACTCCCATCAAAGAAGTTGAGAAAATTTTTTTGAAGTGTTGGGATGAAAAATATTAAGATTACATAAAAAAAAGAGACTGGAAACTATATCTATAAATCATGCTCTTAACTGCACAAAAGAAATGGCATGTAACTATCTTAACAAGTTAGCTGAATAACTTATAAAAAGTATTATTGGGAACAAGGAATGTTTTATGCATTTATTTACAGAGTTATGGCCAAAGTAGGGATCAAATAAAACTATTAAAAATGCAGGTTAAAAAGTTGGAATTTCAAGTGGAGGACTCAGTGTTGAGAGAAAGCAGGAAAATAATTTCTTACAAACCGGGCAGTGTATTAATGAAAATATTGAAAATAATTCATCATCATTACCAATCTCGTCTTCAAAAGATGTTCTTTATGGTTTAGAAAACTATTGGAAACATAAATACAAAAGTGCCATGGAAGCTTGTCAAACAATATCTGATAAATCAGTATCTTATAAATATATATTAATATATATATATATATATATATATATATATATATATATATATATATATATATATATATATATATATATATATATATATATATATATATATATATATATATATATATATATATATATATATATATATATATATAATCCAACTAAAACAAAACTCATTTAACTAAAATGTTTAGTCTATTTAATTTATGAATTAAAAAACCATTTTATTCTTTGTTTTAACATTTGTACTTTGTTTTTTGTTTTTTTAATATGTTTCAAAAGATAAACGTTTGTCATAAAAAACGCATAATTTATTTAACAGTTTATTAATACTTATTATATTACCCAAAGCATTTCGATAATATAAAAGCATTTAAGATCAAACTTATTTAATTGTAACGGCTTTCTAAAACATTTGTCTTTTTTTTTAATGAAATTTTGTTTATCTTTTCAAATGTATTAACTTTAATTATTCTTATAAAAAAAATCATTAAAGAGATTTTCGTTGTCGTAGAATTTCATCGTTTCTAAAAACAAAACAAAAATTTCATTTTTTAATAAACTTTGTTATAAAAAAATGCAAACTTAAACAATTTATATATTAAAGTTAAAAAATATATATACAACTATCAAATATACTTTAAAAAAAACCATTATCAGTATTGTTACTTTATTTAAAAGCATTTTGCTAATATAAAAACATTTGTTAAAAGATTTGACATTATTTATTTCACCTAGGTATAATTCAGAATATTTATAATTCAGCGTGTTTTTTAAATTTTTTTTGAAATAACCATGGTCAAACTGTCAAAGCAAAATATAATTTGCCTGGTCATATAAAGATGTGCATGGTCATATTGCACATCTTTATATGACCAGGCAAATATGACCTTTATATGACCAGGTTTTTTATGACCTGTGAAAGACTGATCTAGGAAAATAAAGCCAAAAAAAAAAAAACTGATAAAGTAAAAGAAAATCCAAGCAACAACAACAAATTGAAGCCTTCTATAAATGTAAAGAAGAGTCTACATCTGGAGTGTACACCTGGAGTGTACATCTGGAGTGTACATCTGGCAAGAATGTTTGTGCATCATCCTTTTAATTTAGAATGTATTTTCTTCATCATCTTTTTAATTTAGAATGTATTTTAAGGATAATGTTTATTTTTTTTTTTATAACTTAACATTTTATCCTTTTTTCAGATTATACATGGCTTTCAGTATTTAACAGAAAAATTCGGGTTTTAAGTTGCTTAATTTAAAACATAACCTTTTGAGGTCCCCTTACCTGTAATTAAAAAATATTTAATAAATGCATCTACAAGTAAAAGGACCTCAGAATGCAGTGGGACCTCAGAATGTCAGGTTAGAAATAAACCAACATAGAACTTGATTTTTTAAAATAAACTCTGAAAGCGTTGAATAATCTGAACAAAGAATATAATGTTAAGTCATTAATAAAAAAATATTACATTTAATACTTAAAAAAATACTCTAAATTACAAAAACGTTGAAAAAAATCTACAAGCTATTAACACTTTTTTTAACAATAATTTCAAACATTTCAAGCCCTTCTAAAAATAATAATTGCAGAACCTTATAAGAAATGTTGCCTTAAGACTCCAAAAACAGTGCTAAAAAGATGCAAACACAGAACAAATCCAATTTTCTTTAAATTGCTTTTTGAAATACCTAGCTTTTTGAGGTGCTGCACCTAACGTTTTGAGGTACCAAATCAAAAACTATATAACAAACTTCAGTGATTACTTTTGATATTTTTTTTTTAAATAACATTAACAAACTTAAAAGAAACTTTATGAACAAAAAATATAAAAATAAGGTCCTGGTAAACTTCAATCAAATATCAGCAAATAGAGAGTTCTACGTTGTATTCTGGATAAAATCAGCTGTAGGATATGTCTTCAACATTGTCTTCATGAGACTCAAACTGAAGGCATTTTTTAGGTCCTATTTCACAAAATGGTTTGATCATATTTGGTTTTAAGCATGTTTCACCTCAACATGATGCTTTGCTACATGTAGATTTCAAAACATTATGGCAACACGAGCATTCTCATGGCAACACGAGCATTCTCATGGCAACACGAGCATTCTCGAAGCTTAATTGCTGCACAAACATTCTTTCCACAGGTACATTCTTCCTTACATTTATTAAATACCTCAATTTGTTGTTGTTGCTTGGATTTCCTTTCTTTATTAGCTTTCTCCTTTTTGGCTTTGTCTTCCTTGATTGAAGAAACCGTTTCCAATATTTTTTTTCCCTGCATCGACTCGTGAACCTAGGTAACTCTAACATTTCCCTTGTTTATTTTAGGTGTTACTTTGGTTACAGGCAACAAGTTAGGTATTTCTTCCAGTGATATTGATTTATCAGATATCGTTTGATAAGCTTCCAAAGCACTTTCGTATTTATGTCTCCAATATCTTGCTGAACCATAGGGAACATTTTTGGGAGATGAAATTGTTAGGGCTGTTGATAATTGATTATTTTCGGTACTTTCATTAATACACAGCTCAGCTCGTAAAAACTTATCTTTCTGCATCCACTTAACACTGAGTCCTCCACTTGAAATGACAACTTTTTTACCTGCAGTTATGATTATTTGTTTTGAGGCCCACTCTGGCCATAACTCTGCAAGTATATTCATGAAACCTTCTCTGTTGATTGTTATAAACGAAGAATAAAGTTTAAATTTAGCACTTCTGAACTCAGAGTGCAATTTCTGATTGATTTGGTCAAGGAGCTGGGTAACGCCAGTTGTGTTGGGTGGAGTGATAAAAAGTGTAATACTTTTGCTTCCTAAAAATGTCAATACATCACTGTCAAATCTTGAAGAGTGAACATCAGATAGGACAACAACAGGTTGTTTTATGTTGTTTATTTCTAAAAAGTTTTGGAGCCATATGGGCACTAATCGCTTTTCCCTTGAATATGACGTGGCACATTGCTATATTTCCTCCAAAGGAAACAAAAGGATGTATGGTTAAGCATTCTCTATTTTCTCTTATCATCTTATGACAACTTTTCCCTCTCCCAGCATACATTAAACCATTTGGAGTACCATCAACTCCATAGTTTATAAACTGAGGGTTTCATCACAATTATAAATTCCAGTGGTATCTATATCTCCCTGCCATACACCTGTTTCTAATTGATTTGCATCAATGAAAATATTACATTCTATAAGTTCTTCTGCTAATTCGTTGAGGTGGTTACATGCCATTTCTTTTGTGCAGTTAAGGGCACAATTCATGGATACAGTTCCTTGTTTCTTTTTGGTAATGTACTTTTGATACTTTGCATCCTAATGCTTCTGAAAAGATTTCCTAACCTTTTTTGTTTGGAGTGCTCATTGAGCATTTGGTAATAACTTAGTAATCTGATGTCCATGAAAGCTCTCTACAGGCTTGCTTTCTTACTCCTAAAACATTCAACATTTGTCAACTTGGACTTGTTTAAACCTTGAAAGCTCCTAAATAAATTATTTAAATAACAATACAAGAAAACTAAACAGTATGAGCTTAATTTTCTTAATTTACAATATGAAAACCAGGAATTTATTACAGATAATAACAGTTTATTAAAAAAAAATTATTTTTCAATTATGTGTACATATTAGCTATTCTTGTTTCTTATATAACAGACTAACAATATTTCTTCATCTTTTGTAAAAACTGAGCAATATTCCTTCTCATTTCTTGTTACAATGACACCATCAATCCGTTTGTTAATTGTTCTAAGATCTTTAATTAGTAGAAATCTTTTTGAATTAATTGCAGCCCAACCACGTTTATTGTTAATTTGGCACCACTCAACTGCTTCCTCTAACTGCTTACTTTTCATCACTATGACATCTCTTAGAACATTGCATCTTGATTTGCTTGTTGGTTTAATTCTAAAGAACTTTCCCATTTCTTATTTATTCTCTACTGCAAAGGAATATAAAAATACACTTATGTTGTATACTTTAAAAAATGCACTTCAGTTTAATTTATTTATTTGTTCAAAAACAAACAAAGAAAACATACTAAAGTGTGTTTTGAAAGAAGTTTCGTGATGAAACTATAAGCAGAATATTCATTTTATAACGTCAAGAAGAAATTGAATGCAAATAACTTTTTTTTTAATATATAAATTAACTTTCATTTACCTTGCGTTTTGAGGTCCCTTAACCTAGCATTGTGTGGTGGAATGAAAAAAGTATAAAAGATAAACAAACCAACCATTTAAAAATATATTTAGCATTAAAAAAATAATATATGCAGAAATTCATGATTAACGAAGCAATATTGGCAACAATACTACCTTTTATTTTACCTGACATTCTGAGGTCCTGAGCGAAAAAAAGCATGTCCTAAATATTTATTTAAAAACATATAAAAACTGTATTAAAAAACTACTAAAACTTTTTGACAATCTAGCAGGTGTGTTTTTTTAACTTACAGAAGTAAAAACAAAGTATATGCTCAAATATTTGGAGTTAAGCAAAATCTTAAAAAACACCTAACATTCTGAGATCCCTTTACCTGTACCCAAATATTGTTTAATAAATTAACAAATGCATGTACTTAAAAAATATTTAATAAATGCATGTACTTAAAAAATGTTTAATAAATGCATGTACTAAAAAAATAATGAATGAGCAAAGCATGAACTTAGCATGACTTTTTTTAAATAGAAAACATAATGGTAAGTAATATTTAAAAGAGAACAACAACATCTCAGAAACAAGGTTGATAACACAGTCTTTAACATTTACATTTTATTATCAAAATACATTAACTTGTTTGGTAGACACAATTATGGAAAATTATATAATGCTCAACTTAATGCTCATTTGTTAGTGTTTGACACAGAACTCACAGCATTAATTGTTTTAATGAGATTTAATGTGTGTTTGGCATCATTGCTCTTTTGGAACTTCCATTCTTGGGATTTATTTTCTTCTACAAAAGGCACCATTCGATTCTCCAGAATTGAATTATATATTTATTAGTACATTATACTTTCAATTAAAATAAGTGGTCTCAACCATGAAAATCCCCCAAAGCACCCTAAACCATCAAACCTTTGACACCCCATGTTTCATGTATCCTATAGTGCACATTAGTTTTAACCACTTGCCAACTGGTTTTCTCACATTTTGTCTAATATCTGAACCCCTCAGTATAAACTTGGATCCAACCATAATATTTGTCTCTACTGTACTACCATCAAATTTTTATGAGTCTTTGCAAACTCTAAAAGTGTATTTTGTATCTTCTCCAATATAAAAGATTTTTTTTGCTGCATGGTAACTACCCCGCATCATTCAAATGTTGCAATTTTCTGAAATATCAAGTTTTAATTTGCTTCTAATTCAAATTAGGGCCATTCCACTGTCATGAAATGACCTTACTGTAATTTTATTCTAGGACAACATTTTGTTGAAATAACATGAGATCCATGGTTTATGGGAAACTTTGTCAAAATTGGTTTTGTTTGGCTGGGAATGACCCATTACATTTCTGTTTTGGTTTACATTCATTCAGAATATAATTAGATTCAACTTTGAATTTTATCTGAATTAAATTTGAATTTTAAAAAGTTTTTTAAAAAGTTACAACTTACTTAAAACAGGATAAGATGTCATGTTTCCATGCAATGTTTCTGTAACAAACATTTCCATTTCAAAGCGAAAATTTCCAGAATAATATGTTTTAAAATCAGTGTTAAGTAATACTGGAAGCACAAATTCTTTGCTAACACAACTAAAAAAAAGTTGACAACATGTATTGTGTAAAACATCTAAAATAAAAGCATAACATGACACATAAAATATTCATTTGCATTATGTATTATATTTATCAAACTTTAATTTTTGATAAAAAATGTAAAAGTATGAAAGTACAAGTGTGGAAATATAGATGTTAAATTTTAAAAAAATAAATAAAATAACCCCAGCTGTTAATTAAAAATAGTTCCTTTTTAATGGACTAAATGACCAAATAGCAAATAGAAGTATTTTATTGTAGAATGACTAACAATTAACTATGACAATAGTCATAATTAATAACAATTAACTATGACAATAGTCATAATTAATAACAATTAACTATGACAATAGTCAAAATTAATAACAATTAACTATGACAATAGTCATAATTAATAACAATTAAATTGTCATAATTAATAACAATTAAATTGTCATAATTAATAACAATTAATTATGACAATAGTCATAATTAGTAACAATTAAATTGTCATAATAACAATTAAATTGTCATAATTAATAACAATTAATTATGACAATAGTCATAATTTATAACAATTAAATTGTCATAATTAATAACAATTAATTATGACAATAAAAGTTGACTAACAACTAACTAAGAGTTTGAAAAAATCTAAAAATCTAAAAATTGTCTTTTTTACTAATATTTTTTTGCTAAACTAAAAACCAATAATTATTGAATCCATTGACATCTATCATCATTAAGTAGAATATGCATTACTAAATTTATTCTGTCTATGATGACATCAAACTTTGTTGTTAATAGTTGTGTGCATTACAAGTAAGCTGATGTTGGTGAATGAAAAATTCTCTGTAGTTAGAGATAAAAAACAAATTTTGTTTGTTCATAAATGCATACCATTATAAATATATAAATGTATTAACTTTAAATATAATGTATATGTAAGTTTTTATCTAAAAACTTATATATTTATATATTTTGTTATTATTATTTTTTAATTCACATCCACAAAGCCGAGAAGGCCACTACAGACAAGAAGGCAACTTAATTGTGGTTATAACCTTCTTTTAACTCCATAACTCTGAAACACGAACCTTGACAAACAAGGCAGCTGCGAGAAGAAACAAGTTGAGCGTGGTACTACCACAGATGTGGTGGGGATCGAACTCAGAACCTTTTGCATATGAAGCAAGTATACGGTTTTAATAAGTCAGCAATTAAAGACAATCCAAGAAGACAAAGAACTGAGGACTCAGTGAAAGTTTTTCATCCCTTCAATAATCTAAGAGGCCTTAACATTTGACAATATTTTTTGTGTCAATTTCTTAAAACGATAAAAAGATGTTTGTGAAAAGAAATGATTAAAAATAGTTGCAAAAGAGGAAGATTTAAAGTACGACATGCCTTAATCCAGGACAGGCCAAAAATACCATTTGCATTTTTTTTTATGCAATAATAAAAAAACCTTTGTTCTTCTGAATTGTTCTTGTAAAAAAGACAAAAAATATGATTAATCTTACAAATAGCAGCTTTTTTAAATAAAGGATGAAAAAAGCTGAGAGTCAGAGAAAAGACACAAATCAAGGAGTGAAGGTATATATATATATATATATATATATATATATATATATATATATATATATATATATATATATATATATATATATATATATATATATATATATATATATATATATATATATATATATATATATATATTTGTGTGTGTGTTTGTGTGTGTTTCTTTTATGTTTGTGAGTTTTTTAAAATTCTGAGTTCAATAATTTTTTCTTTTAGTCGCACTAAACATTTGTTATAAAATTTACAAAAAATTTCAAATTTTTAAAAACAGAATATTTAAATTTTTTTTACAAACCTTGTTTTTGCTTTTATAAATATCGAACATATTTCATTCAACAAACATTGACCATTTAAACATAAAGATTCATTTCTGTCACAGTTTAACCCAGTGAGGCCTTTTGGGCATTGACAACCTGCACCCAATTGCACAAATGGACTTGGGCAAGGTATTCCTGTATTTAAAATGTGTATTAAAAACAAAAACAACTTTTGAACAAAAATTTAGGTTTAGTAAAATTACCTTGAATAGTGAAAACATCTGATGATTGGATTGAATTTGATGGAACTAAATTTTCCCAACATTTGATAACAAACTTAAATACTTTATCTACACTAAATTTCTCTATCACAGAATTGCTTTGAATGGTTAAGTTATTTCCAACAATTAAATCATAGGGCAGGGTCCTATCATAATATATAGAACAATTATATATATTAATAAACAGTTTAAAAGCTTGAACTTTTGAAAGACAAATTTCCTTTGTTTCAATTATATCAGGATCTTCTATAAGTATCTGACTCAATTCAGAACCATAACTATGCATATTTGGGGAAATTAGAGTATTAGTTAAGCATATCTTTGTTGGGGCTTCATTTACATCTATAAAAAGAAATTAGAGTTTAGTTAAACATTATCTCCATTTATATCTATAGTAAAAAATTATTTTTGTTAAAGTTTTTTTTTTTAACATTTGATTTTGAAATAATTCTAAAATTTATGAATATGAAAAAACTTGTCAAGTTATCAATTATAAACAAAAAATAAAATTACTATAAATAAAGTATTAAATATTATATAACATTTTTTTAAAATAAACTTTATATAAGGAGATCGATACATGGCCCAGGAAAAAAGTTCTATAGAAATTCTATAAACTTTTGAAACATATGGTCTATAGAAATTCTATAGAATTCTATAGAATTTCTATAAAATCTCTATAAATTTCTATAGAAATTCCTATAGAACTTTTTTTTCTATATATACTATTATAGAAAAAAAGGTTTTCAAAATCTTCTACCCTGATACTACAAAACAATTTCCTATGGACAATTATTTAAGTTTTTTACATTTCCACTTCTATTTTTTTGGGACTTGGTGAAAAGACAAAGTTTGTCTTCTTCTAGCTTCAGTCATGTAAACATTTGTTTATATTATTTACAATTGTAAAATATTTTTTTATTGGCAAATACACAGACACATAAAAAAAATATGTGCACAATCATTAAGGAAGGGTAAATCTATAACAGCCACAGATATCCCGGAATGATAGGCACTTGCAGCTGCAAAAAAACGAAGACTCTAAAGAGCCTAAACAGCCAAAAAGCTTTTAAAAAGTTGACGGTAGTTAATATAGAAAATATTGAAGTTCAACCACCCATGGCTCTACGCTGCTGCTGTAACAAATATTAAAATTTAATCTTATTTTTTTCTTTTACTTTATTATAACTTGATACCCTTTATGCTTGTTTTTTCTATATTTAAACTAACAATTGTTTATTTATTATATCGATGAAAACTTTTTAGCAAACAGATTAGTTTTTATAGCATTTTTTTAACTATATTTTAACTTGATACTATCATTATTCATTTTTGTTTATATTTACATTTGTTTATTTTACATTTGTTTATTTTAAAAGATTAGGTATTAAAAACAATGTTTTTATTTGTCTTTATAATTTTAGTTGTAGAGGCTGTTGAATATCGTAAAATTCAATTATTTTTATGTTGATTTTATTTTATTTCGACACTTGCGAATTTTTTGCAAACCAGTTGAGTGTTTTTGATTTTATTTTTTATTTATATAAATACTTTGTCATAAAATAAATTTTACATCTTTTTTAATGACTCAGATTTGTAAGCTTTTTAACATTTGTTTAATGATATTAACATCACTCATTGCTCTAATTTAGACATATATTAAATATAAATAAATATATCTTATTTATATAAATACTTTTTGTGTCATAAAACAAATGAGATTTCGCTTTATTTATTTTATTACACTATATTATATATATATATATATATATATATATATATATATATATATATATATATATATATATATATATATATATATATATATATATATATATATATATATATATTACCGGTACCCTAATATTTTGGAGAAAAAAAGTTTTTCTAAAGTAGGCCAACCTGGTAGTCAAAAGAAGCGAAATTTTATAAAAAATTTGATATTAATAATCGTTTTATAACAATCATATTGCCCAAAAAAATTGTCATTAAAAAACATGTAAAAATGAACTTTTTTCACTTTTAGTTGAAAAACCATAGTTATTATGCAATAAAATCTAAAATAATAATTTTCATATCAAAATATTATTATTTTTGAAAAATAATAATATTTTGATATGAAAATTTGTAGGTACTCAAATAAAATTTCGCTTTATTTGAGTACCTACCAGGTACTCAAATAAAATTTCGCTTTATTTGAGTACCTACATTACACAATTTTAAAAAACTTTTTTTTTGAATAATAAAAGGGCCTGCTAATTTTTGTAATTAAAGTTGCAGTGGAAGACATTGTTCAATCCATAAAAGTAAATACTTTCCTAAATTAGTACATAAAAAAACAACTTTCTAGACCATAACCAGGTTAGCAACTTAAAAAAAAAATTTTTATGACCCACCCTAATATATATATATTTTGTATATATATATACATATATATATATATATATATATATATATATATATATATATATATATATATATAGTCTTGCATGGTAGTCACAAAGTTTTTCCCATAAACTGTTGTTTTAAAGAGCGCGTTAATACGCCTGACCAGAAAATGTTGAAAAATTTTTTGCCCAAACCAAACCCTCAGTCGATGTAGTAGCACTCCCTTGCGAGTCAGGCTATTTGTCAGTCGATGTAGCAGCGCTCCGTTGCGAGTCAGGCTATAAAATAGTCGATGTAGCAACACTCCCTTGTAGCAGCAGGCTATAAGATAGTTGGTGTAGCAACACTTGTTTTAAAAATGTTTTTTAATAAAACAAAAACAAAAACACCACTAATTAAAAAAAACTTTCTAGTCATTATTATTGCGGTTTTTTTAAAACATATATATATATTTATATATATATATATATATATATATATATATATATATATATATTTATATATATATATATATAAATATATATATATATATATATATATATATATATATATATATATATATATATATATATATATATATATATATATATATATATATATATATATATAAACTATATATAATAATAGATTTTTAAAATTAATGAACTCAAAATAAGAAAAGGAGGAGCTCAAAAATTACAAGAGAAAAACCAAAAATTGATGAAATTATCAGCTAACAAATGTCTTAAAATAAGCGATTTCATTCCCAACAGAAATAATGTATAAATATAAGATATAAGTAAAGCTGATGAAAAAGTGATAACAAAAAGTAAAAATTATGTACAGATCCAAATTAATTCCAATAATAACAACGTCAACAACTGGAACCGAATCTGAAGATATTACAGCAACTAGTACTAAATAGTGACGATGTAGCAGTTGAAAATTTGTCAGAATGTACACAAAATGAGATTCAAGTTCAGATAGATTCAAACATTAGCATCGCAGAAACCGTCAGCCATCATCCTGCTTGTGATAGTGATATGGTTGTTGATCAAGGTGTAATTATTGTAGAACAAAATATTGACTGGTTTTCTCGTCCACCATCAACACTTCTCAATAAATTTTTTGAAATACATCCAATTCAAACTACCAGAGATCCTATTGTTGTGAAATCTTTTGTACGGAAAAATATTACGAATCGTAAATGGTTATCTTACTCTGAAAGCAACGATGCATTATATTGTTCAATATGTTTAGCATTTTACCAACTGTTGTAATGAGTTCTTTTGTTAGTGGAATGACAGATAGAAAACACATCAATGTATAAGCAGCTTCAAACTCATGTCCCCTGTAACTAAGACCACGTTTTCCAATAATTTCACCCGCAGGAGCACAAGACGTCGCTTTTGAACTTGTTCTCGGCGTACAGAAATTTGAGTAGAAAACAGTAAATTTGAGACGTTGGATCTAGATACATGTTGGAAATAGTTTTCTGTGCATTCATTATGCAATGCTGATTTTTCATGTTCATCAACTCTTTGATGTTCATGAAAAATCAGCATGATTTTCATGTTCATCAAAGAGTTGATGAACATGAAAAATCAGCATTGCATAATGAATGCACAGAAAACTATTTCCAACATGTATCTAGATCCAACGTCTCAAATTTACTGTTTTCTACTCAAATTTCTGTACGCCGAGAACAAGTTCAAAAGCGACGTCTTGTGCTCCTGCGGGTGAAATTATTGGAAAACGTGGTCTTAGTTACAGGGGACATGAGTTTGAAGCTGCTTATACATTGTCAGATAATTCAATTGATCATGGAAATTTCTTAGAAATGGTGTTACTTGTCAGTAAATATGATACTTGTTTGTGAAAAACGGAAGAACACAGGAAGTACTGGAAGAGGTTCCATGGTTACTTTTCTTTCAAAAACCACAATAACAAAACTCATTCAAATTACGAGTCGTTCCACACAGAAAATCATTGCAAAAGAAATTAACTCAGCTGGTATGTTTTCAGTTCAAATTGATACAACAGAAGATATAACAACTAAAAATCAATGCTTAATAGTTGTGAAGTATGTAACACATTCACGAAAGATTATTAACTACGATTGCCTGCGACTCTTCTACTGGCGAGTATCTGTCGAGTTTAGTATCTGAAACTTTAAAGGCATTGAACATTAATATTTTAAAGTGTGTTGGTAATTCAACAGATGGAGCTGCAAACATGAATGGTGAGTATAACAGTTTCGCAGCTTAGATGTTCAAAGAAAATCCAAACCAAATACATGTATGGTGTTATGCTCATGTTTTAAATTTGGTTATTTCAGATATTTGTATTGTAGTGTCGTTTTATCCAGTATTTCCTTGTTTAATTTGTTGAATGACGTATCAGTGTTTATTCCTGGATCATATACAAGAATGAATATTTTTGAAACAGAAAATCAGAATGATATACACAATCGCAGAATTTCAACTACTGGTGGTCAAAGGATGCAGCGTTAACAAAAATATTTGGTACCTTTGCCAATCCGCATTCTAGTTTCTACGTTGAACTTGTAGTTGCATTGTCTAATATTGAAGACAATTTAAGTTTCAAATCTGAAGTTCGAGTAAAAGCAAAAGGCTTCAAAGAAGGACTCAATTAGGAAGTATGACACAATTTTAATTGCACAAAAAAGGAAGTATGACAATTTTAATTGCACACATTTTTTTACGGGTTTTTCAGTTGACGACACCGCTCTCAAAATATTTACAAACAGTAAATATGGACATTTTGGTTGCATACAACATGGTTACGCAAACGATAGACACATTGAAAAAGTATTTAGAGGAATTTGATATAGTATTGGAAGCTACTAATAATTTTGTCTGTAAAATTATTGAAAAACTTGAACAACTTGAATTAGAAGCAGAGAATACTCTACCAGAAAAAAAAATTCGAATGAAAAAAGTATTATCAGGCAAAACTTGTCCAAGTGAATTTGAAATTCATTCTGATGTATGTGATTTTGCTATTCTAAGTCCTTCAAATTTTGAACAGTTGAAAGCTCATAGTGTACCAACATCTGCTTTAAATAAATTGAGTGAACATTTATTGCCGTTTGATGAAGAAGCTACAGCAGAAAATTTACGTACTGAGCTTACTAGTTTTGCTTCAAACTGGAATAATATCAAAGAGTCACTTTTGAGTACATATGACATAATGGATATAAACAAAGAAAGTGTTGAGGAACTTGAATATAATTGTCGAAAGTCATGTACTGCCTGTAAAAACTGCACAGTTTGTTGCTACCTTGTTTTGATTCAATATAATTTAATAAGTGAAGCATACGCAAAAATTGGGTTAGCTTATAAATATACTTTGTCACTTTCATTTACGCAAGTTGCATGTGAAAGAAGCTTTTCAATTTTAAAGTTCATCAAAAATCATTTGCGTAGTAGTATGGCTCAAGAAAATTTACAATCATTCATGCTCATGAATACTGAAAAGGAAATTCTAAGCAATCTTGATCCCAAAACAATAATTGACGAGCTGAAATCTAGTGATCTGTTTAAAAATCTTTTAGTTGTTTGAAAATTCTTAATTAGTTGAATATTTAAAATAAACATATTTGCTCTTAAAAAATTTGTTTAAAAATTTCATAGTTAAATTATAAAAAAATAGTTAATTAATTTTCCTCTAATGTGGGCCGGTCCAATATGAAATGCACGGGCCGATTTTTAGTCCCAGTCCGCCACTGATATATATATTATATATATTATAAATATATACTTTTTAATGTATATATTTTATATACATTTCAAAATTATAATCGCTAATGCAATAGCAGCAATGCCAGCCATATTAGCTGCTGCACCACCCTTAACTGTAACTGGTTAAATGATTTGTAGTTTTTATAGGCAATTATTAAATTAATTATCATTTTAATAATTTTTTAACAGAAATTTTTTTAACATATGAAGCTTTTTCACGCTATTGAGATGTTAATAAAACACCCACATCCTATAGTGCGCATAAGGTGTGGACCTAGAATGGTGGTGGTAGTGGGGGGGGAGAGATTTCCCCCTCATTTTCTTTGATAGTAAGGGGTTACTGAAAGTGTGATGGGTAAGTGTGGGCAGGGGAAAATGTTTAACTAAATCTACAAATAGGAAATGTAGTTTAATGTTTTTTATAAATATGTAAACTTTTATCAATCTTTTTTTTTGTAAATACAAATTAAAAAAAAAAAAGACAATTTTTTTTTATTTTTTTTATAATAAGTTAGGTTTGTAAATAAATTTTTGGCAAGATATACATCTTGTTTCTATACTAAATTTAAATTAAAAATGTCATTTAGCAAAACTCTCAAAATATTTAAGTAATTAAAAAGTTTTTTTTATTTATTCACAATCACAAGGCTGAAAGCAACCTATTAAGTTAAGAGTAACTAGAAAAAAAAAAAGAATAGAATTTTAGAATAAGGAAACAGTTGACAGAAGACTTGAAAAGTTGTAGATTGTATGAGTCAGGAAAACATGAAGATAGGAGAGAGTTCCAAAGGGTCAAAGTGTAGTTAAAAAAACTAGACAAATTTTAAAGCATACCGGGACAGATACAGTTAAAGACTTTATCCAATGGCAAGTCAATCGAGAATGAGCATTAGTTGATTGAACTAGAGATAATAGATCCTTTAAGCAACGACAATGATAGTATTTTTAGAAAAGAGAAAGAGACGCAACTTTATGAGGAGGGGAAGAGGCTCAAGCTTAGCAGATAGAGCGAGCCTAACTATGTTTACAATGCCTTTTTAGACCTTTTCTGAAAAAGAAAGAGCATTATTAGAAGAACCAGCCCAAATATGACAACAGTATTTCATACAGGGACGAATAAGAGATTTGTAGAGGTAGAGAATGAAATCAGGAGTAAGAAAATGGTGAGCACGATAAAGAGAAACAACCTTTACAGATGCTAATTTAGCAATTGATTATATATGGTTTCCATAAAAGATCAGTTGTCAACGATAATTCAAGAAAACATAAAGAAAAGAACTCAGTGAGAGAGTTGCCATTCATTAATATAGAAATGTTGACAGTATTGCAATAGTTGTTTGCAGTAAAAAACTGAAGTTAAAATTCGCAAGCCCCAATATGTTACAGAAGTGAGATCAGATTCAATATTGGCTGCTTGTTCTAAATAATCAAAAAAAGAAGACTTTTTGTCAAGACAAGAGTATAAAGTTGAATCTTCAGCATAAAGAGAGCTACTTTAGATGTAAGGTTGTCCTTACATCTAAAGTAGCTCTCTTTTTGTCAAAGATACCAAGGATAGAACAATAAGGTACCCCAGAAGTTACTGGAAATAAAGAAGAGTGTTGACATTCAAGGATGACTCTATAAAAGCAGTTACAAAAAAACAATTTAATAGTTTCAAAACTTTTTCAGGTATTTATGAAGAAAGCTTATGAAGAAGACCAGCATGCCAAACTTTGTCAAAAGCTTTAGATATGTCAAGAGCAATAACCCTAGCCTTTTTGTCTCCATCTAATGCACAATAAAATCTTTTAATCACAGCAGTTAGCAAATCGGCCATAGAGCAAAAGGATCCAAAACTGTATTGATTGTCTGACAGTAAGTTATTTGACTCAAATAGTTATTTGTTAATCAAAGGCTCAAAAACCTGCTAATAGCAGAAAGAAGACTGATCATACGATAATTGGAGAGGTCAGAATGTTCTTTGAAGTTTTTGAAAATTAGAACCACAGATGCCATTTTCCAGTAGGCAGGGAAACAAGACTTGTTCAAGCACTTTCAAATAATTTAGAGAGAATTGAAGAGAGTTCTGGAGAATATATATTTGTAAGATTATGACATAAATGTTGTCTTAAGCTGTAATTTGATTTGACATATGACTTAAGTAATGGAAGCTGGAATGATTTGAATGTCTAACAATGGGTTGAACTGTTCAATTGGAATGGAAGGAAGAAAATGGCTATAAGATTCAAGAGTCGAATTAGAAGAAAAGTTATTTGAAAGTTCTTCTGCCTTATCCTTGTGAAAGGTAATAAGATCAGTCCCATGAATGGGAGATGGTATGTTCAACCTACCCTTGTTAAGGACTGTTGAAGTTTTTCGCTGTTAAAGATTTTCCAAAAGTCTCTAGAGCCTTCTGAGTGAGCTGAGAGTTCTGAGATTTAATAAACTGAGAATAATGGAGCTTTGCATCAGACAGCTTTTTTTTACATTGATTTCTTGCAATAAAAAATAGCTGTTTGTTCTCGAAATAGTTAATGTTTTAAAAAAGATGAAAAAATGATTACGATTAGATATAGATGCACAAGATTGTGAAAACCACGGAGAAGAATGAGGTTTGACTTGGAACCCAATTGAAAAAATAAAAGCTTCAACTCCTGCCTGAATCCAGGAGGTGCATTTATCAGCTGAGAAAGAAAAAAAATCAAGGAGTGAAGGTAAATGTTAGGGTTGACTGGAAAATGAGTCATAACCTTAACTATCTGTGTAAGAAATTGAGAAATGCAGAAATTAAAGGTTTTTATGCCAACAGGGTTAGTGGTGTTAGAGCCTAGCCATTCAGTGTGATGAGCAAGTTACCAATAACAACAATATTGGCAGAGGGGTAAAGAGAGAGGACATGATCAATTCGATTAGAAATTACATCTAAAAGAGTGCAGTCTTGGGAAGAATGAGAATGTGAAGAGTTACTATGTGGAAGCACATATAAAAAAGGTCAAAGGATTCAAACCTGATTTCACACCAGATAGGTGAATTGATAATAATGTATACCCCCAAGCCAAGCATGTGAATACTGGAGTCTTTATGAATCAAAGGATAGTACCCATCAGTTCTGATGTGATAGTGTTTATGTTTCTTCAGTTAAAATAATATTTCAGTAAGAGTGTTGTGAATATATCAGTAAGAGTATTGTGAATATTTCAAAATGCAATTAATAATTTTCATAATAATCTACAAGTATAGCTCCATTAGGAGGCATCTAATAAGTACTTGCGATGTAAAAGCATTTAAAAATCACTTTTTCATTGTATTTGTATATATGTCCTTATCTGTTAAAAAAAATTATCAAAGTAAAGTTTAATAAAATAAGATATATTTATAACATATTTTTAATCAAAATAAACATTTTACTATATTCTTTCTTTTTTTTTTTATAGTTTTTTCTCTATTATCTCAAAATGGTAGAGTTATCTGTTATGTTTTTCTACAAAGATTATTATGTATTATGTATTATGTATTACAAACATGTTTTATTTTATTATTGTTATTTTATTTCTGTGGTTCTACCTTGGTGTTCTACCATTGCTCATTAGTTTACTTTGTCTACTGTTCAAATATGGTTTTAATTTAGTAAATTTCAATTATTTGAAATTTACTATGTTGATCAATAATAGTTTAAAAAAAAATAATTTGTTGCAATCAAGGTAAAAATAGTTTGTTGCAATCAAGGTAAAAATAGTTTGTTGCAATCAAGGTAAAAATAGTTTGTTGCAATCAAGGTAAAAATAATTTGTTGCAATCAAGGTAAAAATAATTTGTTGCAATCAAGGTAAAAATTACTTTAACTTCTGGTTAAATAATAAAATTTGTTTGTACTGTTAATTATTATGTTTTTACAACTTTGTGTAAAAGCGAGTTTCTATTCATCCGTTTTTTCACGGGAACAGGAAAGGGACGAGAAAAATAATCACGTGGGCATGCGTAGCATAAGTTTTAATATGTCTGAAGGAAAACTAAGCATGCTCACGTGATTATTTTTCCCTTTCCTATCCCCTTCCCGTGAAAAAACGGATGAGTGGAAACTCACCTTAATACTTAATTGTCTTTTCTTTGAAAATTTAAATATTTTTAAAAGAAACAACAGGTGAATTAATTTGTAATATTTATATGATGTCTTTTTTTCTTTTATCATATCATAATTGCTTTTTTTCATTTTAGATTTATCTTACATTGCTTTTTTGGCATATTAAAGAACAAATAGAGAGCTGACATCCTATAAGGCACATAGGGTGTGGACCCAAATTTGGGGCAAAGGCTCTTTTTTTAAAAAAAGGGAGAGCCACTCTTGAAGAAAGTGAAATATGAGATGAGAGAGTGGAGGGAAATTTTGTAATTATTTTTTTTGTAGTTTGTAAATCTATCAATAGTTAATTGATGATGTAGATGTAGTTAATTTTTTTGTGTATATTTTTCTTTATATATTTTGTTTTGTTATTTTGTATATAAATATTGAAATTATAAATAATAAAAAGTTGTTTTAATGATGATTTCTTTTAAAAAAATACTGTTCTTTTTTATAAATAAGAACTTGTATTGTTTTGTTTGTAAATAAATTTTGTTGAAAAGATATGTTTTGTTCCTTTTTCTTAACAACTAATGCTTTTTTTAATTTTCAAAAAAATGAATTTTTCAAGACCCATATTTCACGGGTCGGGAAAGCTAGTAGTTAATGTTGCCATTATCACTGTTTAAATAAATTGACTTTTTCATCCTTCTTGCTGTATTTATGCCATTAAAATACATTAGAAAATAAGTTTAAAGTTATTTCACCAAAAATTTCCACATCATGAAACAAGTCATTAATATATAGCAAAAAAATATTTGGTTATACAGGCCTTGTGATGAATAAAAACTGTGCGACGCATAAGCACGACGTGATTTTTGACGCCATTAAATTCTTTTTATTTGCTTTTCATATTTATTGACATTAACTGCACCAATTTACTTAATTACTGCAAAAATACTTTAAATCATTAATGTAGAAATGTTATTATTTTAAAATGTTTTGGAATGTTTCGTTTTTTAAAATGTAAAAACATTTGTTTATTTTCTTGACGTTTGACACGTTTTGTCTATACTAAACGAATAAAAAACATTATAACTAAACATTTTAAAAAGATTATAAAATATGCTAATATTTGATTTTTTTTTTCTCAAATATATAATTTGAAGTTTTTTAAATAATTATTTTTTCTTTTTAAAAAGTCAGCGAGAAATAAACTGGAAATTTTAATATTGTACGATTAAAAACTGTGCAATAGCTAATATTTTTACTAGCGATTTTATGTAATAATTTTTCATTTATTTATTTTCATAAAGCGGTTGATAAGCACAATCACTCGTATTACTAAAAAACTTTAACAAACGTTTTGAATAGATTTTTAATGTTTACAAGGAATTTTATTTTTGGTAAAATAAAATAAAATATTAGAATAAAAATATTATAGGTATAAAAGACATATTTCGGCGAAAAAATTATTCTTAAAAATTATTTTAAAAAATTATTCGAAAAACTATTGACGTTCTATTTTTCAGCAGCTGATCTTGAGCACGCTTCGTTGAGTTTCGGTAACTTTTAACAAAAAAGCGATTGTTATTATTTAAGTAATTTTTTTCGAGTTACTTTTTTAAAAAAATTTTAATAGCTGTACTTTTTTTTATTGAATCAAGTCGAAAACGTTTTAATATTATTCCTTTTATTTTTTTTTATTTGTGCTTATCAATTTTAAAAATGTTTCCTCGAAATTACTCTTAAATACTTTAAATACGTCTAACAGTTAATAAATATTTTTCAATCTATGGAATAATTTAAAACCTAACAAACCCCCATAAAATAATTATTTAAGTTTAAAATCTAAAACTAAAAGAAAGTATTTTTGTTCAATTTTATCGACAACTTTGCTATTGCTGAATAATTTTATTAAAATGTTAGCTTAAAAGATTTAAAATCTGAATTTTTTCTACTTGTAAATAATGAGCATTTTTTAATTTTTTTGTAAATCAAACTTTTGTATCAACTGCGCGTGCGGTTTTTAAAATACTTTATTAAAAGTTAAAATAATCATAAATTACTTCATTAAAATTCCGCTCAAAATTATCTTTAAATATACTCAAACAAAAAATTTTTTGCTCTACGCAAATAGCCCTAGCTACACGCAAAATCGCTCTTGGACGACGTAAAATTCACATCGCCCGACGCTTTATCGCAAGGCCTGGTTATATATACTATTATTTGCCTCATATTTATTGTGTCAAAAGACATAGTCTTGTGACAAAAACTATAGTATATATAATACTAATAGTAATAGTAATAATAACAATTATATACCTTTAACTTCAATAGTAATGTTGCTTGATACAGACAAGGGGGGTTGACCATCATCAGTGCAAACAATTTTTAGAGTGAAATTTTTATTTTCTTCATAATCAATTAAAGCTCCATTTTTTACATAGATGCACATGACATTCATAACAAAAAAAGGGTTTTCTGTATCTAGAATACATGTAACTTTTGATTGAAAATCAGGGTCATGTACCTAAAAGAGTAAAATAAATTAAGCATTAATTGCTTCATAATGAATATAATTGGACCATTTCAGGCAGATCTTTTCAAATCGCATCTTTAAGCTTCTTTAAGTTTGAATAACTTATAATGATATAATTTATATGATAATCTCTATGAATTTTTTTTTCAATTGAACAAAAAAAAAAAAAATAAAGTTCGTTTTCTCGTTAGTTTTTATAAATAAAATTATTTTTATAAATAAAGTTAAATGAGCAATCATCTCTAATTCTGAATAAAAGAAATAGAACTGAAGTTTGTAATGGACAACTGAAAAAAATAAAACACAGATAAGATCAAAAAACAAACAGACACACACGTATGCACACACATACATTTATTATTTGTTATATATAAACATACATATATATATATATATATATATATATATATATATATATATATATATATATATATATATATATATATATATATATATATAATACATTTATTTTTTTCTAAACAGCAAAATTTAATGTTATTTAGGTTGAGTCATATTTTACTTACATAAAGCAAAATATTAAAAAAACATCTAGTGCATTTAAAATTTCACTTTAATAAGTATTATGTAATTACGTAATAATAAAAAAAAAGCAAAAAAATGTTTTTCATTACATTTTTGTTGTTACATTTTATTATTGTTACAATTCGTTGTTACATTTTTGTGAGTGTCTTTAAGGTAAAAAAGTTTGTGATTGAAGATTTTTCTAAAATGTTTTGACATAAAAGTTTGTTTTTGAAGATTTTTCTAAAATGTTTTGACATAAAAGTTTGTGATTGAAGATTTTTCTAAAATGTTTTGACATAAAATTTTTTTAAATAATTCAATATTTTCAAATAACAAGTATAAGAGTTTCATTTAAAAAAAAACTGTAAAAAAAAAAAAAAAGCAATAACAAAGAACTAAAAAGCTTTAGTATTTTTTTAAAAAACTTTTTTAAACAAAAACTTTAAAAAAAATAAAATATACTTAATAATGCGCAATATTTTTTTAGTTGCTTTTTTAACTTAGTGTCTAAAATACAACTTAAATTGAAATAGATCGGCTTATTAAAAACTTAAATTAAATCTTTTTTAATAAACAGTTACAAAAATGTGTTAATTTGAAATATGAGACACAAAAACAATTTTAAAAGTATCGAATTCATTTCTTTAAGTTTCAATTACAAAAGAGTTCAAAAGAGTAATTCCATGTCAAATGACACGGAAATTTTTTTAAAATGCCTATATCTCAGATTTTGATCTTTTTAATTAAAAATATTTTCAGGGGTGAAGAATCCAATGAAATGATCAGAAATGTAATAAATTATTATTAAGAACTAGTGATTTCAATACCAGTAGTACCGGTACCGGAATGCTGGTATTACTGGATATTTTTAAGTATTGAAATACCGGTATTGGTTTGGCTCAATACCGGTATTAAAAATATATGTAAATATATGTAGGTTTATGATATAGCAGGTGCTATTGCCCTCTTTACATGAAACACGAAAGTAAATGAAATACTTAAAACAAAAATTTACTTTTAAATTAAAAAAGTTTTATTTTTAACTAAATATTTTTAGCAATATTTTTTTTTTTATTTCAAAATTCAATTAAACAACTTATTATTTTCTCAATCCCAAACTCTTTAGTGAGGATGATTTTGTAGTCTCATTACAAGATAAACGAGCCCGGTGGAAAATGAACTAGCAACTAGCCAGCAAATAGCTAGCTAGTCGCTACCTATGGGTTAAAGACGCGTTTAAGACGTATAAAATACAACAATTTAAACACGACTTTTGTCATCTTTTACCTTTTTCCTGCTGGAAGCGTTGTTTGATCGCGACTGGAAGTTTTAAGCATTTCATTTACTTTCGTCTTTTCATTAAGTCACTCGCTTTAATGAAAAATGCATGTTTGAATTTTGCACAATCATAAATATGAAAAGTTTCCCTAATGTAGAAAGTGGGGCATTTAAGTAACTGTGATCAACAGTTGTGCATTAGGCATGGGATTCAACAAGGTATTCAAGACATTTTGTACAAAAAAACCGTCAACTTCTGCAAAAAAAACTTGAAAGTAATCTGCAATTACAACAATAACAGAGAAAGTGACAAGGAAATACTGATGACACAAACAAAACCAATAATGATGAAGACTTTTACGGCAGTTTTCAAGTTGTAATGAGTGAAGAGAATGACTCTATTGAACTGACTGATGATTTGCAGCTGTTAATCAAAAAGATGCGCACTGTTGTGAAATTTTTATTTCGCCGCTCTCCGACAAAAATGATTAAAATTCAAAAACACACAAAATTTGATAAAGACCTTCCACTAATACTTGGTTACAAAACTCGCTGGATTAGTTTGCACACAGTACTCGAACGTTTTGTATAATTGAAGAAATGCATTCGAAAGTCACTGATTGCCCTTGAGACCAAAGTTGAGGTAACTAATAAGGAGTTCAATGCAATATTAGCAGTTAACTTATGTCTTGCGCCAGTAAAACTGGCTGTGGAAACATTGTGCCAAAATGCAACACTGTTGAGAGCCGATACAACATTTTCATGATAGATAACCTTGGAGAAACCAATTTAGCTGTAAAGTTATGTTGGTGTGACGATTCTATGAACAACATACTCTTTTTCCATCATACAATATTTTCTGCACAAGGGCCATCAACATTACAAGAATTTGGATCCAGCTCTATCTTTTGAGCACCATAGCAAACATAGCCATTGTAAATTCCATTGCTCGACTGAAAGATTGGCTTAATCAGAAAGCGTATAGCCCTTTCCCTTCCACCAGAGTTTTTTCCGATAGTGATTCTGTGGACAACGCTGTAAACTTGTCATTGAAAGAAAAGCTTGACTTTGCAATTTTGAAAAATAAGAAATATAACAACAAGGCAGTTTTCGAAGGAGGAAATCGTTGTATATATTTGCAAAATTCCTACCATTACTTGAAAACTGTGAAGCCAACAAGTTTCAAATCGGAGCGTGGATTTACAACAAGTGGTCACTGTCACAAAATTAGATGATCTCTTGAAGATGATATACTGGACGCCTTATGTTTTTACAGGCTCATTTTACAAAGCAGAAAAAAGCAAAAAATGAAAAATTCAGTAGTTTTGATGTAAAATAAATAAGCTTATTGAATCAATGAAATTTTTACTATTAACTTGAGATTTATTTATATTATGATAAATTTAATTTAGATTATTATTTATATTATGATAAATTTTAAAATAAAGTTTAATATTATTATTTTAAAATAAAGTTTAGTATTATTCCGGTATTTCCGGTATTGAAATTATTCAGTACCGAAATACAGGTATTGAAAAATGGTATGGGTATTGGAAGCACTACTAAGAACCTGTCAATATAAATTTAAATAAATTTAGGCAAATTTTTATATACCGGAATTTGATGCTCAAAAAAATTTTGTGGCCTTGATAATATTAAAAAAAAAATCTTTATCATATATCACATCATTATATATTTATTGATCTTTCATCTTTCATGGAACCATGGGCCATGACCCACTTTAAAAAAAAAACTTCTGAGTTTAACAAAGTAAAGATAACTTTGAAAGTATTGTCTTCAAAAAATGAATATTCTATATTCAATGATCTCTTTTAAAATATTTAAAAAAAGTTCATATGTTTATGAGAATTTTGATTTGCAAGTATACAGGTTAAAAAACAGTTAAAATAATATCAATAGATTTGGTGAGTTTATTCTGTGTAAATTCTGTGTTGATGTATTTTATTGGCTTGGTTTGATAAATGAAATTTATTGTATTGAAACCTTTTCAGGATGATGGCAGATTGCTAAAATTTTTATCTGTTAAACATGGCAACATTTATAAACCCACACAGCTCTTTTAACAAATTATTTTGCCCATAAGTGTTGGGTTTTAATTACCAACACAATTTGAATCATTGATGCACCTGTAACAACTGACACTTATTTTTTTTTGTATTTTATTTTGTAAATAATTAAATAAAACAGAACAAGTCTAAACTAAAAAAAAGTTTGAAGACAGTATTTTTAAAGTTATTTTTACTTTATTAAATTCAGAAAAAAAAATTTTATAGAGAAAATATGTCCCCTGGTGCTCCGGCCATGTGGCCTTGATGATATCAAGGCTACATAAGTTTCTCTGGCATTAAAAGCAGGCATATAAAAAATTGCCTAAATTTATTTGAATTAATAAATGCAGGTACTTGATAATAATTTTTTATATTTCAGATCATTTTATTCGTCACACCTGAAAATAGCCAGATATAAATGTTTAAATAAAAAGAAAAAATCTTTTTAGAGACTTAAAATCTTCAAACGTTGCAATTCTGAAGAGACAAGAGAGGCTTGGCAATATCTGCTAAAAGTAAAATGGTCATATTTTAGGATTTTTTGAGGCTAGAGGCTAAAATTTTCAAGGAATTTATTTTACTAAATAATCTCAACGGTATAAAAATCAGCAAAATCAAAGATATGTGGTGATCATGATGGCATGACATCTAAATATATATATACTAAAATAGTCTAAAATACATATACTAAAAGAGTTTTTAAAAAACCTTTTTAATATATATTTTTATTTAATTTTAGCTTCAACTGTGCAACACTGTCTTCAAAATTATGGATTAAAAGGATGTATAGCATGCGTAGCGGAGGTGATTCTGTTTAAGCTTGCTATCATGTATTGATAAGACTTGCTATCACAACATTTTTCAGCAATATGCTTTTTGGTCTAGACAAAGAACTTTGGATAATTCTTTATTTTTAAGCATAGCAAATTGGTACAGTTTTAACGATTTTAAACGGAGAAACTTTCATGGATTGAAATAGACATTGTTTAATAAATATTGTTTAATAATAAAATTTCACTTTAAAAAAAAAATTAGTTTATTTTTATTGCAATTCTTTATTTCTCTTTTTTTTACTAAAAATTTAATTCATTGTAAATGCTTTCTGGATGCGCTTCAAACTTTTTTTTAATTTACATTAATTTTTTTCATAAGGCAAGTGGAAATGCAACAAATATTTTTTAATAAATATTTTAATAAATTTTTTTAATATATACATATATATATATATATATGTATATATATATATATATATATATATATATATATATATATATATATATATATATATATATATATATATATATATATATATACACACACAAAGGATTATATATATCTAATGAAAAAATTTTCTTTTATATTTTCTGCACTTTAATTTTAAAAATGTGCACTTTAATTTTTTCAGAAAAAGTAGAAAAAACAAAGAATATTGAAAAAAATGATTGCTGTCCCAATCCAAACCCTTAATCGAGGTAGCAATACTTCTTGCATCTTTCTTCTATTTAGTCAGTTAATGCATGTACTGAAATTCATGCTCTCTATTTCAGTATCTATTGTGTATTTAACGCTGCATTCATATATGTGTGTATATATATTAAGTACCAAAAATATATCATGCATTGAATATGCAGTATACTGCATTTGGCATCAATTTTCCCATCAATGCAAACAAAAAAAAATAAAGTTTCTAGCTCAGGTGGAAGATTATTTAAATGAATTTACTTTTATTCTAATAAATGAATTTTGACTTGAAATTGATTTTAATCTAACTTTAATCTTTATTTTTACAAACTCATGGTAACAACAATAAAAACTAACGATGCGTATTAAATAAGCAATAAAAATTGTTTAAACTTAAATTAAGTCAAGATTATTAAAGCAGAAGATGTTATTAAATCAGAAATCAAGTTTAAAAGTAGTTTTTAACCAAGAATTTCTTCTAAAACTAACATTTGAACTTGTATATAAAACTTATGTATCAGTTTCACTTTTTTTTCATTGGTACTAATCATTATTAAATGTATACTTGATCTAATCAAGTATAATCAAATGCATGTAACTATTTGGATTTTTTTAATGAAATTGATTTTAAAAAAGTTGATTTTAAAAATACCTTAAAATTGTTAAGTTAATGTAAATTGTCACATTATTTCACTAATAACAGATATTGGTGATAAGTTTGATATTGTTTAAGCGGTAAGATAAAAGAAGTAAATCATTTTATAAAAACCACTTATATGTAAGTTTGAATAATGATTACGTAAATGACTATTACATTTGCTATTAGCGCTATTTATATATGTTGTATGTTAGGAAAAAACAAAGAAAATGTTA
This sequence comes from Hydra vulgaris, assembly GCF_022113875.1. NCBI lineage: Eukaryota > Metazoa > Cnidaria > Hydrozoa > Anthoathecata > Hydridae > Hydra > Hydra vulgaris. The sequence continues at coordinate 7,161,036 of NC_061158.1, read as the reverse complement.
TAATGGTTCAAAATAATGAAAAAACATTAGTTATTACAAACTTTACACGGTTAGCACAGATCCTGATTAATGCCTACCTAGCTGACTTGAGAATACCACTTATATAAGATGATAGCATACACACCAAGTTACCCTGTATTGGAAATTTTGAAATCTTTTAATTTTGTCCGAAGAAAATAAGTTAGTTTGAATGTTTAAATTAAGTGAAACTTTGACTTTATACTGCGGCAATAAAAACACCTGTAAAATGAGAACCACTTTATATATTTTGATAAAAATGGGTGCAAATTTCAGATGGATTGATACTGGTTAAGGATTTATTGCAGTTTTAACTCATATTTTGTTAGTTTTTTGCAACTTTTTAACAACCAATTACTGTGATATTTGTTCACTACTTTCAAAATAAAGGTTACTACAAAGTAATATCAAAAGTTTTTATTTGTTTTATTGCTACATGTACCATTTTCATAAGATAGACAAAAATACTGGTTTGCAATTTGAAGCGTTTGATGTTGGTTATGTATTGACATTGAATTATGGTTTGACTTGCTCATGTATTATGTGACTACTGTCAAAATGCATGAAAATGTTAAAAAAAGGTTAAAAAGCTTGTATAAAGACATGAAAAAAATAATAAATTTAGGTAACTAAAATAATTGACAATAATAAAAAGTTTAGAGGTAAGAGGAAAATCTTATGAAAGAATTTTTTGAGAGAGATTTTTTGTCCTTTGTCTTTTGAGTCCTTTGATGAGCAGTACAAATTTTTTTAGGAATGTTTCATCAAACAAAATCTCTTCTAAATTGTCAATAAGTATGATTAATTTAAACTAGGGCCCATAAAAATATGGGTCTTTGTAAGTCTATTCCAAACTAGACTTTTATATTCTTTTTTCTTATACATCCTAGCTTTCCGTATTCGTAAAATACGGATCTTTACCAAGCCTACCATTTCTATCCATATCTATTCCGCACCGATTATTTATACACCTAATCCTTACTTACTTCAATTTTTTTTAGTTAAACAATTTATTCTGAAAAAAATATTCATATGTAAAAAACTTAAGATGTGTACCTTTCCTGCATACGTAGAGCTGCATACTAAGAGACTTATAATTAGGTCTATTTTTGCTAAATGCATTTCATTTGATAGCTCAGTGGTGAAGTGCGTTGTCACTGTGTTTTTGGGGGTTTAAGACTCCCCTCAGCATAATAAATTTTGAAATTTTTTCAATCATGCTTATATAATTATAACAAAAAAAAAAAAAAATGTAGCAAAAAAATTTCTAAAAGTTAAAATAAAATTTTAAAGTTTTCTCCCTTTATAGATATATTATATGTCATTATCTCTATATAACGCCTGCAAACTCAACATATGCTAAAGACGTTTACACTTATAAATATTTGTACGTAACGCTATAAATATGGGAGTAAGAAGATCTTAGACCACTAAAATATAATCATAAAAAAGTTCGTTCTAATGATTATTATGAAAACTAAATAATAGCCTCAGCTATTAAACGCTAATCTAAAAGTTGAGGCAAAAATATTTTTCGTATTGACGTCGGTTTGTGGCAAAATAAACCTTTATGTGTCAAGTTTCCTTTTGCATCTGACATATTTTGATTATTTTAATTATGTTGCATACAATTGCATAAAAATATATAAAACTGGTACAGATATATCATTTCATGGATAAGAGATTGTATTTATTACAATAGTAATAAATAAATAGTTTTGTCTTTATTATATTTCTTTGCAAACACCAATATACTATACTTAAAATTTTTAAATGCACTGAACTGCAATTACTTTTAATTTTTTTGGTTTAGTGGCTTTTGTTAAGAGCTTTTAAATTTTGTATCAAATTATCTCATTTCATCATATTCATTGTATCATCCATTCTGCAGCCATTTTTCAAAACGCTTCAAGGTAAAAAAAATCTATTTTACAAAATAAGCTAGTTTAGTTAGAAATACTTTTAATTGTCAAAAGAAAGTTTTAAAGTTTTTTCTAGTTACAGGCTTTTTTTTTTTATTTTCATCCGCAGCTTATTAGAACTAATTTCCTGACACATTAATAACATAAGTATCTCAATCATGACACATACACAACAAATTTTTTCTCCCAGTGTTTTGATGTTTTTAGAAATTTTAGCTTTTTGAAAATACTTTTCATTTTTTAAAGTGTATAATTGTTACATATGCTTGTATATAATCTCTATAAAATTTCAAAAGTATTTTGTATTTTAAAATAATCAAAAAAAAATTTAAAAAATAAAAGTCAGCAGTGGTAGGACCAGTGCCGGCTTAACCCTTAGGCAAATAAGGCACATGCCTTAAGGCCAGCCAAAAATCCAGGCCACAAAAAATTTATACATAAATTTATATTTATGTCTTAGCTTTATTGATGAGATTATAATAATTATTCCAATTATTATACACATTTTGTTCATATATAAATTTTATGATGTCAAAAATTGTAACTAATTCATTCTTATAAGTGATAATTTTTTTCTTCTAAAATATCGATTTAAAATATTTCGAATAAAATATTCGAAAAATATTGTGTTTTTTTATATTTTTGAAATTCGATAACATTTGTTTTAAACAGTGGAACTCTTTCGTAAACAATAACAAAGCGCAGTAATAAAATTAATGGTTTTAGCAAATGAATAAACTTTTAGATATAACTATTGTTATAAAATTGTAATCCTTTAAATTTATTAGTAGGTTTAAAGAAAAAAAAAGCATCACATTAACTGCAGAATGAACTGGGTATAGCTTTTTTGTTCAACATGCCATGTTTTAAATGTTTTTATCAAAACATATTTGTCACATATTTTATTTATTGTTGATATTAATATAATAAAGCTCACTAACATAATATGGATTAGATACATGTATCTCAACTATACTGAGTGACTTTCATTTGACATGACTTTCACTATCATACATTATTATCTATATATATATATATATATATATATATATATATATATATATATATATATATATATATATATGCGGTAGTGGTGTAGTGGTAGAGAGCTCGCTTCATAAACGAGTGGTTCGAAGTTCGATCCTCGCCACGTCCCTGGTAGTACCGCGCTCAACTCGTTTCTTCGCGCAGCGGCCTTGTTCAACAAGGTTCGTGTTTCGGAGTTATAGAGTTGAGAGAGGGTTATAGCCACAAATAAGTAGCCTCCTCGTCTGTAGTGGCCTTCTCGGCCTTGAGGAGGTGAATTAAAAAAAAATAAAAAAAAAATATATATATATATATATATATATATATATATATATATATATATATATATATATATGTATGATTTTTTATCATATATATATAAAACAATATGTTTAATCATTATTATACCACATATTCATTTTACATATTCTAATTAATATTATTTTTATTAATAAATTTGTTCTTGCTATAACATAGAAAATATATATACACTATACATGTTGAACTTCAGTTCTGTGACCTAGGGGTATAAGAAGCAGACTATTAATAAGTCAAACAATCAATCCCAGTGAGTAATTTGCATGAATTTTTGAACACCATGCTCCTGAAATAAACAAAAATAAATTCCTTCACTTATAGGAATCTATAATTTTTAATGAATTATGTTGACGCTGTCATCATTATTGTTAGATTTCTGTTGTAATTATTATTTTAATTGAACAAAATATAAATCTGATCTTTCCAAGTTGAGTCTTTGTCTATTTATTGATGGATTACCTCTCTTTAACAGCACAGTGAAATGTTTTTGGGTTATATGTGGGTGCATTCTAGAAATCCCATCATCTGAATTCATAATTGGTGTTTATTCTGGTAGTTCAAGACCAAATTCATCAAATGATTTTCTTTTAGTATACTGGTAGTTTGATTTTAAATTATTATTTCAAATATCAAAATCTATATTATATATAGGTTTTGTATGTTCTTATCATGCAGTTCACAAGAAATCAATTTTTAAAACTTAACATCAATTTATGATATGACTTTATAAATCAATTATTTTTAAACCGAATACTTATGCTATTGAATACAAAAAAATATGTTTTTAAAGATCAATACTACGTATTACTTTTAGATTAATGTCGATACGTAAAGGTGGTTGGGAGCGAGCGAAGGAGTTAGAGAAGAAAATGAATGATGAAGATAAACTGTTAAAGAAAATACCCAAAACCAATTCATTTTTCACTGCCACGAACAAGGTTGATGCTACTGATAATATTACTGTCAAGTGGGAATACAGTGGAGTGAATGGCTTCCTAAATTCTAGTGTCTTCAAACGGGTTTGCCAAATGGTGATATCGTTGATCGTAACTGGCTTGTTTATTCTCCAGCCAAGACATGTGTTTTCTGCTTTTCCTGCATTCTGTTTTCATCTGACCGGTTACAGTTGTCTGGCTCAGGATTTAAGGATTGGAAGAATACGACACAATACTTAAAATACCATGAAATCAGTGCAAAGCACATACAATCAGTTCTCACTTTATGTCAAAAAAGTGTTGCTGCTGGGAGAGTTGACGAGCAATTGCACGACAATATATTGGAGCAGCAAAATTATTAGAGAAATGTCCTGTCACACTGTGTTGCAACTATTACTTTTCTTTGTGAGAGAAGTCTCCCTCTTCGAGGTAGCAATGAAGTTGTTGGCTCCAGAGAAAATGGGAATTATTTGGCATCTTGGAGCTGATTGGTCAATTTGATCAATTTTTGTCCCAGCACATCTGTACTCATGGCAATCGTGGACGCGGTCACACATCATATTTATCAAAAACAATCTGTGAAGGATTAATTGCAATGATGGGTGAACAAGTTATGGGTTTCATAAAGGATGAAATTTCAAAGTCACGGTAGTTTTCAGTTTCAGTAGATTCCACTCCTGATATTATCCAATGTGACCAGCTGACCATCATTCTTCGTTATATCAATATGGTGGATTACCAGTCTGTAAAGCGTTTTTTGACATTTATCAATATATCCAGTCACACAGGGCAGAATCTTGCTGACACACTACTTCAGTACTTGTCAGATCAGGACATCGACTACAAAAATTGCCGTGGTCAGACATATAATAATGCCAGCAATATGTTTGATAAATATATTGGCATGCAACAAATCCTGAAAAACAAAAACAGTTTAGTGGACTACATTCCTTGTGCTGCCCACTTGTTGAACCTAGTTTGCCAGTCAGCTGTGGATTGTTGCTTTGAAGCAGTTTCATTTTTTAACATATTAAATCGCCTGTATACTTTCTTTGTAGCATCAACACATTGTTGGGATGTCATGATGACCCATGTTAAAAACCAACCAGAACGCCTTGTTCCAAAATACCCATCAGATACCCGGTGGTCTGCTTGAGCTGATGCTGCAAAAGCAGTGTTCAAGGGGTACCACTAATTACAAAGTGCTCTTCAGGAGATCTTAGGGGATTGTACTCAGAATGGTAGCACAAGAAATGAATCGGTTCCATTGGCCAAACACATGGATACAATTGAAGTTGCCCTATTGTGTGAACTTTGGAATGACATTCTGCAGAGGTTCAACATTAATAGCAAGTTATTGCAAAGTTCTACAATCAAATTAACTCCAGCTATTGGTCTGCTGAAGAGCTTGCATATATTTTTGGATGAATGCCTAGAGAAGTTTGATGATTATAATCAGAAGGCAGGTGATCACTGTGGCAACAGCACATATAAATCTGAAAGTCGAAGACAACCAAAGTGTAAGAGACAAATCAATGATGGAGATGCCGCATATGCTATGGAAGGGATGTCAAGCCAGCAAAACCTCAAGGTCAATACCTTCTATGTCATCATCGATCAGCTGAAAAATGCATTAAAGAAACGCAATAAAGCTTACTCAATTGTGCTGCAGAGATTTGGAGTTCTGGCTGAGTATGACTCCATGACCGATGAATATATTGACATTGCTGTTAAAGGAATGGTTACTGTGTACTCGAAAGAACATTGTTCTGATTTTCCAACAGAATTTGGACAATTTATGAGCTGGTATACAGAACAGAGAAACTATGAAAAAGGATCAAGTGCACAGAATCAAGTTGATTCAAGTGCTCAAAAGATGTTTAAAATGCTGCACAATTCTGGTGTATATCAAGCATTTCCAAATACTGAAATAGCACTCCAGATCTACTTATGTCTGATGTCAACCAATTGTTTAGGAGAACGTTCGTTTTCTCAATTGAAAAGAATTAAAGATGCAAAACAATCAACAATGGCTCAACCATTGTTGATTGTTGACACAAGTGTCTTTTTGTACATTCACTTCTGTGCATTGAAAGTGATTTGCTCAACAAGGTCAACTTCAAATAACTAATTGAGAAATTTGCAAATATAAAAGCGCAAAAATTTTAAATAATGTAGTTTTTGCCTAATAAATATTCTTTTTTAAATGTTACTTTTCTTTTTTTTGTGGGAAAGTCCATATTATTAAGGCCAACAAAGCCTTAATCCGGCACTGGGTAAGACTCTAACCATGGCTTATTAGTTCAGAAGCTTGGTGCACTATCCACTTGGCCACGCTGGTATGTTGATAAGCAAAAATTTTTAAAGCTATACAATAATTTTTTTAACAAAAATAAATGCTTTAGATCAAAATTAAGGAGAGGTTGACGCAATGCAATTTTCAAGTGAAAGTCAAACTGTAAAACTTGATAAATGTTTCAGTATGCTTTAACATTACTTAATTTAAAGTTTATGTGTGTTAGTTTTTATACACTTTCACTCATGTTTTGTTACAACAAAATGTATTGCAACGCTTTGTCGCCACTACCTCTGTTGCAATGACTGCAAAGGGTTTCATGTCAAACATATTCAAAAGGGAAATACTAACACTACTAAAAGAATTAAGTTCAGTAATAATATATAGAGATAATTATTTACTTTAAAGGAAACAATTATGTAAGAATTAATTCCTTATAATTTAAATAAATATTTTATTGATTTTAATTGTTTATAATTAATAAAATTTGTATGTATGTTAATGAATTGTTATCAAAAATAAACTCAGGTTAAATTTTGTAAAAGAGATAGTTTGATTTAATAAATTTGAATTTAGTAAACTGCCACAATGCCAAAATAAGCAAAGGTTCAAAATGAAAATCGAAAATTAATTTACTTGCTCTGTCTGAAAAAATATTTCAGACAGGATACTGCTTTCCAAGTAGATTAAACGTGCCAACTGAATGTGACAAAGATCAGTATCAGTGATTCTGGATTTCAGGAAGTATACTTTTAATAACATTCTAATCACTTTAAAAACAAATAGTTTGAAAGTTTTCAACAAACTTTCTGAACAAAGTTTAATATAAAGATAAAATATTAATGTTTTGGTTTCAGGTCAAAGTAGTGGCCAGCCACTATAAAGCACTCCAAAATTGACCATAATAAATGTATACCAAGAAAAACAAATCTTGTTGTATTAGTCGAAGCTCATCTTCTCCATTTACTCTCGTATTTTGAGTATGTAAAATAAACGCGATTTTCCAGGGGCATTTACAGACTTGATAATTTATTCAAGCGCGTTTAATTCATAGGAGTTTTAGAGCATGACGTCATTGGAAACATTCTAGAAATTCTTTAAAAATTTTACTATTAAATTTTACTCAAATAGCTAACTATAGTTACTTATTTTATTAAAAGTTTATTTTATTAATTGTTCGTTAGTTTTTTACAAATCTAACGAACAATTAACTAAACCAAGCACTAAGAAAAGATATAAAAATTAAGAATATACAATTTGTAATTAACTTTCAAAATTTTGACAATTTAAAAAATATATATTATAAAACATTTATTTTTGTAAACAAATGATAATAGTTTAAAAGTTTTACGGCTTTACAGATGTGGCTCCCAGAATGAGCCATAATATTAAAGTAATAGTTCATTTGATAATATATTCTTAAAAAAATTTATGCTAGATATCTCAAAACGCAACAAATCGTAAATAATACAATTCCTAAAACATTTCAACAGAATACTCTAGAACTTTATTTTGCTTAGTCAGCGTGTTTTTTGAACCAATAGAATTAGTTTGTTTGCAAATTTGGCGGGTTTTTAGTGTTCACGAATATTCTTTTTATTCTTCCACAAGATGCTTTAAGAACATTCAAGTTAATTATGTTTCCATGTATGTCTGTAAAAAAAAATTAATATATATTAATTTTTTAATTTTTAAGCCCCCGCCATAATATATATTGGATGTTATAATGGAAATATAAATATGAATTAAGATCACCTCAATACCAAAAAATACATTTTTGAAAATCAGAGAAAAAATGCGTTAATAATTTTTTTTTTAATATTTACAAAGTAAATTAATAAAAGTGCATTATTATTTAGGTTAAAAATTATTTATCTAATATTTTGAAAGTGTTAAGGGTTGCACTCAAAGGATTGACAAAGAGCCAAATTCTTGTTGCGGTATCAGAAGATTTGCCAGAAACTCCAACATTGAACAAATCTGGTCACTGATTAACGCAAATGAAGTATAACTAATTTTGGCTTGCAAAATGAAAATTATAAATATAATTTGTGGTCTTCAAACCCATTCAAGTATCCACCCATGCACATGGTGTGACGTCAAATCCAAGTGTCTTGCCAAATTTGGCCTCGGATCTTTTCAGCAATCTGGCAGGGTTGTTGGTTGTGCAAAGTTGTTTGGACAATGCCTTTCAAAAGCCAATAATCAGTGAGCCTGACAATGTTCTGATTTTAGAAATAATCTCACCAATAGATTTGAATCTCCTTATAAGAGTTGTCAATCATCTTTTGCACTCAAAACTGCTTGGATAGAAGTTGCTAAGTGGCTAGCAGTCCTCCACATTTAAATGAGGCCATATCACGACGCCAGTTCAAGTGAAATTAATGCAGGAAGCTTCTTAAAAATCGGAATGTGCTCCAGCTAGTTGCTGATACAAACTTGGTTCCAAACATTTTTCACATAACTAAAGCATTCAAAAGTTTTAATTTAGTTGGATTTATCCTACAGCTGGATTTTGCTAAACTAATTAAAAATTTCAAAAGATGTTACTTAATGATAATTGGTACAAGCATAACACTCAAAACTCACACCGTCTTCAACCACATTGTGCCTTAGGGCCAACAAAACTTCAATCCGGCACTGGGTAGGACTCTAACCATGGCTTATTAGTTCAGAAGCTCTATGCGCTATCCACTTGGATAGCGCGCCGCACTATTCCAAGATTTCATCAGTCACAAAGTATCCCTGTCCTATAGTGAACAAACTGTTGAAACTGCTTATCAGGACTTTTATAAACATTATCAGGAATTTTATAAACAACAAAACAATAATCATCCAGAGTACAAACAAAAATTATTATGCTGCATAACTGATCTGAATAATAAGCATTTTTAAAGAACTGCTACCATAATTTGATTTACTAGATTATACAGCAGAAAACCATATCTTATGGTTTATAATTAACTGTTCAACTGCTGTTAATAATTCTGAATTTTAATATTGAATGTAAAAATATTGAAGAGTATTTGACTAAAACAGTATATTAAGCTATTTTGAATATCTTACGGAGAAAATCAAAGCCCATGTCTTACAATTTAATCAGATGCTATTTGATGGTAATATAAAGTAAAAATTAGGGTTTATATAATTATTTTTTCACTTCATTTTGAAAGTCAATGTATTTTTCACTATGATCGGTTGAAATTTGGACGATTTTAAATTGAGTTTACTCAAAAACCACTTAATCAATTGTTATGATTTTTTTTATAATGATGCTAGCATATATGCTAGTTAAGCATAACTAGTTTTCTTGTGTGTGAGTGTAGTTTTGTTTACTTCTCATTAGTTTTTGCAATGTTGAGTAAAGAGTCAGAAAATCAAAAAAAAATTACATAGAATTTTACATAGAAAATCCATCGTTCTCATATTCCATGATTTCAAAAGCAGGTAAAATACCAAAATCAACTGTTGGAATTATTATCAAATTTTATAAGGAAAGCTCAATAGTCGATTTAATTTGTCAAAATCCGACTCAGTCACAACAAGATTAAGCTACGAAATTTAAATGCAATAAAACTTTTGTTCGAAGAGTATTCAAAAAAGAAAATCTGAAAGAATACAAGAAAAAAATACCAAAAAAGTTGCTTGGTGGAGAAATCAAGGCAATTGGATTAGCTGAAAATTTGCTTAAATTGATTACAAAAAAAAATTTATGCATTTTAGAAGAGGATGAAACTTACTGTAAAAAAGATCACTCTGTGCTTCCAGGTAATTATACTATTAAAACATAACAAATCAATCTTTAACACCAGATCTATATGAGTGAATGCTTAAAAAAAAAACATATTTCTCTAGATAAAAAGCACAAACAAACGACTTCTTCCTCTAATTAAAAAGCAAAAATAATCAACCTTATTTGGGTCAGATCTGACATCAATCCACTATTCCAAAAAAGTAATTCAGTGGTATAAAAAAAAAGAGTCAACTTTGTTCCAAAGTAAGATTCGATAACTCGCGAGTTATCGAATCTTACTGGGAAATTGTGAAGAGAATATTGAGGAAAAGAGGCAAATGTTCAAAATTTCTGAGATTTACGGATTAATGCTACAAAAAAAGTGGCTCAAATTAAAATTGTGGAGATGATGGCTGGTACTTTACAAAAAATTAAATTACTTGCACATTGTTAAGTTAAGGCTATATTTATTTTTATTGAAATAAAAATTAGTTATGTAAGCATTATTGTAAAAAGAAAATCATTACAATTGGTTAAGTTATCTTTGAGAAAACTCAATTTAAAATCGTCCAAATTTCAACAGATCATAGTGATAAGAAGGTTTCAAGGGACAACAAAAATTCTTTTAAGAGAAGCATTTTTTTTTGTTTTACCAATCGATTGTCATTTTTGGCAGGTTTTACAATTTTTAGCACCTATTTTTGCATCATGGTACATGTAACAATAAAAAAATTATAATAAAAATTGTTGATATTATAGTAGAACACTTAAACAACATTTATTTTAAAAATATCGAATATCACAGTAACATTTTGAGGTATAAGAAGCAAAAAACTAAATATAGAAAAATAAATAAATCCTTAATAAGTAACTAACAAAATACTACCAGTAAACCAATCTGACTGAAGTTTTATTCAGCCAAATTTTACTCAATTTAAATATTCAAATTAAATTTTCTGCCAACAAAATTAAAAGATTTGAAAATTTGCATCACAAGGTATGATGTGTATCCTATCACCCCATACAAGCGCTGTTTTTGAGTCAGCTAGGTTGGCATTATTAGGTTGGCATTATCCATGCTAACCTTGTTTAAATGATGTCTTATAAAGAGTTTTTTTTTTATAATTAAATAAAAAACTTCTTGTATGGATATAACTCCATTGTTAATTTGCCAAAATAATATTTCAAAGGAGTTAAGATTGATAACCCTTGTTATTAAGTATAAATATACTTGTTAACGTTATCAAGTATAAATATATTTTATAATGAGAGATCTTAACTTCCTTGATATGTTGTATTAAAAAATTAATAACAGAGTTATATCTATAGAAGTAGTTTTTTTATTTAGTTAATTATGACAAGTATTTATGCTTGTAATTATACTCGAAGTACTTATACTTGAAGCATATATATAGCAATATAGCTCTTATAATGCTATATTTACGCTATATTTATATTTAGCTATATTTACGCTATATTTATATTGTAATGCCTTTGTTTATACATGTTTTATTTTGCAAAAAATAATAATTTAGAATATGTGTATATATAGAGTTAAATGGGGGCAAATGGAATAGTTGTAGTATGGAATAGTAATATATAAAAAATTTGTGAAGCAATGTTATCAAGATATGTTTAACGTTGTTAAAAATGAAAATCTAAAAAATTTTTTGAAGACAATTAGTTTTAAAATGGAATAGTAATATATAAAAAACGGATTTTAATTATTAATTTTTTACGAAAAAAAGATTTTTCCTTTTTATTTTTTAAAGTTGTAGAGAGTATTGAGCTGTATTTAAATATATAAAATTTTAACAATTTTTTTGTAAAGTTTTTTATGAAACTTTATTTGATTAAAAAAATTTTTATTCCATTCTACACTGACATTCGGGGAGAATGAAATACGCAAATATAAGTGTAGTCAAAACAACACTTAATTAAAAAAACAAAAAAGCAATCAATAACAACAATTAAAAAAACAATCAATAATAACAATTAAAAAAATCAATCAAATAAAATAAACTTTTTAATTCTTGTGATGATGTTGAGCCGTTTAGAGGTACTATAGGTTGAGTTGAGTTTTCACTTGTGCGGCACTTTTTGTAGCAATAAAACTCAGCGCCTTTTATGTATCACTTTGGTATGCATATTTGACATGCATTATTTGGTATGCATATTTGGTATGCATGTTTGGTATGCATGTTTGACATGCATACCAAACCTTGCAATTTGAATTTTCACATGGGTATCATTCCATAATTTGACTTGCTGAAGTTTCGCGCAAAACTTTTCGGCACTTTTTACACTTGAATTGGTTTGTAGCTAATATTTTCTTTGGACTTGTTGCTCGGTTTATTTGCTGTTCTCCATTAGAGCTAAGCTTAGGTTGTTTTTTAGCTTGCTTGGCTGCTTTTTTGCTCTCAGTATCTTTCAACCTTTCAAGTATTTCAGGTTTGTTGAGACACTCCCTTTCGAATCTTGGCGCATCTACATTTTTTCTTTTTTTTTGTGTCAACGTGTTGGAAACGAAACATTTGTTGCAAAGCTGATCCAAGTGATTGGGCTGATTGCAGTTGTTTTGCAACCTCTTTTTGAATTTCCTTTTGAATAGCCGGATATATACTACAATATTGAAGCTTGTTTGCAGACAAGGTGACTTTTGACAAGGTGACGAATATACTACAATATTGAAGCTTGTTTGCAGACAAGGTGACTTTTGAGAACTTTTAAGAACTTTGGAGCTGATGCTATGTGACATATGTTGATGCTAGATGTTGTTGGTGTAGATTCAGAGGGCAGTGGCTGAGGTAGTGTAGTTCCTGGTGCTAGATTTGGTGATGGCACTATCATAGATTCTGGTTGTTGAAATTATGATGGCTCAGGTTCAAATCTCGGTGTTTCAAATGTATTAGAAATTTGCAACTTTGACTGATCGATTTTATCGATGATGAGTAGAAACAAGCCAGTATTCTGAAACCCAGTTTTATAAAAGCAGTAAGTAAAAGTCATTTAAATTCAGTTAGAAAAATTCGTTCATTGAAATTTATACAAAAAATTTATAGTTAGAGATTTATTGGTCACTTGAGACCTAATCAAAAAAGCCGCTTTTAAGAAATAAGCTATTGCTTTGTATTTATTTATTGCATATTTCATTCAACACCGCATCACTCAGTTTTCGCTTTTAACTCATAACTTTTTTTCCTAAATAGCAAATTTAATTTTGAAAAAAGATTCTTGATCAGCGTAAAAAGTATCAGTAAACATTTTAAGTTCAATGATACCGAATTTAATTTCCGAGAGTTTTAAGTCCCCTTTTCAAAGAAATAAAAAAAATCTTATTATGCATTCGAAAATTATAAATTTATAACAAAATTTTTTTAATTAAAAATAAAATTCTATACAATCTTACTCAGAAAAATATTCTCTACAATATAATCAAAAAATATTTACAAAAAAATCATTCAAAAGTTAATTAAATAATCTATATATATATATATATATATATATATATATATATATATATATATATATATATATATATATATATATATATATATATATATATATATATATGAAATACTTATACATATATATATATATATATATATATATATATATATATATATATATATATATATATACTCATATGCATATAAACATATATTTACATATATTTATATGGACAGAGCCGTGGTTAGGCTACCCCACACACACCAATGGGGAGGGAGGGTGCTAGCAAATTTAAGGGGCCCATTTGCATATTTTTGCCCTTTTACAAACTTAAGGACATTACCAGATTTATTAAATCAACAGTGACATACTTCTATGCACGCACTTTTTGTTCCAGGTACACTGTTTTCAGATATATATGCATCAAAAACTTTAATTCCATAAGGTGGTTCATTAACATTTAAGACATTGAGCTGAAACTGATTAAAAGATGATTCACCATGGACATCCGTAGCTGTTATTGATACCAAAACTTGAGACATTGTTTCATAATTAAGTGGCTTTAGGAGTACTGCAAAATAATTAAAAAATAAGGACTTTCATAATCAAACAACTTATAATAAACATCTTAAATATAAATTTAAACATCTTAAAAGCTAAATATGTTCATTAAATCCTAGGAATATAAATAAACACATAATTCATTTGTAGATGTGGATAGGTAACTAAAACATGTAAAAATCTTATGCGTTAAGTTTTATTAAAACAATCTTTAATTTCATTTTTTAAAATGATATTTAATGTCATTTAAAAAATTATTGATCATTTAAAAAATCAAAATTTCTTATTAAATAGAGTAAAATCGGGTCAAACCGCACACTTATCAATAAAAATTAATAAACTTTTTTTTATTTTTTTTATAATTTTTTTTTTTATTAGATAGGTAATAAAAGTCTACATAAGATAATTTGAATATATATGTTAAAAAAATAAAAATAAAATTATCGAAAATATTAAATGTAAAGAAAAAAAAATTGTGCGGTTTTAGGCGACATCCTGATAAAACTTCACACTTGAGAAACATTGAATTTTTTTAAATTTTAACTTTTTTTTTAATTATTTTTTTAAACACAACTTATATTTAAGAAACTACTTTTAAGTTTTTACATTTTTTGCATAAAAAAAAAATTTAGTTCCAACTACATATTTCTTTGGTAAACATATTTCTTTGCACAATTGTTCCCGACACATCAAAATCTCGCATTGCAACATTTCTGTGTGTAACTATACTCTACACTTTTTAAATTTTGCAACTTTTAATCTTTTGGCTGCTGGTATTTGTTCTTTATTATTATTTTGCTGAGGTTGCTTAGCATTGTTATGCAATTGTTAGGCAATTGAGTAATTGGCTTAATTAGTAAAAAGATTCTATGTTGTGCATTAGGCTTAGCAACTTTCATGGTTTCCTTTGTTGCTTTTTTTTCATCTTTTTGTTGAGGAACTCGATCACATTTTCTTTGGTAATACATTTTCTGCCAAGTTTGTCATGTTGCACTGCTTTGATTTCTTAACATGCGATTCATTTCTGGCTTGAAAAAACTCAACTCTCAATACTGTTTTTGCATTGCACAACACATGCTTGATACCTATCAAAACTTGAAGCTGGTGTAGTTGAGAAAGATGGTAATCGGTGTGTAGTTGGAGTAGGTGCTGCGGCAGCTTTTGAAGATGATGAAGCTGTGTCTGAGCAGGATGGTGTAGGTGCTGCGGAGGCTACTAAAGTTGACGAAGGAGGAATAAATATTTGTGTGATTGCTAATGCCTTATGATTTATGTTGTTTTTAAATAAGCTAATGTACTGGAAACCAAGCTAGTGTACTGGAAATTGCATGTAATCGTGTAAAACATTTGCCACTCTCATACAGTAGTTTGAGCAATGGTGGAAAGTTTTGTTTATCTAAATTCTTACATTTTGAGTCTTTGTAATACTTTGTAAGAATTTCTTTCCATACTTGTTTGACATGACAATATATACTTCTATAGAATGGTTGTAGAATATGTGAAGAATGCTCTGGTAGACTAATCAAGATTATACTGTGTTTTTTGCATAGCAATACCACTTCCAAAGTTATGTGAGTTGTATGCCTATCTAATACTAAAATATGAATACAATCATTTTGCTAAGTTTCGGGTATAAATACTTCCTTCAGCCATTCAATAAACGTATCGTGCTCCATCCACCCTGATTTTGAAATTGAATATTTGATGCCAACTGGACCATCTCTTGCCCAGTCAGGACAAAAGTTTCTTTTGGCTTTGTATCACAAATGGTGGTGCAAAATGCTCATCAGTGCTGCAGCAATTGTTTACAGTATAATGAACTTTTTCATTGTTGCCAGTAAGTTCAAATGCAAGTCTTATTCATTTTCGACATACTATGGTTGCTTTGCTTTAATCACCCGAAAAACCTGTTTCATCACAATTCCAAATAAGCGATCCAGAAGTTATACCGGTTTGTTGATATTGCTTGGCAACACATTCAAAATAACAATCAATTATTTCTGGCGTACAAGAAGTGGCTCTTTTAGATGCTAAGTTATCTGCTTTTCTTGTTGAAATTTCTTTTGACTATCTCTTCATAAAGGTATAAAACCAGTCTTTACCAGGTTTGCCATTTTTGAATAAGTGCAATTGATCTTCGCGCTTAAGGTAGCCACATACAAATTCTAGGATTTCATTTTGGATTAAACCATAACCTTAGTCACCAAGTAATTGGAACGCATGCATCATCAATCTTTCTGTTTCATTTGAGAGTATTATTGTTGTACCTGAGCCATGGAAGCTTTTGTTGTTTTTATTTTTGCAATCTTTGAGCGTTGAGACTGGAATGCCATGTTTGAATGCAGCTTTTCTCAGTGATGTTTTAATTTCTTTCATACCAGTTTGTATGTTTTGTTTTTTTAGTTGACATGTTAAAGTGAGTGAGTTAAATTGAATTGAGTGAGTGATGATTATATTGAGAAATAGCAAATAAATGGTTTTTAATGACTAAGAGATGATTATATTACCAAATAACATTACAGTTCATTTTTAATTAAATTGGAATTAACACTAAGTTAATTAGATAAAGATAGGCGCTTAGTCACTTGCGAAAAACTTAACTAAGTAATTAATCGAGTGTGCGGTTTTTATCAGAAAAAAAAGTTTTTTTTACTTTGTTGATTTTTTATTTAACTTTTTATTCTAGCTGCATAAAAATTATACTATCAGAATTAAAATTAAATTTCCAACAAGATAGTGCTAAAAAAAATTTTATATCAGTTTCGGTTCAAGCGCTATTTTGTTCGCAACAATAAAAAATATATAAAAAAAATAGTTTTATCAGTTTGAGTAGAGGAGATAGTTCTGTATTTGAATCTATTTTTTTTTTTTTTTTTTTTTCATAGCCATATCCGTTTAGCTTTTATTTGATAATTTTGATCAGCGTGCGAAATGATATGGTGTGCAGTTTGACCCGGTTTTACTCTATAACAATAAAAAAATATCTCTTATTAGGTATAAAGTGTCTAAAAAAGTTCTTATGAACATATTGCATTATATTTTGTATATCTTTTATATTATATTTTTAAATATTAATTTATCTTGTATCAGTTAAACACAAAGTTTTCTTTGTCTAATTAATTCAATATAAAATATGAAAATTTACAATAATAAATTATAAACTTACATCGAGTTAGGTGTCACTCGTGTAATTAAAAACTTGATAATGAGTGGCAATTTAAAAAATTAAATAAAACATAGAGAAAATTTAACAAAAAATAAATTAAAAAAAAGAATAAAAGAGAAAAATTCCTCTTGGTTGTAAAAAAAGGTCACCCTGCAATTCAAATTACGTTTCGTCATTTACTCAATCTTATTACTGCTACTACTAATGTGTGTGGCTTTCCTGCAAATCATTTAAAACTTTTATAGATTAGAAGTGTTTAGAACTTTAGAACATTTTGGAAAATAACAGAAGATTTTAGAAGACTTTAGAACATTCTAGAACAATTTAAAATATTTTGGAAAATTCTATAACAATTTTGAACATTCTGGAATATTCTAGAACATTTTAGACTATATATAGCTGCTCATCTAATTTTATAGTTATTATAGAAACAACATATGGCGTCGTACAAGCCTAGCGATAGTAGCATTCAGAAGAAAAAGGATGTTTGGACCAATAATCTGGTAAAATTTGAAGAACTTCGTAAATAAAAAATGATTCCTGGAAGACTGGAAGAAAAGTGCAGAATGCCTCTCCAAAAGCAAATTATTGGACACTACCATTCCTTGGACCAAAACTAAAAGTAAGAAAAGAGCTAATAGCGGAAATTTCCAAAGAAGTCAACATATTGTGGAAAAATAAACTGAATTTTCCTCAGGTATTTGATCAAGTTTTACGAGCAAAGCTTTATAAAATACTGAAATGTTATGATGAATGTGTCAAGCGGGGAAGCTACAAACCTCTTGATGAAATTTTTGATATTACTAAAGTGGATGGAACATGGTTACCTTCCGAGGACAAGCGATTGTACCATCTCCAAGTGGAAAGCAAAGGAACAGTGGGATACTCTACAGGCCAAACGGCTAGTAAAGAAACGATCCATCTCTCTAAAAGACAAAAACTTTCTAATGAGTCATCCAACTCATCATCTTACTATCCTGGTTTTAGTGGTTCTGACTCTGAGGTTGACAACAGTGAATATGAAAAGGACAAAGAAGATGAGACAACTCCTACACCATTCAGAAAACATCATAAAAGCAAAATTGCAGTCAACTTGGGGACCTCCACAAGGGTATCAAAAAACAAAGCTGATAACATATGCAAGCAATTGGCTCGTGAAAGCATTGAAATATCAACTCCATGTCAATCAGCTATTTACAAGTTAACAATTAAAGAGGCAATGAAGCTGAAGAAAGGATTGATTGAAAAGTTGCATTTGGAAAGTTGGTCCTTACACTTTGATGGCATCGACAGAATGGACTATCAAGTGGTCGTCCTTGAAAATGAAAGAAAAGAAATCAAATTGGATTTCCTTGGCTTGGTGGATGGCAGGGCTTTAACTGCTGCTCAAGGAATTTCTAAAGTCCTCAATGAATTTCACCTATGGAATTCAATACAGATGATAATTCAGATACAGATACAGATGGTTGTTGCAGATGCCACCAAGGTTAACACTGGGGAAAAAAATGTTGTTTTTGTAATATTGCAATGAATGTTCACAGAAAAACGCATCAACAAATCAGTTTATCAGTTGTCAAAACCATGTATTAGATAAAATCCTCTGTTTAGTGATGGATGAAGAACTTGGAAGTAAAACACAATCGACAAACATTGAATATTCATTTGTCAACTGTTGAAGGAGTACGAACAACTGAAAACACAGTTCGATAACTGAACAGTAATTCTTAAAGCATCAGGCTAGAGAGATGATATGAAATTTTTGTTTTATCTTACTCAAGTGTTCCGATTTTTTGAGGAAAAGGGACATTTTCCATTGATTAGGTTTCAAAAAATACCCAACCAGCAATGCCAGGTGGAACTCCAGAAATATACTAGCAATTCTATCCTTCATTTTAGTTCCTTTAACAAAGATATATATATTTTTTAATTCCTTCAACAAGGGTATATATACACACACACACACACATATACATATATATATGTATATACATATATATATATATATATATATATATATATATATATATATATATATATATATATATATATATATATATATATATATATATATATATATATATATATATATATATATATATATATATAATATTATCAAGGCAACAAAAACAAAGATATACTAATAATGATAATAATAGTAATAAAGTTTAAAAATAAAAAATAATAGTATAAAATAAAAATTGATAATAGTTTTATTAATATTGTAATATACTAAAGTTAATAATAACTAAGGATAAAATTAATATTCAATAGATACTCAAATAAAAATGTCTTAAATAGGTTTCTATAAAGAAGAATAAATTTGTTAATAAAAAAGGGTATTTAGTTGAAATATTTTTTTAATATATGGTGTTGATTTGTTCCAGTGAGAAATACATTGATGTTTTATGGAAACCTGACCATATTTGACAGTGTTAAAAAAGTGCCATTTTTAGTATTTCAAGAGTAATATATGATATCACTTGTTTTAATAAGAAGAATAATAAACTAATTAGGTAGATTATTTTGGAGAAAATCAAACACAAAAAGCTATAGGGCTTTACAAGATGTTGAAACTTTAGATTTTTTAGGTTTTTTCAGAAAATCTATTTTAGATAATAGATTGTAAAAGAGAAAATGATAATAGATGTACATTGTAAACTGTCAATACAATTTAATGGAAAACTGTTTTAACCCCAAACAATCTAACAATAGCTTAGATGGGAGGAGAACAAGAAATAGTAAGTTGATATGTTATATGCTGTATGCTGTATAGACTCGAGTTTTTTATTTACTTGAATTAGTTGATATTTTTTGTCAAGAAATACCTTAGAAGATTCTAAGAATAGTGTCATCAGCAGAATGAAAACAATTAAATTATTAATAAAGTGAAACAAACCATTAATATTAATTTATTTTTATCATTAATATATTAAAAAAACAGTAAAGAGCCTATGAACTGTACACTGTGGGACACCATATTGTAAGAAGGAAATATCATAATTCTTATGGATGTATATTGTAAACTGTTTATATGATTCAACTTAGTTATACATTAATTTTTCAAGAATTTTGTTGATATTTGGTAATAATGATATTGGTCTATAGTTATTGTAGTCATGTTTTGAGCCCTTTTTATGGATTGTCTTAACAGGGGCTGTTTTTGAAAAAATTAGGATAAATATATATCAATAATAAATGAAAGATTAAATAGTTTAGAAAATTTTAGAGAAATATCATAAGCAAAAAATTTAAAAATAAAGGTTGGAATGCTGTTTTGACCAGAAGCCTTGCCATCATTTAGAGAAAGAATAAGTGATTTTCATTTATTTTAGAAGATTTAATGAATATGAATTCAAGGTTTGGTGTTTTTAAATACTTATTCAAGTCAGTATGGAATGAATAAATTTTTTTTTGCAGTTCTTCAGGGATTGAAGTAAAGAACGTATTAAAAATTTCCAAGATTTTAACTGAATAATTTATAATGGTGTTGTTTGAAGATACACAAGATAGGTATTAAATATATTCCAAACATATCCAAACGACCTATATAAAACTTATATCCAATAGACCTCAAACTACTACTATTAGTAGAAAAATGTTTATAAAAATATTTATAAAATATTTATAAAAATGTTTTTTTTTTTTGCTTTGTCAAATTAGTGTTACAAATAAATTTTTTTTCAAGATTTTTTCTTAAATATATTTATATTTTTTATATTTTATTGAGGTTAAAATGCTGAAGTAATCCATTGTTTAATTTTCTGAGGCAACCAATGATTACTTAGTTTTTTAGCGGTGCTTGGTTGTCTGGAAGAGAATTTACTAGTAAAGTAGTCTTAATATAATTTATCAGTATTACCATTGGAAAATTACTTTATCTCAGTTTATTTTAATAACTCTGAATTCTTTACTATTTAATTTTTTTTAATTTTGAGAAAAAGTATTGCTTTTACAAAAATTAATTCTTTTTTTAACGGGTGAATAAATTAGAAACTGGGATTGCCAGAGAAATTATTTTTAGAAAATGAATTAAAAAACATATTGCTGACAAGAGTAACAAATCACTTTAGTGATTTGTTACTCTTGTCAGCAAGTAAAATAAAGTTGTTTGAAGGAATGGTATTTAGTGACTTGTTACTTTTGTCAGCAAATAAAAGAAAGTTGTTTGAAGAAATGACATTTGATTACTCCAAGAATGAATTATCTGAGTTTGCTTTTATAAGATCTATTTTAAAATCATCCATTCTAAAGATATTGGAGTATGTTATACTCCAATGAAGTATGTTATTCTCCAATGGAGTATGTTATACTCCAATGGAGTATGTTATACTCCAATGGAGTACGTTATACTCCAATGGAGTATGTTATACTCCAATGGAGTGTGTTATACTCCAATGGAGTATGTTATAATCTAATAGAGTATGTCATACTCCAATGGAATATGTTACACTTTTATATGTATAGTATCCACTAAAATTTATTGGAGTTGTCAGCAGTAAATCTTTTTTGAGCTTAATTTATGTTATTCCAATAATACTAAATTCAAAATTTATTAGATATAAAAGTAAAGTTAGTTCATCAAAATGGTTAACTAATGAAGCTAGGCTCAAATGAAATAGAGATTGTTGTTAATGTTGTTGTTGAAATGAAATAGAAATTGTTGTTGATGTATGAAGAGTTAAAATTTAATTTTAAAGATTTATGTTTATAATTGGTTGAGTTTTCAACTATGTTCATATCATCATCATTTTTATTATTTAGCTGATTAGTAATAAAATTGTTTATTAAAAGTATAAGATTCTTGAGAGCTATAAATTGAAAAATCATCTTGGAGTTCATTGAGATGTAAAATATTAGAAGTTTGTAAATGTAGTTCATTATCTGAATTAAAATAAAGTTGTTTGAAGGCAATATTTTGTTAATTTGCTTACCAGCTCACTCATCACATATTCTGCAGCCACTAGATGTCGGTGTTTATTGCCATGTCAAAAGAGTTTGGCACAAATTACTTCAATAGTTTTATGCAGAAACAAATTTCAGCAAATTATCAAAAGAATGTTTTACCTGCCGTACCATTTTACAATGTCACCTGCAAAAAAAACCTTTCAGCTCTGGTGAAGTTTTTACACGTACCCAGATAGTCACTGGGTTTTAGAATACTGGCTTGTTTCCATTTGACATCAATAAAATCAATCAGTCAAAGTTGCAAATAGCTAATACGTTTGAAACACCATAATCTGAAACCTGAGCCTTCCTCATCTCAACAACCAGAACCATTGATAGTACCATCACCAATACTAGTACCAGGAACACTACTTCAACCATTGCCCTCTGAATCTACACTAACAACTAGCATCAGAATATGTCACATAGCATCAGCTTTAAGTCACCTCAAAAGTCACCCTTGTCTGCAAAAAATCTTCAATGTTGTAGCAACTCCAGCTTATCAAAAAAAAATTCAAAAAGAGGTTGAAAAACAACTGCAATCAGCCTAATCACTTGCAGCAGCTTTGCAACAAATGTTTCATATCCAACATGACACACAAAAAAAAAATGTAAATGTGCCAAGATTCAAAAAGGAGTCTCAACAAACCTGAAATACTTGAAAGGTCTACTGAGAGCAAAAAAGCAGCAAAGCAAGCTAAAAAACAACATAAGCTCAGCTCTAATAGCAAACAGCAAATAAACCAAACAACAGGTTCAACAAAAATATTAGCTGCAAACCAATTTAAGTGTAAAAAGTACCAAAAAGTTTTAGGCAAAGCTTCAGCAAGTCAAGATATAGAATGGTACCAATGTGAAAATTTAAATTGCAAGGTTTGGTATACATGTCAAACATGTATACCAAAGCGATGTAAAAGACGCTGAGTTTTATTACACCAAAAAGTGCCGCACAACTAAAACCTTAACTCAATCTCTGGTACCACTAAAGGATTCAACATCACCATAAGAATAAAAAAGTTTATTTTATTTGATTGATTTATTAATTGTTATTATTGATTGTTTTTTTAATCGTTATTATTGATTGCTTTTTTTTTTTCATAAAGTGTTGTTTTATTTGCACATATTTGCGTATTTCATTCTCCCCAAACGTCAATGTCAATGGAATAAATTTTTTTTTTTAATCAAATAAAGTTTCATAAAAAACTTTAAAAAAATTATTTGATATTTATATATTTAAATACAGCTCAATATTCTCTACAACTTTAAAAAAAAAAATTAAAAATCTTTTTTCTGTAAAAAATTAATAATTAAAATCCTTAACTATTTCATCTGACCCCATTTTACTCTACTCACTATGGATTGAACTCAAAATTTGTTGCATTGAAGTTAGCGTAACTAATTTTATCACAAATTTTTCAGAGTTTTATTATGCCACATTTAATTCTTATCACATTTTTAATTTAATTTATTAATCATTTATTGATTAAATTTTAAATTTAGTAATTTATTTCAGAGAAATGATTAGTAGTTTTTTTTTTTTAAAGTTTTCAATTATTTCCATCCTTGTTTAAAGAGTTACAGTAATAATATGGCATCAATAATAATAATAATAATAATTTATTTTATTATTTACTTATTATTATTAATTATATTATAAGGTGTTGGTTCTCCACAGTTATGATAATAATAACAATAATATTAATAATAGTTTTTTTTAAATCAAATTTACTTCCCACAAAGCTGAATGTAACCAATATTAGATTAGAATTTATAAGAAAACAAATATACTATATATAATTTAAGTTAAAGAGCAAGGAAATGATTGACAGAAGACTTGAAAAGTTGAAGGTTGTATGAGACAGGAAAACATGAAGAGAGACTGGAGAGTCATTGGAGAGAATTCTAAAGCATTGAGATCTGAGTAAAAAAATCAATTGAATGAATGAACAGAGTAAGTGAAAATGAGTTTTAGTTGATGAAACTAGAAATGATAGCTCATTTTATATCATGAAATTATTTGTAAAAAAGAGAAAAAGATGCAACTTTACAATGTGTTTTTGGACCATTTCTAGAAGTGAAAGAATATTATTATAAAAACTATAATGATGTTCTTTCGCTTCTAGATATACTATTATTCTAATATCCAAAATATGATAACAATATTTCATACAGGGACAATGTTTTAATAATTTTTTGATTATAAAAAACATGGCTAATAATAGCAAGAAGATGGGAAGGTAGTTGGATATAGTTAGGTAGTCAGAGTTGTTGTTCTCAAAAGTCTTTAAAAATTAGAACCACAAAACCCATTTTCCTACAAGCAAGAAAACAAGATTCAGTCAAGTACTTATTTAATAATTTAGAGAGAATTAAAAAGAGTTCTAGAGAAGACTTTTGTAAGGTCAAACAACTAATGTTGCCTAGACTACAAGTCATAAAATAGTTAACTTTAGCAATGAAAGCCAGAGTGAGTCTAACAATGGGTTAACCTGTTTACTTGGAATGGCAGAAAGAGTATGGCCATTAGATTCAAGAGTCAAATTAGAAGAGGAGTTCTTTGCAAATAAATCTGCCTCATCCTTGAAGAGGTAACAAAATCAAATCCATGAACTAGAAATGGAAAGTTTGACCTTAACTTTGTTAATGACACTTTAGAAGATTTTCTAAAAGTTTCTAGAACAATCGAACTTCTGAGATAAGATACAAAATTTAGTAAAGATGGAATAATAGAGCTTAGCATCAGACATCACCTTTTTACATTGATTTCTTGCAATAATGAAAAGGTCTTGGTTCTCAAGAGATATTATTGTTTCCAAAAAATTATTTAACGATTATGTATTTTAAATTTAAATAAAGCAATATTAACTTTTTATTTATTGATATTAATAATATTAAAGGTACTAATAATAAAAAGAATAATAACTTATTAATATTATTGTTACTAAGTTAAAATAAAAACAATTTATTCTTTTTATTCAATAAAAATAATAATAACTAGATAATTTTTTTTTTTTTTTAATTAATTAATGCTGTTGAGATAAAGCGCTAGGCAATATCTATGACAGCCGGTATAAATTAATTAATGAACAAGTTAGTTCAGTCACTAAATAATAAAAACGTTAATAATAAGCTTTCATGGTTTTTATCTTGTTTGTTATTGCTTTTAAGTCGACCGATCGCAAGTTTAATTTGAAGCTTTTAACTGTAGTAGGTTGAACAACTTCGGCTGGTAGACTATTCCATCCATCGACAACTCTATTGCTGAAAAAATATTGCCTTTTCAAACAATTTCTGACCAATTCAGGTTTCATTCGATGTTTTGCTCCTCTAATGTTAGCTGCAGGACCTGATGAGCAAATAGAGTTCATTGTTTGATTTTGTTTAATATCAATGATTTCAATACCTTTAAATATTTTGAATTGCTGGATTAAATCGCACCTTCGCCTTCTAGTCTCCAAAGTAGTCAAACCCAAAATTTCCAATCTTTTTTTGTAATCAAGATGTCTTAGCTCCGGTATCATTTTGGTAGCTCTTCGTTGGACTTTTTCTAGTTCATTAATATCTTTTGTATAATACGGACTCCATGCTTGAATTGAAAACTCTAAATTTGGTCTAACATATGTACAATACAGTGTTTTTATTAGATCTTTATCCTTGTACTTGAATGTATTATTTAGTAGTGAGAGTATACTATTTGCTTTACTAGCTGCATATTTTACTTGTTTGGCCCATTTTAAATCACTTGATATATAAACACCAATGTCTTTTTCTAGTTTTGACTTTTCAATTTCCATTAGTGTATTGTTATTGTTCATAAAATATGAATATTCGTTATTATTTGAGCCAAAGTGCACAATTTTACATTTTTCAAAATTTAATCCTAATTTCCATTTTGTTGACCATTCGTCAAGTTTATTAATATCATTTTGAAACAATTGTGAATCATTTTGAGAAGAAATAGGTGCAATTATCTTATTATCATCAGCATATAAACAACATTCATTAATAAAATTTTCTGGTAAATCATTTATAAATACCAAAAAAAGAAGAGGACCTAGAACAGACCCTTGTGGTACACCACTAAGTACATCAACCCAATCTGTCACACTTTTACCTAAAACCACTCTTTGTTTTCTGTTAGCTAAAAAACAGACTATCCACGTAAGAAGTTTACCAGAAATACCAAAAGTCAATAACTTGGATAATAACTTTTTATGTGAAACACTATCAAAAGCTTTTTTAAAATCTGTGTACAATACATCTGCCGGTGTTCTATTGTGGAACGCATCTGTTAAAATATCTATGTATTCTAATAGGTTTGTTGTACAGCTCTTGCTTTTCATAAAACCATGTTGTTTTTTTGAAAGTAAATTATTTTTTATGAGATGTTGCATGATACAATCAGCTATTATTCTTTCTAACACTTTACATGGTATTGAAGTTAACGAGACTGGTCTGTAGTTAGATGCTTTTAATTTGCTTCCTTTTTTAAAAAGTGGCATTACATTTGCCTTCTTCCATATATCTGGTAGGGTACCTGTTTCCATCGATTTTTTGAAAATTAAATATAATGGGTATGATATTGACAAGCTGCATTCTTTTAAAACATATGGATGAACAAAATCAAAACCGACTGATTTTGACTTATCAAGTGCTTGAAGTCTAGTTTGAACATCATTTTGTGTTATTAAAACTGTGTTTAATAATAAATTTGAAGGTATATTATGAAACTCAATAATACTTGTACAATTATCATTAACATACACAGAATGAAAATATTTATTTAGCTCAGTAGCTATAGCGAATTGATCATTTATGATTCCCCATTATCAATTTCCAGAGCTTGAATTTGAGTTTTCACTGATTTCTTCTCATTGATATATTTATAAAGCAATTTAGGATTTGATTTAAACTTGCTAGCTAAAGTACTTTCTAATTGTTTTATATTGTTCTTAATATCATTCTTTATTCTAATTTTTAGCTTATTATACTGAATTTTTGTTGATTCCTCATTCCAGCCATTACGTTTATTAGCAAGCCATATATTGTTTTTAGTTCTTATTTTATGTTTCAATTCAGGAGTAATCCATTTGTTTCTGTTTCTGTAATGATTTATTGAGATTTAAAAATAACATCAGCAAAGTGGTAAACAGGAGCAAACTCAATGGATGTATCAAAGTCATAAATATAAAAAAAGATTGATTAAGCAATTTAAGCAAAAGAGCGGTTGTTCTAACACCAAAACATGAGGGATTATCTTTTAGAGATACCATAAGAACATTTTTTAGAGATACCATTAGAACATTTTTTAGAGATAGATTTTGAGTCATTGAGAACAAATTTTTTTTTTAATTTTATACAAAAAAAATCTTTTGCTATTTTTATTTATTTTTACGTACTTAATGAAACATTTTTAATAAAGATTATAAACAATTTATAAATAGGTACCAATTAAAAAAATATATATAAATAGGTAACAATTCATAAACATAATTTGTGAAAAGAATTCTCTTAAACAATAACACATCTCCCTTTTGAAAAGAAAAAGTTATTTTCTTTGTTTTCACATATTTTAACATATAATAAAAAAAAAAATTTCTTTAATAAATATTGCCAAACTATTTTACATTCTTTTAAAACTAAAATTTTATTTTTTTAAATCATATTAAATTTCACGCCTATTAATTAAAATTTGGTTTCAAATCCCCAAAGGTTCATAAAATCATAGTAAAAAAAAAAATCAGTCTCAGATTTTAAGTGTCGCGCTAGACAAGTAAAAAACGCAATTAGAAGCATGACAAAAAAATGAATTAAACTGATTTATTTTTTTAATGTGTAAAAACGTGTTGTCATTAACAAGCGTCCATGAATTAACGTGATCATTTGTTCAAAAGTTTAAAAAAACTTTTTATTATAATTTTTATTGACGTCAGTCTTGAGTTAAGATTTTTTAAAGTTTAATAATTTTAGAGTTGCATAATAATAAATATCGTACTTTAAAATTAGTTAATAACATTTTTCTAATAAAAGATTTATTAATACTCTCAGTAAAATAAATTAGCAGGTAAAATAAATTGAAAATAACAACAAAAATAATCAAAAATAAAGCAATCAAATGTGTTATTTATGTTATATTTCATAAAACGTAAAAAAAGATAACACAGGTCTACAAAAAATTTATTGCATTAAATTTGACACTTGTTCTTACATAATTTTGATACGCTGAATTCAAATCTGGAATTCATTTTTTATGGAAAGCTACAGATTTTTTGCAGTTTATATTTTTTTAATTTTGCAAAACAGTAGAAATAGTTCTAAAATACAGACTTGAAACTCATTTGGAAATGCTAGGATATACTTTTTAGAATAAAAGTTGTTTACAAAACTAAAACAAAACACCATTTTAATGTCACCGTAAGTTTTTTGCAAATAAACAGAATGACCAATTGGTACAAAACCAAAAATATTTCCATTGTGCAATATAACGCATTTGAGGCTTCGCTTTAAGCTATCGATAAAAAGTCTCCATTCTGCTGGATTATATATAGAAATACCCAACTGTAGTAGGAGACCTGAAATATCATGACAGTAAACAAATAAATTGACTTCTAAAAAAAAGTCAACAAAAGTTTCATCTCTTGTTCTAAAATAAGATACTTTTGCAAAGTTATCAAGTAGGTTTTTTTCTTTTAAACGTGACGCTAATATTTCTGCTGCTTGTTTAGAAGTCATTCAGTTCTATCTGACTAAAACACTGAAGCAAACTGAATTGTTTTGCATTAGATGAGAAGTCTTCCAAATCTGGTAAAAATTCTTCTGTTTCTGTAGCAGACACGCTTTGCTCATCTTCTGACAAAAATAAACCTTTGAAAATTGGAAATCTTGTTAGTATGTTGAATTGGTCTAATAGCAGAAGGAATGTTGGGATAAGTTATTTTTTGTCTCTTAATTTTGCCAACACCACTAGTATCAACAAGACAAAAATAGCAGTCATCAATATGATTTAGTGGTTCACTCCAAACCCTAGGGACTCCAAAAGGTAAATTATTTCTTTTTCCTTTTGTCTAATCTCAAAGACATTCTTCACAAATATGGCATAAAGTATGTGGAGCCCACTTTTTGTCTTGATCACCAAGTTTAATATCGAAATACAATTCATATGCTAATTTCACAAAATTAGTAATGTTTTGTCTTTGTTGAACAAATGCATATCAACCACATATATAACAAAATGAGTTAGATTATGCTTGCACTTATGTCGATTTGAAGAAGCCATCATAATATATATTTGATCTAATAAAAACAATGAGATGGTTACTTTTTTTATAACTATTGAATAAAAATAGCTTTGAAAAAACATAATTTTTAAAAAAATGATAATTTGAGAATTGCAAAAAAACTAGAGCTTACCAACAAAAACGGACCTTATAATTGGAATCAGTGTTTAAATATACATAAAAATAAATTTCAATATCTCATGCAACAGAAAAAAAGTTATTTTTTGTAGACCTGTGTAATTAAATATTATAATATTATTAATTATTAACTAATATTTATAAATACAAAATTCTTTTTTTAATTTACAAATACAAACTTTATGTAGAAATTTAATGAATGTAAGGTAAATTGAAATAATAGTAATAATAATTTTGTATTTAAATACATTTTTTTTAAATTTAAATACCTAATTTATTAGATATTTAAAATACACCAATTAAATTAAGTTGCTGCCTTCGTGCGGTAAAAGAGTCTCGCTTTGCCCCCGATATGTCTTTGTTACTTATCTAAATTAAAGTAGCATATTGCAACAAAAGTTCTTTTAACAAACATTATATTTGACAGAAATCGGCGAGCCAACCAAGTTTTTCAATTAAAAGTTATTAAGATTACGAAAACTTTCATTTAATTTTCATTTAAAGCTATTGATATAAATAAGTTTTTATTGATTTAATTTTCATTTAAAGCTATTGATTTTAAATAAGTATTGTTCATCATATAAAATATGATGAACAATACAACATTTGTAAAAAGGTTTTTTAAGTATTTTAAAATACTAAAGTATTTAAATATGTATGAAATTGTTTCCTGGGTAACACCCTGATATATATATATATATATATATATATATATATAAATATATACATAGCAAACTAAGCAAAACCTCCGCCCTATGAATGGAGATTGCAGAAAAACACATGTAATTTATAAGATATATAGGTTCAACAGATGGTGTGTGGAAAATTAGATGGACAAATCACAAAACAGTAATCGTTTAAAAACAAAAACTTAAAAACTTAACTACACTTTCAAAATACCTATGGGATACAAAGGATAAGTTAAAAACAACACCCAATTTAACATGGTTCATCATAAAAACACCTGATAAATGGTTCATCATAAAAACACCCCCCCCCCCCGCCTACAACAACATAACTAAAAAATGCCTATTATGCTTATATAAAAAACTAATAATTTTATTGTATAAAAATTGCAAAGAATTATTAAACAAAAAAAGCAAACTAATATCCAAGAGTCGCCATGACAGGCCTTCTCGTAAGAGGCGTGCAATTGGACGCTTTATATGACCACGCATTTAGTTCTTTGTTTTAACAACTTAACCACGGCTCTTTGCAAGTTTCGATAATTAGCGCATTTAAAAAATGCGCTAAAAGAAAACGAAGCAAATGTAAATGCGATTTTATAATTTAATTGATTACATAATTAAAATTAAATTACCACAAAATTTCCTGAGTACTTTAATGCAACCTAATAAAAGCAATTGTTGAAAAAAATATTCAGATTAGAGTTTAAGGCAAAATGAGTACAGAAGCTATCAAAAAATAATTACAAATCTTTTTATGATGGAACTATAATTTCTAATAAAAAAATTATTTACTAAAAAAAAGAATTGCAATAATCTAGAAATAGTTGCATTTGCCAACTATTTTTTATCCCAGGGCATGATGTACCGTTTTTTATTTAATGAACGTTGACTTGCGTATCTTTATTTATTGACATCTAATTTAAGAGATTTATGTCAAACAAATAATTTAAAATAATTTTATTCTAGTTAATAAGTTATCAAATATATCAAAGATGCTTGGTAAATTTATTCAATTGTTATTTTTCAAAAAAACTTTTTTTTTAAACATTTGCAAAGCGCGCGCAAATTAATGATAAACGCACAATAAAAAAAACTTTTAAAAGTGTTTTTAATATGCAAACAAACATTATTTCAGTTTAAGGAAAATATGAAAATTAAAAAAAAAGCATGCACAATTTTATTTATAATGAATTATTTATCATTTGCTTTAAACTTTTAATGTAATTGCTAAAAACAGAAAAGAAACCAAGCTTAAACATTATGATCGCTTTCTTCAATAAAAGAAAGCAATCAAATTGTTTAAGGACGGTTTCTTTTGAAGTTTTTGCAAAAGCATCTATTTTAAGTAAAATTATCATACTTTTGTGAGCGCATGCAAAAACCATGCTAAAACATGATTCCTTTTTTCTATTTATTTTACTTAAAATAAATAGGAAAAATATTGAAAAAAGTAATTATGTTTTGGCATTTTTTAAAAAAAGTCTCTGTAATTGTTTTTTATTTTAAATATGTGTTTTTTGTAATAAATAAAAAACTATTGATCGCAAAATTTTTTAAAAAAACTGCTCAAGTAACGCGCTTGTTTTAAAAAATCTTAATCAAACTGCATAAATTTGCATAAGCAAAATTAAAGAAACGTGATGTTTGTTTTTCTGTCTGTGTTAAAGAAATGCGCTCACATTTGTTGATTTGTTGCACCCTGTATCCTATTAACTTTTTAATAAAATTTTAAATTTGCACCACAAAATTTTATTAAGTTCATGACCCTTTCCCTCACTATAAATCCGCCCTTGTAATTTAACAAGAGAATTTTATTTTTTAATTTAATTTTCATGGGAAGGAATGATAAAGATAATTAGAGCTGTGATTTTTTCTCTTTTGCTTCCAATTAAGTTTAAATTAATATGTTTAAATTAATTAATATGTTTTGATTTTTTTCTGATTTTTCCTTTATTTATTTTATCATTCTTTAAATATTTTACTTTTTTAGTTATATATATTATCTTAAGGATTTTATTCTCTTTTTAGTTTATGGATTGTTTATTTTGTTTTTTTTTAGCGCAGCTTTTGAATGCGCTAATTATCAAAACTTGCAATATGTTGTGGTCAAGTTGTTAAAACAAAGAACTATATGCATGGTCATATAAGGCGTGTGATCGCACGCCTCTTACGAGAAGGCCTGTCATGAGAACAAATTTTTGCTGGATAATCACAAACCAAAACATTAGATTTTTCTGACACATTTTTCTCTTGTACATTTTTCTACAAGAAAAAAATCATACTTTTTACTTGATGATTGCATGTAGCATGAAACTTATAGTTTTAAAAATTATGTAGTTTTATTATATATATATATATATATATATATATATATATATATATATATATATATATATATATATATATATATATATATATATATATATATATATATATATATATATATATATATATATATACATATATGTATATACCTGTAATGCTTAGACAAACCAATAGAATCACAATATTAACGGATATATTTCTTTTTATTGTTTTGTAAAAAACTGTGAAATAATAAAACTTACTGAAATCAGCTTCACAAATCATCTTTATCTCCATCAGAGTGCAGTTAACATCTGATATACCAAATGTTTGATTGGTGCTAGTTATATCAAATCGAATTTCTTGACCTTCAAGATCTATAGCAGAAACTTTACCAACAACCTCATTAACACTGCGATTTTCAAATAATGGTAATAAATTAAGAGTAATATTTACTGGATGATCATTGGTACTCGAGAAGTATAAACTAACATCTTTCTCCAAAAACATCTCATTTGTGTCTTTATCGCCACATCTTATACGTATTGTTATCACAAAGTCTTTGTTGATATTGTAAATTTTTTTCTTGAGAATTAAATTGCTTCCATTAAGATAAAAATTACTCTGATTTCCAACTAATGACCAATTAAAATCTGATGTATATGTAGGGTTCAAAACATCAGGATCAATGGCTAAGAGTACTCCAACTACAGAATTTATTGGTGTAAATGTATTAAATGTGTTTTGAACTATTTTAATATCGGTAGGCGGATCATTAACATTGATAATTTTTATTTTAAAAACATGCTCCATATACATTCCCAAATTATCTGAAACACGAATGTTCACCAAATAGATGCTGTTGTTTGTATTAGCAAGATGAAAAACCTTCATATTTTTTAATTTGTTATTTTCTATATAAAACTGATCAATTTGAGGATTTAAGGAATAAGAGAGTATTTGAGTTGCTTCATCTATCGCTGATAGGGTTCCAATTATAGTACCTATAGGAGCATGTTCCAACAAAATATCAGAAGAGAGAGAAAGGTTTTGAGGTGGGTCATTAGATCTTCGACAATAGTAATTACTAGTTTCTTGATTGTTCCATTTCATAACTCCAGAAACAAAAGTGCATGTAGCAGAATTAACTGCATTAGTAACATTTTCTCCAAAAGGCAAACCAATAATTTTCTTTAGCAAATATTTACTTGGATCACTGCAAGAAAATGTGCACTTGTTACCCTCAGATAAAACTTGAGGACAATTAGAAATTGCTTGTTGACATATGCTTCCAAAGATATCTGAAAATGTTTCTTGGCAAGAGTTTAACACAATTGGAACACATTGTCTTAAAGAACAACTTTTATGATCAGGATTTATCTGATATCCGGGAATGTTGCAACTACAGCTTCCATTTTTTGGATTGCATTTTTGTTCACAATTGTTATTTTCAAAACCACAAGGTTGCGATTCATATCTAATAGAGCAAGATAGACATGCAAATATATTCTTGTATGTACTCTCACGTTTTATCTGACCAGTATGACATGGAGTGAGACGATCACACACACTCCATGTTGACCATTCTTCCCATTTGTCTAAAAAAACAATATGCAAAAAATGCACAATTATTTCTTTGTAATATAATGAATGTCTTTATGAATGATAAAAGAAAAAATATATTACAAAAATAGTGTAATGTGTTAAACAACATGTTGACAAAAACAGTTTTTAATTTCTGTTATTTGCCAAACTAAAATAAGAAATTAAAAGTATCTTCAACTAAAAGTAGAAAACAAGTTTCCAGAAACAAAAGAAAATTGCTGGTGAAATGATGTTTATAAAATTGTAGAGTAAAAAATAAAATTTTATAAAAAGCAGAAAAACTCTGAGAATGATGAAAGGCACCTATATTGTGCGGTTCCAAAGGCAGAAAAACTCTGAGAATGAAGAAACTTATATTGCTTAGCTAAACTCAAAACTCCAAAAAACATAATGATTCAGAATAATAAAAAAACTGATACTAATGGTCATTCTAAAAAAACTGATATTAATGGTCATTCTAAAAAAACTGATATTAATGGTCATTTTTAAAAAAACTGATATTAATGGTCATTCTGAAAAAACTGATAGTAATGGTCATTCTAAAAAAATAAATAATGAAATGCACTGACACAAAGGTCAAAACAGTTTATAAAATATCATGACATCCTTTATACAGCTTATAACGTAATTGAGGTTAAATTATTTTAACCACCCATTTTCAATTATATTAATTTATTTTTTTATTTTTACTGTATTCTCTAAAACCAAGAGAGCCACTACATTTGAGAAAGCTACTCATTTTTT
Organism: Hydra vulgaris; assembly: GCF_022113875.1. Taxonomy (NCBI): domain Eukaryota; kingdom Metazoa; phylum Cnidaria; class Hydrozoa; order Anthoathecata; family Hydridae; genus Hydra; species Hydra vulgaris. Next base: position 7,125,910 of record NC_061158.1, on the reverse strand, counting down.
TAATTTTTTTTTTTTTTTAAACTCTCTCAATTACTTAACTTTAAAACACATCTCTTTAAAAGATCCTCAAGGTCCCAAACCAAGATGTGTTCACATATTAAATAAACCTTATAAAAAAACAAATGCAATGATAAATTTTTTATTTAAAAAAAATTTGGTCTAATTTTTATCTTTAACATCAACAAAAGCGGGTGTAAAAGTGAAACTATATCTTTAGTTTTGGATTTTTCAATTTTTAATCTGGTAAAATAAACCATTATTAAAATAAACCTTAATTTTAGAAAAAAATATTTTTTAAAGAACCTCGATAAAAAATTACATGAAAAAAAAAAATGAAACATTGTGAAAAGTAAAATTGATTTTTTAATTAATATTGGTAATATAACTTATCAATAATATAAATAGACAGTATAAATAATGGATATTAAAGAATAAAAAATGGGTATTTAAAGCAATGATAAATTTTAAAAATAATATTGTTAAAATAATTTTTAAAAATCTAACAATTCTTTAAATACCAATTATTAATACTGTCGTTTATTAAAATTATTGATAAATATATTATTTAATAGGAGAAAAAAAAAAAAAACAGTTAGACCAAATATCTTTTTAATGTAGAAAAATATCATGTATCATTTTTATGTAGAAAAACACCATTAAAAATCTTAATTTTTATGTAGAAAAACATCATTAAAATCTTAATTTTTATGTAGAAAAACACCATTAAAAATCTTAATTTTTATGTAGAAAAACATCATTAAAATCTTAATTTTTATGTAGAAAAACACCATTAAAATCTTAATTTTTATGTAGAAAAACACCATTAAAATCTTAATTTTTATGTAGAAAAACATCATTAAAATCTTAATTTTTATGTAGAAAAACACCATTAAAAATCTTAATTTTTATGTAGAAAAACATCATTAAAATCTTAATTTTTATGTAGAAAAACACCATTAAAAATCTTAATTTTTATGTAGAAAAACATCATTAAAATCTTAATTTTTATGTAGAAAAACACCATTAAAATCTTAATTTTTATGTAGAAAAACACCATTAAAATCTTAATTTTTATGTAGAAAAACATCATTAAAATCTTAATTTTTATGTAGAAAAACACCATTAAAAATCTTAATTTTTATGTAGAAAAACATCATTAAAATCTTAATTTTTATGTAGAAAAACACCATTAAAATCTTAATTTTTATGTAGAAAAACACCATTAAAATCTTAATTTTTATGTAGAAAAACATCATTAAAATCTTAATTTTTATGTAGAAAAACACCATTAAAATCTTAATTTTTATGTAGAAAAACATCATTAAAATCTTAATTTTTATGTAGAAAAACACCATTAAAATCTTAATTTTTATGTAGAAAAACACCATTAAAATCTTAATTTTTATGTAGAAAAACACCATTAAAAATCTTAATTTTTATGTAGAAAAACACCATTAAAAATCTTAATTTTTATGTAGAAAAACACCATTAAAATCTTAATTTTTATGTAGAAAAACACCATTAAAAATCTTAATTTTTATGTAGAAAAACACCATTAAAAATCTTAATTTTTATGTAGAAAAACACCATTAAAAATCTTAATTTTTATGTAGAAAAACACCATTAAAATCTTAATTTTTATGTAGAAAAACACCATTAAAAATCTTAATTTTTATGTAGAAAAACACCATTAAAATCTTAATTTTTATGTAGAAAAACACCATTAAAAATCTTAATTTTTATGTAGAAAAACACCATTAAAAATCTTAATTTTTATGTAGAAAAACACCATTAAAAATCTTAATTTTTATGTAGAAAAACACCATTAAAAATCTTAATTTTTATGTAGAAAAACACCATTAAAAATCTTAATTTTTATGTAGAAAAACACCATTAAAAATCTTAATTTTTATGTAGAAAAACACCATTAAAAATCTTAATTTTTATGTAGAAAAACACCATTAAAAATCTTAATTTTTATGTAGAAAAACACCATTAAAAATCTTAATTTTTATGTAGAAAAACACCATTAAAATCTTAATTTTTATGTAGAAAAACACCATTAAAATCTTAATTTTAATTGGTTTTATATATAAAATTCTATAAAGTATAATATCTGCGTAAAAAACTTGAGATCACTAATTATCAGTTTACTTAAGCGTTATTTAAAATTTTTATAAATAAATAATTATAATAATCAAGCGTTACTTAAAATTTAAAAGCCTATTTATTTATTATATTTATTATATTTAAAAACTATTTACTAGCATTAGGATACAATAATTGATGTTAAGGTTTATTTGAAAATTAAAAATGAAAATAATTCTAAACATTGTATAAATGTTTTCCTTTAAAATGACAAAATACAAAACTAAGAAAGTTATCATCCAGGGCTTGGTTTAAAGCCGGAACAATTATTCAATGTAGTAAAACTTAAACTATTTATAATAGTGGATTTAATGTTTTGCGAATTTTATAATATATAATATTCGCAAAACATGTGAGTTAAATATTTTGCAAATTTTATAGAGTTTATAAAAGGCAGAAAAGATACTGCTAAAGCCTGGTTTGAACCCAAGGTTTGATAAATGTTTTACGAAATGTTCCAAATAAAAACATGATACATTAGGAAATTTTTTTCAACAAAATATACAATAAGAAAAAGCAGAAAGTAATAAAGTAAAAAATTTGACTCAAATTGACTCAAGACAAAAGTCAAAATTTTTTTTTTATTTTTTTTTTTAATATTCTGAAGCATAGAGAGCAAAGGTTGTATAAAATTTATCTATTTTAAAGGGACCAAGTATTGAACACTTTAACACCAGTTTTACTTTAAAGTCATCCATTGGGTCATGTGCATACTTTTGTATTTTGTTTTGTAGTTCTATTTAAGAAAAGATTTGCTGATTGTGGGTGAAAAAAAAATACTTTGTTAATGGATTTATAAAAGTTTCTAAAGAAAAAAATAAAAATAATAAAATAGAATAGAAATATGCTGCACACTCAATTTCTTGAGTGTTGAGTCAAAACTTTGCAGAGTTCGAGACTGTAACAGCTGTAACGAAACAAAATAATTGTAATAAAAATAATCGCTAATATTTAAAATATTTGTCTATTTTGTTTTTAAATTGATTGACGGTGCTTGCATCTATTGCATCTTGTTTGAGATTCTTCCATTCATTCACTACTCTATTTATAAAGAAGTTAAACTTTTTCATATTGGTTGTTAATTGCCTTCATAATTTCAAATTGTAACCCTTTGTTTTTCTTTCATTATAAATAATTTCTGGTGGACGGTAAAAATTATTTATGCCATATTATTTAAAATATTTGAACATTTGAATTAAATCTCCTCTTTTTCTTCTAGTGATAATAGATCCAGTTTTAAAAGTCTTTCTTCATAGCTATAACCTTGTAAACTTTCAATTCTAGTTTCTAGGACTTTCTCTAATTTATTCTTATCATACTGCCAGTCTGGGTTCCAAGTTGTGGCTGTGTATTCTAAGTGAGGTCTAACTAATGAGACAAATAACATCTTCATCATAATCTCATTTATATAATGGAAGACATGTTTAATTTTACCAAGTTTTTGATTTGCTTTGTTCACTGCACAGTTTAAATGATTATTCCATCCCAAATCGTCTGAAATTACAACTTTTCCAAACTTGTATTCACTAATTTTTTTGCCTTCGATCATAAATTGGAATTGTTGTTGACTATTACCAACTATCATTATTTTTCATTTTTGTTTATTGAATTTTATTAACTACTCGTTTGACCATTCTACTAACAAATTAAAATCTTGTTGTAGCTCAATTGAATCCTTTACATCTTTCATAGCTCGTAAGATTTTGTGTCGCAAGAAAATATTTTACAAATTGTTTGATTTTTTTTGTGATATGGTTAATAAATACAACAAATAAAGGAGGAGTAAAACTGAACCATTTTGGTACACCGCTTACAACCTCCTCCCATTCTGACTCAAAATTACCTCTACCACTCTCTGCGATCTGTTTTTTAAGAAGCCTCTAACCAATTTAGTACTTTAGATTCAAATCTTTTTAAATTAAATAATAATTTCTCATGGTCTACCGAGTTGAATGCTTTAGCGAAGTCTAGAAATAGAATCACCAATGCCCAACCTTGTTTTACACACAATAGATGTCAATGAAATCAGTCAAGTTAGTTGGATCAAGTTTATTATCTTTTTTAAACAATGGAATAATATTGGCGCATGACTAAAACTTAGGTAATGTTCCTGATTGAAATGCTTTGTTAAATATGATTGATAAAGGTTCAGACAATACACTAAGCATTCCCTGAGAAATCTTGGGTGTAGTTTATCTAGTCCTATAGCTTTACTTGCCTCTAATTTATTTAAGTAGCTTTTGATTATTGTTTTATTAAATTCAGGGTTTTGACATCAGCTTGAAGTTTTCACAAAGTTTGTTGAAAGTTGAGAGCTGTCACTTTAAGTAAAAACTGAAGCAAAAAATTCATTCAGAGTATCAGCTATTTTTTACCATTAGTCGCAATATTACCATCTTTTAACTGAATAGCTCGAATTCTCTTTTACTTTATTCTTATATTATTAATATATGAGTATACACATTTAGGATTTGACTTCGATTTAACAGCAAGATCATGTTCAAATTCTTTAATTCTTTGTTTTACTTTTACTTAAGATTCTTGTTTAACTCTTTGTAATAGTCAAGCATTTGATTGTCACTAAACTTTAATTTTTTACACTCGAACCACAGTCTCCTTTTTTCATTAGTAAGTATTTTTACTTCATTATTCATCCAAATTGCTCCATTATTTCTCTGATTATTTGATAATTTAGTAACTAAAATGAATTTTTTACAAACTTCATGATACAGCGAGAGCCAATTTTTATAACACGAGTTCACATTCATATTCTGTAATTCTCTAGTCCAGTGTATAAATTTAAAATATTGGCTCATTTCATAGTAATTACCTTTGTTATAATTTATCTTTTCATATAAAAACTTTCAATCTTACAATTTACAAAGCTATATTTGAATTTAAAAGTATGGTGCCTATGACTAATACCTCCTAGTGGTGGGAGATAAATTAATTCAAAAATATGATTTTTACACTCAGTGAGAATTAGATCTAATATGTTAGTCATTACTCCAATGTTAATTTAAAATGTAGGTTCTATTACGTTTTGGTGTAAAAAAAAATCATTTGAACACTTTAGGAATATTTTAGCCTGTATATCAGACACGTTTAATAACATTCCATAATATTCTTTAGACAATTTGATTGTATGGAAATTAAAATTCCCACATATTAATAATCCTGTGAATTTTTTATTTATATTCATAGAATGAGCGTATGTTATAGATTTAATTATATCATTACAATTATTTATATCGCTTACTCTCGTTCTATATACACATCCACATAAATATTAATCTAAACCTAATTCAACTGTACACCGAATTTGCTCTACATTTGGGTTATTTAAACATTTCTCAGAAACCTCATATGCTTTGATTTCTTCTTTTATATACATACAAACTCCGCCACCTCTACCAATGCTTCTATCCATTCTAAATAGGGTGTATCCTCATATGTTTGTAACTGAAGAATTCGCCCACCATGTCTCATTTATCATTATAATATCAGCTTTGCTTGAACTTATTTCCTTGATTAAATCATCTAGTTTATTCAATAATGTTGCATTTGTGTATAAGTAAATATGTTGCATTTGTGTATAACAAATAGCAACTTAAGACTAGATCTTTCTTGATACGTCAAATCTGGATTAATGAATACTTTATCTTTATATTTTCTACTTCACTTAAATTTCTAGCAACACTTAAAACTTGTTTTTGATATGATGAATCAACTAGTTCAATAACTAGTGGTCCTTGCTTAGAGTTTAATTATGGTCCAATAACTAGTGGTCCTGGCTTAAGAGTTTAGTTATATTTTTCATTTTGTCAAAAGTATCTAATGACATCATAACCTGAAATGCTTCATAAGCTAAAATGAAGCACATTTAAGATATGAACACAACTTGTTTTCTAAGGTTTATTTAAGATATAAACACAACTTGTTTTGACACTTTGAAAGCCCTTTAAATTGGAAATTAACAGAAAACAAAAAAGAAGACTTGCAACTGTGAATTTCATGGGTGAGACAGGAAAGAATTCTAAAGCACAGATAATTGAGGGAAAAACCTAGATGTACAAAAGTTATTTGGGCTTGAAAAAACAGTTACAGTAAAAAGATGCAACTTTGCTGAATGATTATTACACAAAATTGAGTTCTATTTGATAGAACAAATGATGATAACTTACTTAAGCAGTGAACATGGAAGTATTTGTAGTAAATAGAAAGAAATTCAACCTTTAAACAATGGGATAAAGGCTCAAACTTAGCATCTGGAGCAAGTTTAACAACATTTATAATTTATTTCTGGACCTAGTCTTGAGAAAGAATATCTCATTAGAGGAACCAGCACTCCATTCAAACTCAAATAAAAAATCGTAAAAAAATTCATAAGTAAAATGTCTCAAATACAGATTTATTTTTTACATTATGTCACGTCTCAATTAGTTGTACTTTTGAAAGTTTCAAAAAAACATAATGTAACGTAAAATAAAATCTATATTTGGGACGTTGGGAATTGATGTCTCAAATTTGTGACATCAATTCCCAACGTTACATCTCAATTGGTTGTTTTTTTTTAACTGTTATAAGTGTAACCAATTGAGAGGTAACATAACGTAAAAAAAAAGGTGCAATTAAAATACATTATAAATGCGTTTTTTTTTCTAAAACTATTTAATTCCAGCATGGCTTGTGATCAAATGTACATTTTCTAACAGCTGTTTTTTTCATAATTTCAATAGGATTTATTATACTTAAATTTTATACTTTGGTGAGAATATTGTCAACAACTTTAAAGGCTGTTTACACTAAACTTTGATTTTTTGATGACTAATTATTTTCCTATTTTTAAGACGGATTTTTACAAAATTTTTTAAATCTTGAGATTTAATTTTTATGTTGATAAAAAGTAAAAATTAAAAAATGTAAGGGGTGGGCTGAGGTTAGGGGTGGACTGGTGGGTCTTAATAAGCTTAGGGTGGATTGGAAAATTTTCCAAAAATTATTAAACTACCACCCTCCCTCCTTTTATTAAGTAAAATAGAATATATTAAATCTGAAAAATATTAAATATATACTCAATGATTTTAAGATTTTATTTTTAAACATTTTTTAAGGATGATCAGATTTTTTCAGAAAGTTGGTGTGGGAGATGCCTACTTAAAAAATAAACATTTAGCAGGATGATGCTTACTTTTTATGGTCTTTAAGTTCCTAGGTTTTAAATCTGCACGATTTTTGATCATAAAATCATTAAGTTTCAAACCAAAAAACCAAAATTAGATTTTTTAACTTACCCGAAATAACTATAACTAACCCAAACTTTCTATTTAAAGATCTAAATAGTAAATTTACTATTTAAATCATTATATAGTAAAGTTCGGATAAGTTAAATAAATCTCCTGGGTTTCAAAAAAATGAAAGTGCTTTCAATTTTTTTTTTGTATAAAAAAAAATTAAATGTTCAGTTGGTCAAATGGTCAGTTAACTGGTGACTTTTTCACAAAAATATTCATTTTGCGCTTTTAAAGTTTTAATAAACTCACAAGCAAAAATATATATAAAGTGTTATGATCAGTGTACCTAGAAATTTCAATATCAATAAATTTAGTTAAATTAATTGATATTGAAATTTATAAATTGTTATTTGTAATACTTAATATTTTGTTTTACTATTTACTATTTTAACTCTACTTTAAATATATATTTGTGCGCTAATATATATTTTCATATACTTTTTTTTTATATATAAAAAATTATATAATATTAAGTAACCACATGTTACAATGTAAGATTAAAAATATTACTTTTTGTTACGTAAAAATAACAGACATTTATTACATAATAATACATAAAAATGTTAGGTTGCGTTAAGTAAAAGTACATATGTTATGTCTCGCTACGTAAACATGTTATGAAACATTACATTTGAAAAAAAAATCTATAAAGTAAACACTTAATCATAATGATTAAAATACAGGAAATTCCATAAAATTCTATAAAAAATACTTTGAGATAACAAAATTTCGAGTTAACCTGTATTTAACTTTATTGTTATGATCATAAAAATAAAGGTACAGATAACACTTATAATAATAAAAATGATAACAATAAGCGACATTTTTTATTAATAAAATGATTATAATATGATAAACTAACTATGAATAACATCACTACCATATGAAAACCATAACATAAACTAATTATATAATTAGAGGCATAAAAGATTAATAAAAGTAATAGAGATCTCATCCTCGAGAAACATGTTGATTAATTGCTAGACAAAAAAACTACTCTGACTTTTGGTGAAGAACATTCTCCTTTATCTCCAGTAGTTTCAAGAATACACAAAATTTCATCTTTGGTCCTGTGTTACTTTATTAATGATCTTATCTCAAAAGTACCTGATGATATAACTAACTGATCATTCAGTCAAATACTTTTACTGTTCCTTCATGATTAAAAAAACTTTTTTTTTCAACAATTTTTTCCCTCAAACATAAGCCCTTTGGTATTTTGGTACTTTGGTATTTTGGTACTTTAACTCCTTTCTTTGTTTTCTGTTAATTTTCAACTTAATTAGTGGTTTTTTGCATCCATTGTTTTCTGTTAAATTAATTAGTGGTTGCTTATAATAGTTAAAACAACTATTACAAACAGCTACACAGCTAAAAGTTTTAAAAAAAAACAGCTATGCTACACAGCACAAAAGTTTAATCAAGATGGTTTAATTAAACTTTTTAGGGTTTTTTCAAAAAAAATCAGGAAAATGAATTTAATTAATTTTTTTTATTTTTAAAAGAACAATCTATCTAATTATCATTAATAAAATAAGATAGCTAAAAAAAATAATTTAAAAATATAAGTTATTATGTAATCATAAAATGAGCTTCATAAAATTTAATAGGGTTAAGTTTAAAAAACAAAAAATAAAAAATACAAATACAAATTTAATATATAAAGTGTCCTCCTTAGGCTCGATAGCAAAGAAGAATTCTCTCTGCATTGATTCCGTCACTTTCATGCACATCTCATGTGGTACTTTTAACCAGTACTCATTCAGAAGTTGCTTCAAATGTTAGTTGATTGAATTTGACGGTTTACCGATCTAGTGTCAATCCATGACCAATTATTTTCTATTGGGTTGATATCTGGTGATCTAAGGCACCAAGGCAACAAATTGATCTTCTTTGTGGTAAACCAGTTTGCTATACTATGTGCTGTGCATGCTCGATCCCTGTCCCCTACAATTGCTTTGTCGATAGAATCAAATATGTTTTAAGTGTGTTTTTGTAGGTATATTGGTTGATACAGCCATTATACAGCTCACAAAAACCAAGGCCTTTGTGGGAAAAAATGCCCATATGCCTACTGAGCCTCCACCACTTTGTTGTCTTGCTTGTAAAAAGCGTTTGCAATATTTCTCAGTTGTAAATCTTTCAAGGTATATTCTTCCTTTGTGGTTCACAACCTGAAAATTTGACTCATCGCTCCAAATCACTTTTGCCCAATATTCAACTGTCCAATCCAAACATTCTTTACATCTGAATCGTCTTTGGTCCACGATTGACAGGATTTTCTTTCTTATTGTAATGTAAGACCCAATACCTTTTTTTCCTAATGTTCTTCTAACAAGTTATTTGCTTACATTTTTAATTAAAAAAGGATTGGTTGAATATTTGAGCTAGCTTTTTGTTGCTGAGCCTAGGATTTTTTTTTCTAGTTTTAAATATGCTACTTTTGTCACGGTCACTAAGCTTCACTGATCTTCCAGAACAAAGCATGTCAACAATGTTACCTACTAGCTCTCAGGTTTTCACTGTTTTTTGCATGCAAAATTCAGAAACACCCATAAGTTGACTAATTCCAACATTGTTATGATTCTTTGATTTGTCCAATCCAATAATTTGCTATTTGATGCTCTCTGACACTGCTTTTCTACCCATTTGCAAGCAAATTAAAATTTAAACTATTGCAGTTATTCTTTAGATAATTTTTGGCAATTAAATATTTTTTTGTAACTATAAAACTATTTTTTTATTTAAGAATCATGAGTACTCTTTATACTTATAATTTATACCGGTAATGAAGTATAATAATTAGTTATCAAGTGTGAAAAATGTATAATTAACTTGATTAAAGTTTTATGTCATCAACAAAATACATCGTATAACGTTTAATTAGTTTTACGGAAGAAGTGTAGTAAGTGTGATTTTTTTTTTAGTCTATTTTATTGATACAAACATAAACAGCAAAACACAAAAATAACTATTACAAACAGCTACACAGCTAAAAGTTTTAAAAAAAAACAGCTATGCTACACAGCACAAAAGTTTAATCAAGATGGTTTAATTAAACTTTGGTTGATACAGCCATTATACAGCTCACAAAAAGCAAGGCCTTTGTGGGAAAAAATGCCCATATGCCTACTGAGCCTCCACCACTTTGTTGTCTTGCTTGTAAAAAGCGTTTGCAATATTTCTCAGTTGTAAATCTTTCAAGGTATATTCTTCCTTTGTGGTTCACAACCTGAAAATTTGACTCATCGCTCCAAATCACTTTTTTTTGAAGTTACAGCAGCAAAACACAAAAAAAAAAATAAACTTAAAATCTATATTCATTGAACTTTATGTTTAACGGATATAATGTTAGCACATAGTTATGACAAACTCTTTCTCAAATAAACTTTTGTGCATAGTTGAATTAATAATAATAAATAATAGATGAAATATTAATTAATAATAATATTATTAAACTTAAAAACAAAATGTAAAAAAGTATATACTAAATATTAAAAAGTAATAGCATTAAAAAAAAACAACTAATAATATAACAAAAAGAAGGAAAAAATTCAATAAAGAAAAACAATCAAGCCAAACAAAAAAGTGAAATTTTAAATAGGTTCATACATACATATCCCCCCCCCTCCATACACACAAGCATGCACACACACACACACATATACACGCATTGTAACTCAAACAAAGCCAGATAAAATGAGTGACAACAAATAACCATTTTTACTAAATCCTTTTTTACATTATTTATCCAGTTTTATATTAAACTAAATAATTGTTCCCTTTAAAAAATCACCAAATAATCAAAATTAATTATTAATTTTTTCAAGATTTACCTAAAATAAGAAATAAATTTTAGAAATGCGTATGTGGTAATGTGAAGGTATGAAGAGTGTGGAATTAAATAATTTCTTAGTTAATTGCAGAAGTTTGCGGCATTGAAACTTTGTATATAAAAATCCAAATAATGATAAAAAAAAAGAACCTTCATTTTATTATTAATTGTAATGCAATTTGAAAAACATATTCAAAATCAATCAAGAACCATGATAAAGTTTTTTACCATCCCTATTACAAGGGTCGCAGCAGTTTATAATTGAAGTTACAGCTGCAACAATCAAAAATGTTGCAAAATAATTCTTCAGATAAATCATCTCCATAAAAGCAGTTAAAATTAATCCATATTTTTTATAATTTTTTTATTCTAAAAATAAATATGATAAAATTTATTATTTCGTAAATAAAAGCAAAGCGTAATATTATAGACATTAAATATAATTCTGTATTACTGACAAGTACAGAAGATGGAATAAAGTTAAAAAACTAGCAGTTAACATTTAATAGCAGAATTTTGTCTAATAATAAATGAGATAAAATGTAAAAGTAAAAATTGAAATTTTAAATTTAATTTATTTTAATTTTTTAATAAGAAACTATTATAAAAATAAAAAAAGATACTTAAAAAAGTCTGGTAACACCAGTATTCCGGTATCAGTACTACCAGTATTAGATGCACTTATACATGCATACATACATATACATATATACATACATACATACATACATACATACATACATACATACATACATACATACATACATACATACATACATACATACATACATACATACATACATACATACATACATACATACATACATACATACATACATACATACATACATACATACATACATAAAATATAGTTTAATTATTTGAAATAAAGGTTAAAGATATGACAATTTTATCAAAAACAAAAAATCTTGAACTCAATGAAAGTAAAACTTTAAGATCATTTTAAATAACTTATGCCAATGTTGAAATGGAACTTTTAAAAAGATATAGAGGTTAAGTGCCTAACTATCTGTACAACAGTCATCATAGCTTAGTCAAGAAAGAAGTGTGCTCTCATCACTGTATCAAAGTTCACCACACTTGAACTTAGTGCATCTAAGAATTAGATTGACATTTTGAAATCTAATCTTGTTAAATTATGTCTATATTTTGATTTTAATAATACTTGCATACATTATACTTGAGTGCATTACCTCATACATCGGTGTATTACATGATACCTTAGTTTATTACACATCATATTTAAGCGCACTACATCATACCTCAGCGTATTACCTCTACCTCTGTGCATTATATTATACCTCGGTGCATAACATCATAAACCTGTAATTTCTAGGTTAACTTGCTAAGCATACTTAAAGGCAGAAAAAACAAATACTATAGTATATAATATTATATATAATACTTATATTAAATTTATAGTTTTATGATAAGTTTTATTGAGTCACTTAACTTTTGTTTTTATAAATAATTACATCATTACCAACCAGTTAAATTAAAATCAAATTGAATTTGAATCTGATTCAGGTAAAGTGAAAAGTCAGTAAAGCACAAATATTAAGTATAAGATTTGATGATCTTATCTAATGCTCTGATAACAATCGATGTTTCAATGACAATCATAGCTCTGATGGCATCATATTAAATAACTTTATGTTAATTTTGCAATGACTTATCTGACACTAAATGCAATTGATAAAAGATAACAATTGTTCTCAATTCTCAAATTTTGGTACCAATATATTCAATGGTAACATTTATATTTGTCAATATGATGAACATAAAACAGAAATCAATTAAAATTAGAGAAATTTGGATATATTTGTTGAGATTGACTTAACTAAATATATAATACAGCTTTATGTTTTTATATGAATGCTTTCATTATATTGTGTACATTTATACTATCTATATATTATATACTTTTATCAAACAATATTTGCTTAGCATTTATCATAAATAACTTTAGTTTAAAAGTATTTTTATTTTTTTAAACACAAGTAAATAAATTTTAAACTAAACATTAGATAAATTTACAATGTAAACAATAGAAAATAAAATTAATTGGATAGTTTTTTTCAACATCAATAGTTCAGATAATTATTCACTTTACTAACTTGAAAGTCATTATAAGTTCTTTAGGCACAATATTAATATCTTGAAATAAATAATCAAAACATTAAAAAGTAAGCAAAATATACAAACCAAAGTATGCAGTTATTTTTTAAATTTTATTTTTGTTCTTTTAAATGCTTTTTTTTTCTTTTCAATTAAAAAACTCATTTAAATGCGCTTTTAGTATATTTCAAAAATAAAAAAATCTGATATCAAATGAATCTACATAACTATTACAAAACTCCTATAAAAGCTTTCATTTAACTCTTAATGAATTCAGCTAGAGAGGTTCTTCCAAAACCTTACTTGCACATACGTAAAGTTCATATAACTAATTATAAAAATTGTATTATAATAATATTGTAATTTATATTATAATACAAAAAATAAAATTAACTGATGTGACAATATTTGATAATTTGAATAAAATCTTTTTATTGTTAATAATATAAATAAATTGTTATAATTTATATTGTGTGTAGTAATTAGATTAAAAATGAAAAACTTTTACTACAGCATCAATTGTACTTTCTATTGTAAGTGCTATAATAAAATTTCTCATTTTCATAAAAGAAAATTGCACAATAAAGCATAACAATACATTTACTATATATAAACACTACATTTACTATATATATGCACTATATTCCCAATTGCTTACTATACTCCATTGCTTCACTTTAATAAATCTTGAATCATTTTTGATTGACCTTATTTGTTATTATTATTGTTTTAAATTTCGTTACTAACTTCAATGTATCATAATATATGTTACGACTTCAACAAAAGTTATTGATAAATGCATAGTTTATAAGTTTATACATTTTAATGTGTTTTGTGATTTATTTTTTATTGTTTCCCCTAATTTTAATTTTTTTTTTTTTATTTAACTTTTTTTTCAATTTCTAAAACTTCAATTTTTATCAAGCAAGTTAATATAAAGTATGAATAATTCAGATTACAATTTAGCCATTTGTTTTTTTAATATACTTGTCTATTCAACTACTGAAAACATAAAAATGTATAACTATTATTAATTGGAAAAAACCTTTTAGCGTTCTTTCCAAGTATTTACTATCTTGAAATGTAATTATCTATTGTTGAACCGAATAATTCTTATGTAAATTGATAGATAAATGCTTCAATTATATTACGTTTTTATAAAAGCTATATTAATTGTTTATAAGCTGTTAAAAAAAAGTTGACGTTGAGAAAAACGTGTGAGAAAAATATAATTTATTTTAACATGTTGTAATCATTCCGGAGCGTTGATTGTGTCAAGATTTCGTGGAATATTTTATCCATTTATTTTGTTCCGGGAATTTTTTTTTTTTTTAGAAATGAGATTGTTACAACGCTAAATAACAATAAAACTGTAAAAATATTTTATTTATGTCATTAAAAACAATACGCATGAATAAATCAGGGAACTAAGTACTGGGGTTCTGCCCCACCCGGAAAAAGTTAACAAGCGTTCAAAAAAGTTTTAAAAACAGAACGTATAAATAAACAAAAAAATAACATAAAAATAATAAAAGTATTTCTGTTAATTTTTACGGTTATTTTTTAAAATTAAAGCTCATTTTGTGGGATTTAAAGAATTCCACGCATCTAATTAATCTTCAAAGGAGTTTTAGATTTTTAAACTAACAACATAAAATTAATAATTTTGTGAGTTAAAGTTTGTTCCGTCTAATCAAGCGTTCGCGAGTGATAGTTTTGTCTTATCGACAAGAAGTAATTTTTTATTTAATGAATTTTATTTAATTAATATTTATATTCCCCTATTCCAATAAAAAATGAAATTTTTTGAAGAAACAACATTTTCCAACAGTTTAATGATACTAAATAAAGTTTTTAATTATATAATAATAATAAAAAAATACTATTTTTCAAGAAAAAAAAAAAGATAATTAAATAGTTACAATATGCTGTGAATTTTCTTTTATGTTGAAGTTTATTTGATTTAAACGAGTAAAAAATCTTGTTTGATTTTAAATTCATAAATGAGAACATAGTAGCGATGTTATTTAAGAGATATAAATAGGTTTATATCGTCGTGCAAACATGCCCGTCATTAATATGACGATTACGTGTTATTAATGACGGGCATGTATTAACATTCTGGATACGTTATATCTTTTTATCCACTTTATAGCATTTTCTGTTATTCCATAATAGTTAAGTTTTTTTTAAAAAAATTTGTTGGTCTGTAGAAAAAAAGGCTTTTTATTAGTCAATGAAGATGGCTGTGCTATATTCGGATTATTCAAACAACTCAGTAATACTACATGTTTTTTTTTGTATCCATATTGATAATTAATGTCAATTTTGTTATTTACTATTCTGTTGTTTAGAATTTTTGAAAAAACTGAAAGAAAAGAGAAAGCAAACTAATAATTATTGACTTTTGTTAAATCACCTTAATATTCAATATTGACCTAACTTTAACTATTTTAAATTGATCAGGTAAAACTCCTTAACTATTTCAAATTATCAGGGAAAACTCCTTATCAAACTGTTTATGGAAAAATATTACTTCTTTAATAATCTCATATAAATTTTTATTATCATCATTTATATCATCAATTATCGCCATTTATATCAACAAAATTACATGCTTTGTTTAGTTTCAGGAAAAAAGCTGTTTCCAAATTAAAAAAAAAAACTTCACAGGGCAATTATTAGTATTTTCGCCTTAGCTACATCGAAATCGATTATTTATCGATAGTTGTTTTGGAGAATAGCTTTATCAATGTGTTTTTAAAACGGCTGGGGTGTTTTAATAAATTTCACATTGTAGAGGAGGTAAAAAGTTGAATATCATTGAGTAAACATTATATAGCTTGCGTATTTTATGTTTAAAAGGAATGCAATGAATAAATATTTTTAAAGCATTTTTTTAGTTCGGATTTGACAGGTAATTGTTAAATAGAATATATGGTAGATTAGGGTATTATAAGCACCTTAAGCAAAAATTGGAACATTTTCAAAAATATTAATGCTGGATCCAAGGTTATACAATAATTGGTAATACAATAAACAAGATTATACAATAACAAGGTTATAATGTACAATATAATATAACCTGTAGATATATAGATATCCCTATAACATAATACAATATGTAATATTAAGTGGTATAGTATATGTGATAATAATATGTAATAGTAGGTGGTATGATATAATATGCAAAATAAAGTTGAATGCTCTAATGTACAAGATATGTATAAATAACTGCGATTAAATGTAGTCTTCACATATCTATATGTTTCCTAAAGTAACATTAATTAAAAGCCTCTACTTAAAATAGACAAAAATCTACATTTTGACAAAAAACAATTACTTAAAAAACTCAAAATTTAAAATTTTTTATCTAAAAGATTTGTTTCTATATTTGCTCAAAATTTGCCTATAACTTCCTTATATATATTGCCATGGTATCAGCTTAACCTTCATAAAGTCTCATTCTAAAGTTTAATTCCAAAGTTTAATTCCAAACTAAATGTATATTTTAAGACTAAGATATTAGATTTAATAAATATTTCATTCTAGTTTTGTTTTACTTTTAATATGCAAATAGTGTGTAAAATATATTAATATAATTTGTTAGGTTTACCATCTAATTCATTTTCATTGTACCCATGTCAAATAGTTCTGTCTAAACTGGTGATAAAGATTATACTTTTTCGGCTGGGAACAGATAAATCCTGTTGCTTGAACATAATCCAATAGAGTTAGAATAAAGTTTGGTATTACAAATAGTGTTGGTGTACAGTTGAATCAGGTTTAACAAAAGACTTCCACTTACCAATTTGATAGGTTTATAGTTCTTATTACCGCAACTAACAAAAATCGGATATTTTTTTTACAAATTTAAGCATCTTTTTTTTTTCCTAGTAATACCTAGTGCAAAACGTTTAAGATTTTAGGGCCCCAATGGCTGGTTTTGAAAGGGGGAACTAGCCCAGGACACTAGCCACGGTATTATTTGTCATGTTTGGTATACTAATCAAAGAAGTGTGAGCTTAAATAAAAATTATGAATTTATAACAATATGAATTTAAGTGTTAAGTTTTCATAACGTTTAACTTCACACATGTAACTTCTTTGCTAGAACGCATTCAAAATTTGAAACGCTTCGCAGAGGGCCAGGTGTACCTGGCTTAAAATACCTAGCCCAAACGCAAGTTTGAGGACGGTCATTATGATGAACACAAAGGTGAGCATTACCCCGGTAAGCACATAGGTCATGATGGTGAGAACGGTCACCAAAAGCAGCATCATCACGAACATAATCATTATCATCACGACCATGGTTATGAGCTTTATGAAAAATGGGGAGATCACAGGGTTCACGAAGGAGAACATCACGGAGACGACAAAGGCAAACACCATGGATATCATGAATATGACCACCATCATCATTGTTAAAGCAACCATGTTGGCTTCTTATCATGTCAAAAATAAATGGTAGTATCATCAGCAAACAATGCCACATTAGATTTGAGAATATTTGGAAGATTGTTAATGTAAATTAAAAAGAGTATAGGGCTAAGGATAGAGTCTTGAGGAACCCCTAAAGTTACAGGATATAAAGAAAAATGCTGTCCATCGAGGACAACTTTTATATTACGATTGGAAAGGACAGACTCAATAATCTGAAATTGATCCAGTTTGGGAAATACCTGTTTTTCCAACACCGGTGGTTAACAAAAAACCTAAAAAATAAATATTATATTTAAAACCATATAATAAAACATATTTGTAACACTCTCATTTAAAATTTTGAAAAATTGTTTTGAGTAAAAAGTCTCTCTTAAAGCCACAAAAATTTGTTGCGGTTTCATGTATAATAAAAAAACATTTTTTTTTAAAAAAGCGTCAAATTTTTTATTTTTTATGCATAGCTATAGTAAACAGTAACTTTTAAAATATTATGAGCTTACGGGATTAATTTATATATTTAAACTATTTAACAGTAAAGCTTTACGAAAAAAGTATAAAGTAAAAATCAGCCTTTATAATACACTTATAATCTGACTTTAAAATAACGAGGTAAATTTTTAACATTTTATACTTTTATTTTGTACAAATTATGTATACAACCTATTTGAACTATATACATTGCCCCTAATTTCCCCTTTTGGGTTTCTTTGAAATTTTAAAATAATGACTTAAAACTTATGTTATTTGCTTGAAATCAACTTTTATTTCTCGTATACAAAAATACATGTTATTTTGTTTGTTATTTAATTCAATACTAATAATTCAATATATTCAATACAAATCAATTCAATATAAAATATTTAATTGCTCTGTTTACTTATCAATTTTTTTGTTTTTTTGTTTAGTAATAATATAAAAATTGGTGACATTTACGGACTTATGAAATAAAATAAAGTAGTTCCTAATGATAAACCATTCTTTTCATCGAAATTAGCTGTTCTAGTTTCTGCAGATAGTAAACTAAATGATTTTGTTTGTTATTTAATACAAATTGTACTGTTTAACTAACCTTTTTTTTTTTTTTGTATTAATATAAAAATTGATGACATTTACTGATTGAAAAACTTTATAAAAATATGATGTAAAAAGTTGATAGTTGCAACAAATAAAATGAGTGGTAGAAGATTCACCCCCCCCCCCTGATTTTATTCGTAGTATCACCTCTTTATAAGGTATGGTGCTTAAAATAAACGGCTGCCACATATATCCTTTATATAATGGTATAAGATCTTCAAAAGCTAAATGTTATCCCAAGAACATTCAAATAGATGGGTATTCAGTACAAATACCGCTAAAATATCGAAAAGAAAGATAATATAGTTAAATTTCTATTACCCAGTAAAAATCTCATATTAAATTTTTACTCCCATTATAAGATTTTTACTCCCATAAAATATTTTGCGGCAAAATTTGTTTTTGCAACCAAACCTTGTTGTATTTTGTGAATACTTTTAAATGTTTTAATTACTTTTAATTACTGCAGTTTCTTGAAAAGCAATAAAGAAGCGAGTATTTTAATAGAAATATTGAAACCTTTGTAATCTATTAATGCAGTGGCATATATGTTGTTAAAACTATCAAATGATGATAATGTTAAAACAGAACCAATTATCAAAGACGTCAAATCATGCACACATACGAGATTACTCAACTTAAAAGCAGTGTAAATGTTTCAAATGAAAGAATAGCAAAATGTGCAACTTATGAGAAAATCAATTGCTGAAAAATTGTTAGGAAACGCAATGTCGCCGAAGGAAGTGTCAATCTAACTCTTTATTCAATCAAACTCTTTACTATCAATCTAACTCTTTATGGGGAATCCATAGAATTAAAGGAATTGGAAACTCATTTTTTTAGAGCAATTTCTTTTATATAACTGGAAATGAAGATGAACATAAGCCAATTAGAAACAAAGTCGTTAACCATATGGGTAAAAAAATTCAGGACGAAATAACGGGATATTTGAATATGATAACTCGAACGCATACTTGTAAAACTATAATGCTTGAAGATGCTACATAGGCAACTAATGCAATGGTAACTGGATGTGCTTCACTTCTGGAGGTAGATATCCAAGTATATAGCAAACATGGAGCAAAAACAAAATGGATGACCTACCCGTGCAGTTTACGGCTTAATAAGTAATCAGTTATTCTATATTTCTAGACAACTCAACTGGAATCTACTTTGATGCTGTAATTAACAGCATCAAGTAAAAAATCTAGTCCATTTACATATGTATTTATTTCACGAATTTTAAATATTGTTGTTTAATTTCAATTATTGTTTTTTTTCGCTCCGTAATTACTGTATATATATATATATATATATATATATATATATATATATATATATATATATATATATATATATATATATATATATATATATATATATATACATATATATATATATATATATATATATATATATATATATATATATATATATATATATATATGGATATCTAACCCCCTCCCCCATTAGTGAAGCACATCCTATTATATCCTTGTCGGTTCCCTATATCGCATCTTCGAGCAATTTATTATCACATATAATAAATAAATCTTTCTGCAATATTTAAATACCTAATAATATCCTCGTGTACCTCGTTGCGCATATGGTTAGAAAATTTTAGCAAAACTGATTTATGTTCATCTTCCAGTTTGATAAAATGGATTGGTCTAAAGAAGTAGTTTTTTATATATATACATATTCGTTCTATGGAGTTTCAAACAAAGAGTTAGGTTAAAGCGTCCAACGACGACGACGACGGCGACGACAACGACGATATTTTGTTTATAAAATACTTAACACTTAACCAAACACTTTGTCAATTGATTTAATCGCTACAAAACAGTTGTAAAACGTTTGCAGAATCGTTTCTTTACTGCTTTTCAAAAAGCCACAATCTTTAAAACGTTAAAAAATATCCTCAAAATACAATATAGTTGTTAAACACATTTTGTCGCAAAATATTTTATGGGAGTAAAAATCTCATAATGGGAGTAAAAATGTAATATAAAGTTTTTAGGTGTAAAAATTTCAAATGCAATTTTTACTGTGTAGTAGAAATTTAATATGAAAGTAAAAATCTACTGGGGAGTGA
Source organism: Hydra vulgaris (assembly GCF_022113875.1). Classification (NCBI taxonomy): domain Eukaryota; kingdom Metazoa; phylum Cnidaria; class Hydrozoa; order Anthoathecata; family Hydridae; genus Hydra; species Hydra vulgaris. The sequence goes on along the minus strand of NC_061158.1, from coordinate 7,104,879 downwards.
AAAAAACGCAGTTGTAAAAATCTCATACTCCACCGGCCCACTGTGCGCTTGTTTCAACTTTAAATGTTTCTGAAATATTATAAGAAATTTTTATTAATTAAATTATTGTTGTTTAAAAAGTTATTTATAATAATTTACAATTTTAAAAACTATAAAAGTAAAAAAAAAAACTTTATAAAATTGAGAACTCTTCTATTAAGATTTCCAAAAAAAAAATAGGTTGCAAAGTTTACTATTTAACATAAGTTTTATTTGATTAAAAAAAGACGATTATACAATTTGTGCAATGACGGCTAAATAGCCATAAAAATAATGAAACTGGTCTTAAGTTAAAAGAGTATCATTTTAACATTCTCTGTTAACCTATAGTAAGTTTGTTATTGTTGTAAATTCATTATTTTCTTTAATATATATATATATATATATATATATATATATATATATATATATATATATATATATATATATATATATATATATATATATATATATATATATATATATATATATATATATATATATATATGTATATATGTATATATATATATATATATATATATATATATATATATATATATATATATATATATATATATATATATATATATATATATATATATAGTTTTTATTACATTTATTTGCTGCGAGTCTATTCACTCTAACGATTTCAAAAATGAAATAAAATTTTATTTAAAAATAGATATCAAATATTTATTCCGATTTATATGGATATCAAATATTCATTCCGTCAAAATTTTATGAAATATTGCACTTATCTCAGTTAATTGTGCTTTATAAAAAACGATTAGTTGCAAACAAAAATTTAAAACAGAAACATGAGAAAGTTTTCAAAGATACAGAAACGTTTTTTGTTAATATTTATTTTGATTATAATTTTTATTGCTATCTACGAAATTCGAGATTTAAAAAGTTGTAACTCATTAATGCTAAAAGAAAAAATAAAAACACCGTCCGGTGTAGAAATACCAAAATATGTCGAAAGTTCACATTTTATATCTTTCGGAAACTTATCCAAAGAATGTGAATATAACAATAAAAACGAAATTGTTTGTCCAGATGTTAGACATTTTGGAGAAACCATGCACAGGCAAGTTTTGTTAACAATAACAAGAATGCTAGCAATTATCAATTTAGTTTGCGAGCGTCACTCCATAAAGTATTGGCTTTTAGCTGGAACTTTACTTGGATCTTATCGAAGTAACAAGCTTATTCATTGGGACGACGATGCAGATATAGGAATGTTGCTTGAAGATTATCAACAATTTTTGAAACATGTTCGCAATGAATTACCTGAAGATTTATATTTTCAAGATGGATCTGATGATATTCATTTTAGAAGCACAAAATTTGTTAATGCAAAAATTAGAGATCGAAACAGTTGCTACGGGTATTGCATTAGAAAAGGATGCCAGTGGCACGATGGAATTCAAATTGACATTTTCGTTTTTTTAAAAAAACAAGATAATTCAGACGTAATAACAAGTACTTTTCCTCGATTTGAATTTAACTCCAAAAATATTTTTCCGATTAAAAAAACGTTTGTAGATGGAGTGTTACTCTCAGTCCCAGCAGAAAGCCACAAAATTTTATTATTTTTGTACGGATCTGACTATTTGAAACCGATTTCTAATGCGTGCCCGTCCGGAAGAATTCCATTTCCATGGTACAGCTGCGAATATCTAGGTAGTTTATCTTTGAACGATCGAATAAAAATTCTTAAAGAATCAGAAATTCATTCAAACTTTTTATTTCAGTACATATAATGACTTTTTAAAAGTTTTTTTAAAATTTGTGCATTAAATTACATAATTGAACTAATTTTAATTTTTGTTTTATCCACTAAAATCAAATATATTTCATATTAGCATGAAACATTTCAAGGACATTTACAATAGTACAAGTACTAATATAAAGTAAATACCTAAAAATATAACATATCAATACAAACAATGATGAAAATAGCAATAACAGTACGATATCAATAATTGTAATAATAAGGAAAACTATTGTTAGAATAAATGTCAATGAAATTGCTATTCGAGGAGTGATTCATAAATTAGTAATTTTGCAAGCTAAATTAAAAAAGGCAATTAGATCAACGTTTCTTCCTTGTTTTTATACGTTAGATGAAAAACAACAATAACAACAGAAATTAAACGCGGTTAAATATCGGCTTTTTCTAGTTATTATTTTTATTTTAAAATTTTTTATCGAAGCTCATCTTCAAAGCTCATTTTTTATTGAAGCTCATTTTTTATCGAAGCTTATCTTCAAAGATAATTTTAGAGCTTTTATCTCAATACTTAAAAAATGCTGGATCCGCGCCTTACGACATGGAGTTGATGAATTTATAGCGAGAAAATCACAGATATCCAAAATGAGTGTCTTGTTTTCAAATGAACAATATAAAATTTATTTTTTGTATTTAGCAAAAAAAATCTATATGTTGCATTAGAACTTAAATGTCATAAAAAAGTACTTTTATATAAATACATTATCAATAAATCTGATACCTCTAAACACTAAATTTCTGTGGTTTTACCCGAGTGGTCTACATATATATATATATATATATATATATATATATATATATATATATATATATATATATATATATATATATATATATATATATATATATATATATATATATATATATATATATATATACATATATATATATATATATATATATATATATATACATATATATATATATATATATATATATATACATATATATATATATATATATATATATATATATATATATATATATATATATATATATATATATATATATATATATATATACATATATATATATATATATATATATATATATATATATATATATATATATATATATATATATATATATATGCATTTAATGAAGATATATGCATTTAGACAAGAATTAACAATGTTATAACAATTTAAATAAATAAAAACTAAATTTTGACCAGGGCCGCCGAGAGGGAGGGGCTAAGGGCCTTACATATACTGGGCGACAAGATATTAGGGGCGCCAAAAGATGAAAGATGAAAAAAGCAACCATATTGAGATTTATTTACGAAAAAGTAAAAAAAAATAAAAAAAATAAAAAAAATATTAGAGAAAACACGAAGTCTTATCTAAACAAAACATTTTACTCATAAATCTTATAAACTCTATTATAGTTATTCTGAATAAAATTTATTAAAAATTTATTAACAAACAAAAAAAAAGTTAATTAACTTTATTTGCTGATATTTTAACACACTAAAGGGAGTTGAGGGATAACAACTCCCTAAAGAGTGTTAAAATCTCAACGCAAATGTTACGTCTAATCTCAAAAAAGAAAACAAAGTCAAGACTTATAACTACAAGCTGGTGTCTCTCATGTATACCGTGCAAAGTGACGAAAAGAATTATCGTAGATTAGATTATGAAAAACTGTGCACAATGTAATATTAAAGTCTCAACATGGTTCGCACATCACAAAGGTCGCTTACGAACCTGATTAAATCCCGTAACATTTTAACGAACGTAGTTTACCATGGACACCTAGTTGACATAATTTTAAATGACTTTGCCAATGCATTCAACACAATATCACACAACAACATCTTTATAAAATTTATGCCTATGACATTTGAGGCCAGCTAATAAACTGTTTTTTTTAGTTGGCTAATAAACAATAATGACTAATAAATGGAGAATAAACATCTGAGTGAAAAAGACTGATGAGTGGCGTTCCTCAAGGATCAGTTTTCGCATCACTGCTATTTGTGTTCTTCATCAATGACTTACCAGACTGTATTTATAAACATACTGAATTATACGCCTACGATAGCAAGATCATATGAGTTACCAATGAACATAAATTTTCCTCTGATTATAAAAAACTGCAAGCGGACACCGACAGCGTTGTAAATTAGTCGCACAACTGCCTTGTGAGTTTCATCGTCGAGAAGTGTAAAGTAATGCATATTAGTTGTCACAAAAACTAATTAATGATACCATCGTTAACATTGATGGTAACGGACGTAATCAACATGCATTGAGCGTGAACTTAGAATACTAAAATTCAACAACCTCAAAGTACAAGTAAAAGCAACAGCTTGGGTTGGCAATCAAATGCTTGTTTGGTTGTTCGGTTTTTATAATTTTTTCACCTTTAAAATATCAATCGTTCAAAAATAAACAAAAAATCATAATATAATTAAAAATAATAGAAACAAATAATTTAAATACAATAAAATATTTCCGCAAATGTTTTCAAAAGTTCAGGCTCCCTTTTTGAAATTCTTGAAATTTTGTGGAATTTTAGGAATTTCACGCTTCTGATGAGTCTCATAGGAGTTTGATCAGTAAAAAAGTAACAAAAACATGCAACTACAAAATTTAAGAGCTAATAATTTCGTGAGTTAAGCTTTAGTGTATTCAGATTAACTGATAAATTTAGCACATCTTTAATAATATATATTCAACTCTTTTTCATTCCAAATAAAAAACGCAGTTTTATAAAGAAACTCTTTGAACTGTTCAACAGCGACTTCAAAGTAAGAGTACAATTGAAGCTCGAGAAGAAATGTGTATATATGCCTCGCTTATTCAATTTTCAAACTTAAAAAATAGAAAATTAAATATGTTGTACATTGTAAAATGAAAAAGATTAGTTTATTGTATTCATTTTTCATGGAGGTTTTTATCTAAAAACCTCCATGAAAAATGACAGTTTATCATTTGTTTAGTCTGATGATGGAATTGAAATACTGTTATTGAATGGACATTTTTTTCAGAGCAGGCTGGACCTTCTTGCTCAAAACAGCCATCATATCCATCAAAAGAAAGTAGAAAATTTCAACAAAACTGGATTGAAATACATGATGGATTTTACATGCGAGAAAGACAAAGTGTTTTGTTCAACCTGCGTTAAAGCTACCCAAATAAAATACCTATTTTAAACAAATTTTCTAATTGGAAGAAAGAAAAATATTTGCTTCTCATAAGCAATTTGAATTTCATAGAGCATCCGTTAGTATGACTACCTCACCAACATTGGGATTGACCGTTATCTAGCAACTTAATCACAATCACAAAAAAAGAAATGATGGATAATCGCACGGTTTTATCTAAAATATTTACAACTTTTCTTTATTTTGTAATTTCTGCATTTTTTTTTAAGAAAAATTTAAATTAAATATCAATCATTATATTAACTAGTTTACTGGATTACCAAATTTTCTTATTATTATATTAGGGGACGCAAGGCCTTGCCATTCGTCGAAAAGGTAAAAATTTAAATTTTTGCATGCTAACATTTTTTGTGTTGCATGCTATCATGTTTTGCGTCGATTTAGTTTGTTAATACAGATTATCAGGGCCAAAAAAAGAGCGGGCAAATTAGGCGCACTACGCACTTAAATTATCAACTTGGTAGCACAAGATTATGTTGAAAATCAAACAGAGAATATAATTAACATAGTCCAATCATTTATCGCATTTTTACTTGGGCCTCGCCTAGCATCTTTTGATAAATTTTGCATTGTAGAAAATGTAAAAATTGGAACATCACGCGGCTGTTTTGCCTCACTCGATGGATTCTAAGAAAGTATTATTCTAAGAAAGTATTAACTATATCTATAATCTATTATCAGTAACTATTCTACCATCATTAACTGGTTAGTTAATTTTGAAAATCATTCTGATATTTCAGCCAAGAATAAGTCAAAAGCAGCAAGTTAACCGGAATCCTTAAGTTTAGCACATTTTTTAAATTGGAAATTTTGCGCATAACCTTAACGATAATCGAGAATTTTAATATAGCAATCCAAGGTAAATATTGTTTTTTTAATGTTGTGTTTTTCAAAGTATACTATTTTAAGCATATTGCAATAATAAACTTTTGTTGAAAAATATCTCAGGCAGGCAGCTCTATTTTTGCAAAGCAAAAAACAACGTCAACAAGTTAAAAAGAAGATGTCAAAAGACCGAAGTGATTTCGCTTCAAAGTTTTATAAGATGCGGCCGCTGTACAGCAAAATGTAGTGTACACTGTTAAAAAAATCACAGTAGATTCAACAAATCACAGTAGATATAATATATTATAATAGTTTTTATATATATTATATTATAATAGTTATAATAAATGTAAACAGAACGTCTTTTAATCTTTTGCTGCTCTGTCCATTCAAACAGCGCTAGTTTATTACATAATAATTACAGTAAAAAAAAAGAGAGTAATATTGAAAATATTAAAAAAATGTATGTAGAGCATGTAGAGTGTACAGATGCAGATGATCAGGATGCAGTAATTTAGAAGAAAGGGACAGGGTAGAAGTAGATAAAGTTAGAGAATACGTTGCAGGCAATATGAAAAAGATATGGATTTTTATAAATTTTTTATAAATAAGTATGAAAGTATATCATCAGGGTTAGGGTTAGGGTTAGGATTTTCTTGCAATAACATTTTTACACTTTTTAGCAACATGAACATTGAACTAGTCAAAATTTCTGAATGGCTTATATATACATACATATATATATATATATATATATATATATATATATATATATATATATATATATTATATATATATATATATATATATATATATATATATATATATATATATATATATATATACATATATATATATATATATATATATATATTTTAAATCAAGATTTTACAAATACGTGATCATAATATAAACTGATTCGTTTACAATGTGTAAAATAAAATATCGTACATATAATAAGAACTTTTTTCAGTACAAATAATAAATATAAAAAGTAACGCTGTTAAAAGAACGCGGAAAACTTGCAGAAGACCATGTGGTCTTGTCATCAAGAAGCCGCTTTTGGTTGCGATATTTTTGTATACTTAATTTATTAAAAAATTTCAGTTTAGCAACGTCTTTTGACATTAGAGTCACATATAAAGTATAGAATCACATATTAGTGGCATTAGAGTCGTATATAAAAAGCTATTAAATAATCAAAAAGAGAAAAGAGCTGTATTTGATACACATTACATACATACACAATACATATTTGATAAATATATAAATACATGGCTTGTTATACCTAATATATTGACAGACATGTACGAAATATAAATAAAATCTAATATTTACTTTGCTTTGAAGTTAATTTTTAGGTTTTTTATTTTTAAATACGCTCGTAAAATTGTTTATGATTAGAACATGTTTTTTTAATAGTATTTTTAGAGATTTTTGGTAATATAATTTAATAATTGTAGTAAATTATATAATTATTATTAGAAATTAGTTTGTTTTAGAGGTGAGGGCCGCGATACAAAATAGAGAAACATGATAGTTTTGTTTTTTTATTTGGTACATTAATTTTTATTTGGTACCTGTTCCTCGAGTATCATATCTATTTCTATTGCATTTAAAAAACTCTTTTTAAAAATATGATTTTTGAAAAATACCATTTGTTTTACATCTTTTGGAGACAAACCAAACAATCTCTGAGACATGGTCAGAAGAACTTCTATGAGCTCTTTTTCTTGAAAAGCTGAAAGTGTTGTTGGGTGCCCTGCACGTAGCTTTTTAACAAAATTATCAACAGGTGCTCGTTTTATACAGTCATGTAGTGTTTGTCTTGGTATTTTATATTGTTTAGCAGCAGAATATTTCGAGCAACCATCAAATAAAACTGCATTTACTGCCAGTTTTAATGATTTTTGTGACCAATTACCATATTTTACACGTTTTGAACTCATTATATGATGCTGTAAAATAATGTTTACATATATATATATATATAATATATATATATATATATATATATATATATATATATATATATATATATATATGTATGTATGTATGTATGTATGTATGTATATATATATATATATATATATATATATATATATATATATATATATATATATATATATATATATATATATATACATATATATAAATATATATATATATATATATATATATATATATTTATATTTATATAAATATATATATATATATATATATATATATCATTATTATTATATGTATATTATTCAATAATATTTAACAGTATGTATATAATTAATAAATGATTTGTTATATACAATAATAATTATTGTAAATAACAAATTATAAATTTATTATATACATATTGTTATGTATGAAATAAATTTAAAATATATTGTGGAGAACTATTATTTTGATAAGTTTCACATTGACACTAACTAAATTTACTTTTTTACTAACTCGTTATTAGTTTAATATTATCTGAGTTACTAAAATCAATTTCTTCTATACATAATATTTAAAACGCTTATTTCCATTTTAGTTTTGGAGAAACAACAGGTCGGCAAATTCGGCACTGCCGAAATTAAGAACTATTTATAAGCCGAAATTATCTCCTTAAAGCAGTCCTAGGGGAAACTCTTATATCTTGTAAAATACATTGAGTTTAATTTTATTGTTGCTCACATTTTGTTCAGTATATATTTTTGAATGAAATAAATACAAATTTTTGGTAGAAATTTTCGGAAAAAATCTTTTATCCTCTATTTTCAAAAAGGAAAAAATGTTAAGAAAAAGCTAATAATCATAAAATAACGTACCTATAATGTAAAAATAGAAGTTTAAACTAATATTTTTAGAAAAATTGTTTATCTTTCTATAATACTCAAATATAGTTTTGATATTTCATTAAATAAATATTTTTAGGTGTCTTTTGAAGTGGTGCCGAAATTATCTCCCTGCCGAAATTACCCTACTTTACCCTATATCTGTAATGCCAATATATGTATATCTGTAAAAAAATGGATGTATGCGTATCTGCCAATAAAAGAGCAGCCGTGGCGCAGTGGTAGCGCACTTGTCTCAGAAACGTAAGATCCGTGGTTCGAACCCCACCTCTGGGCAAGTTTTGCGACATCGGTTGGGAAGGAGGCGTGAACTTCCTATTAAATGCTCTTCCGCGGTGCTCTGTGATAAGACCGTAAGGACTTCTTGGGGCACCTTAATCAACTTAAATAAAAAAAAAAAAAATGTATGTAGTTTAGCTACGTTTGGAGGTGAACCATCCTTTGACAGTGGCTAAGCGTTTTTGTCGTCAGAAGCGTAAACAGTAATTTATAAATTTGTCAATGGCTTGGCGTATAATATATATATATACAGGGGCGTTTACAGGAAATTTTTTGGGTAAGTCCAAAAAAAAAAATTATTCCTCCCTCTGCCTCCCTATTTTTTTAGGGAGAGGGGGAGGGGGACCGGATTTTGACCGGATTGAGTGTATTTTATAAAAGTGTTTTAATTCTTTAAATGACTTGTAACATTGATAAAATGGAAACTAAAGCTCAAAATATGATTTTTGCAAACTAAAAAAATTATTTTTTGAAAATACTCAGTTGTCGTAATGTATACACGGTCGTTTAGATATTAGTAAAAAGCTCTGTTTAAGTACGCATGCGTAAAAAAATACGAAAAACTTTTGAACTTTTAAAATGGCTACGGTACTTAACTACAGAGAATATTTTATATGGCAACAAATTATTTGTTAATTAATTTCTGAAAAGCCAATGATGTAGCCTTATGTTTAACGTAAATCAATATAAAAATACAAAAATTTCACAAAAAATATAAAAAAATAGAGGTAACAAAAATCTTTGCGCGTTTTAACTTTATTTTTATTTAATACCTTTTTAATGTAAATCATAGATTTGTTTATTTATTTGAAATCAATTTTCTAAAAATCTGACCGTAGGATTTCAATAATTTTTTTTTTTTAATTTCAGATAAATATGTTCTTTATGTATGATATTTTTCTGGTCAATGCTTCAACTTTTATTCCATATAAAAATTTGTTTTTACTATTATGACTATTTCCTTATATATCAAAGTGCAATTTCATTGATTATTTTGTTAGTTACTGTTTTTCTGACTATATATATATATATATATATATATATATATATATATATATATATATATATATATATATATATATATATATATATATATATATATATATATATATATATATATATATATATATATATATATATATTTATATATATATATATATATATATATATATATATATATATATATATATATATATATATATATATATATATATATATATATATATATATATATATATATATATATATTAATAAATACATTTATAAATAGTCATAACAGTAAAAACAAATTTTTATATTGAAAAAAAGTTGAAGCAGTGACTAGAAAAATATCATAAATATAGAACATATTTATCTAAAGTTTAAAAAAAAAATTATTGAAATCCTACCGTCAGATTTTAAGAAAATTGATTTCAAATAAATAAACAAATATATAATTTTCACTAAAAATTTATTAATTGAAAATAAAGTTTAAGTACTCTAAGATATTTTTTATCCTTTTTTTATTTATATTTTTGTGAAATTTTTATAATAATATACTGATCTACATTAAAAATAAGGCTACAACATAGAGTTTTCAGATATCAAATAACAAATAACACGGTTGCCATATAAAATATATTCTGTAGTTAAGAACCGTAGCCATTTTAAAAGTTCAAGTTTTTCGTATTTTTTCACGCATGCGTACCTAAACATAGTGCTTGTAAACGACCGTGTATATTATATACATGTTAAAATTTTTTACAAGATTTATGAAAACATTTTACAAGATTAATATAAGATTTTGCTGTGTAAATTTTTTATAAACTTATTGGAATAACTGTACAATGCTAAATGTTTTTACAAAAATGTCTGGCTATGAAAATAGCTGTTTAAAAAAAGCAGCTAAAACATTTGAAGTTATACTTTTATCGTATTTGAATTTTATTTAAAACACAACTCATAAGTATTTATAACAAACTTGAAAAGATTTGTTGCTTGTAATGTTTCAGTATTATTAGATTAAAGTTCATTTTTGAAATTCAAGCAGTTGAGTAAAATTCAACTAAACTTCCCACAGATCAAATTTGAGTAATAAAGCCTTTGGTTTGGAAATAATAAATAAACCTAATAAAGCCTTTGGTTAAACAAGACACTAAAAAATATGATTTGGTTTTCTCAACTAGTATAAAAAAACATTGAATTTCTGCAATTGTTTTTAGAAGAAACTGAATATTAGAAAGAAGAAATTAAAGTACAGGTGCTTTATAACACTTCAAAATTGTATCAATCAACCATTGTGTTAATCTCAGTAATCTAGATAAAACTCAGATAGTCTAGCAAAGAAACAGCGATAACCAAGTTAAAATAGTTTGAAATGCAATTTTTAGGCTTGTTTAGAGGTGTTGATTAATAATATTTCAAACTATAGAGACAAAATCTTTTAATGCTTGAATAAGATTTAAACTATAAAAATTATCATTATTACTTGCTTGCAAAATTATGTAATTAAAAAAGTTATATTAAAAACATGTCTTGTTATACACAGTGCAACAATAAAAACAAAATTTGTTATAAATTCAGAAGAAGAAGCAGAGGCTGCACCATTAATGACATTCTTTGAGACAGAAAACCACAGATATAAAAAACTTTCGTAAAGTATCCATGCCACAATTTCACATTTCATAACACCCAAAGAAAAATCAGTAATAGCTTTTATGAAAATACTAAGTAAACAAGTTTTTTCTTTAATGTGGTTTATCATAGTTCCTGTTACGATTATTATGAATCTCATAAAGGATAAACAATATGGCTAATTAAAATTATACTTAATAAGTCTAAAATCTTCTTCTTGATTATAAAAGAAAACCAAGGAACAAATACTAGTTTTTATCGATGCAACTATAAACAGCTTCTACTTGTAATAACTCTCTGTCTTCCTTTCTTGTATCCAAAGGATATCGTGATATCAAAAGTTCTACACAATTAAAGTAATATTCGGTCGCCTATTTTTAAAGGAAATAATGCTTTTCTTTAACATACTAACTTTTTCTTTAAAATGCTATATAAACTTGTGATTAAGCGACATTTTGAACTAATCATCGGCCATGTTATATGTTTAATAAAATTAATTAATTTAATAAAACACAACTTTAGCAGGGTGTAGGTCAAAGGGGAAGTCCGAAATTTATTTTCCACATTTGAAACCTTTTTTCTCTTTATTTATTACTTAAAATGCAAGTTATTAAAATGATACACAGTCTAGTGTAATAAAACTGGGGGTGTCTATTGATATATTTTGATATATACTAGTTGTTACTAACTAATTTTACCACCTGGTGATAGTTAAACAATAAAACTTAATAAAAATTCTACTCAGGGTGTATGTCAAAAGGGAAGTCCAAAGTTTGTTCTAACTGGAATAATCATTTTGATTTTTTTTTAACCAATGAAAGAAAAAATTCAAAAAATAGAATAAGTCAATTCAAGTTTCTAATTAAGTTATTTAACTCAAAAGTTCTTTTAACCTCCATCAAATTGAGGTATACAATCAATTACTCTAAACAGAGAAAACGAGTTTAATAGATCATATAGAGTCTCTGTAAATAATTCAGAAAAAGATAAAATTTTCAACCCTTCGTTATGGGATAATAATATCATTATTAAACCGTTCCGGAAAAGGCACATATATTCTAATGTGAATCAACATTTTGTATCTAACTTGAACTAGAAAAAATATTCCTAACTAAAATGGCTTCAAACAACATATTAAAGGAAGAAAATCTTCCAAAAACGTTTAGTTTGTTTACATTTAATTGTCAGGGACTAAAATCAAATATTAAATATACTGAGACCCTAATAATTTCTCATGACATAACATTTCTGTGTGAACACTGGATATCAAAACTCGAATATTCTATTATTAAAAACATTTGTAAAAACTCCCACTCGTTATATTTCAGCCAGGCCAATAAACACGAACAGGGTCGACCATTTGGTGGAAATGCCTTTTTTTATAAGAAAGAATCAATTTCAAAATATCATATCTCTTTACGAAGATGGGAATATATTTGTAATAAAATTACAAAAAAATTATATCGACATTATTGTAGTTGGCATTTATCTAACCTCGTCACGAAACAATCAAAAATCATTGGAAAAATACAAAAGTCAATTAGACATACTTAAAGGAATTATAAATAGTCATGAGGGTAATGGCGAAGTAATTATACTAGGAGATTTCCAGTCATTTCCGCACGGAATTTACGATCTATTTGAAAGAACTAGCTCTAAGAGAAAAAATTATTCTTTGATTTTATCTGAATTTATTGAATCAAACGAATTAGAATTAGTCGACGTAACTAAAGGTTCTGGTCTTTTAGAATACCTTATCTTACTCATCAGTCCTGAGATAAAAGAAACACATCCCCTTCAATTTGGTTTTAACAATAAGAGTTTGACCTTGCATGCTGAATTTGTTATAAGTGAAACAGTTCAACATTACAACAACCACAATTCGCCAATTTATTTATGTTCGCTAGATGCTGAAAAAGCTTTTGACAGCTGCAACTGGAACATTCTCTTTGATAAACTTTACTTTGATAAAAACTTACATCTCCAAATAATTTAACACTATATCCTCTTTATACCACAACAGTAGTGCAACTGTCTCTTACCTAGGTTTCAAATCAGTTTCATTTGCTCTTAAGCAAGGAGTGAGACAAGGATCGATTCTGTATCCTTACTTGTATAACGTATACACCGAAAAGTTACTCGAAATTATAAAAAATGATAACGTTGTCGGTACCTCTATACATGGAAACTTTACAGGTATTGTTGCTTATGCTAATGATATCATTCTTCTTAGCTCTACTCTATCTGGTCTTGAAAGGATGATAACAACGTGTAAGTCTTACAATAACTTAAACGGCATAAAGCTTAATGCTGTCAAAACGGAACTACTGCTTTCCGGAAAAAGACAATTAACTAATTACAAAATAACCATAGACGACCATTAAATAATTGAGAATGAAAAACTTAACCATCTTGGCTTTACTTGGGATACACAAAAATCTTTATTTGCCTCCCTCAATAGAACAAATATTAACAATAGGATATCAAAATTTCAAACAACAGTGCAAACTCTAATTCAATCTGGTATCCGATTTGTACATCCATCTTCGATTATCCAACTATATACATCGCACGTAGGAGTATTTGACAATTTTAGTTGGCCAAAATTGGAATTATTAAAAGTGGCCGTACCCACTTAGTTACCTACCCTTATTATCTCTTGATAATGGTCGCTTAATGAGCAGTTAATGGTTTGGTTATAAAAGTAGTAATTGGAACTACACAGTCTAGTTAAATATCTGATCTATATCTGCGTGGTTCATTTTATTTACGAGCGATTTTAGTGGTGTTTATTGAAGCTGTGTACAAGTGTTTACAACAGAAGTTTTACAGTGTTATATCATGGATGAATCTATGACAGGTGTGTACATTATTTACTCTTACTACCGTTTTGAAATATTAATTACCACAAAAGTTATGTACCATGAAAATTAGTCTTTTTTTTAACGAATTTTAAAGTAAATTTTGACTTTAAAATTGAAAAAGTTGCAGTGCGCATTGAAACCCTTTTAGTTTTTTTCGTTTTTCTATGAGTTTATACCACTAGCTATTTAAAAATCTTAATTTCAACTGCCTGTTGATGCCATCTAAATTTTAATCATGTTCTAAGCACATCAAGGTCCAAGATGAATTTTTCAACTTAATTTTTTTTTTCTAGATGGGTCATCAGGAATGCAAACAATCTCTCGTTTGGATTTCTACAACAGTATTCAGCAGCAGGAGGCTCCAAATTTCAATGAAAAAATGGACTTAGGTGATCAAAATTTGTTATCAAGAAATCGATATACCGAAGAACTAAAAACAGTATACAAGCGTCAAATGTCGAGGTTGAAAGCTATTTTTAGAAAAATGTGGTCGTCTTCATCCAGAACTCATGAAATATTTATTAAGAAGCATGGCCTTTGGCTGCAAGGGAGTTTCCAAATACCGGGTACCCCATCCACTCCATCATCAGCAGGACGACCAAGAAAAAGTTTTGTCGATTCTAGTGAACGTTCAAAGAGGAGAAAAACAGAACAGCTCAGGAAAGATGTGGAACCAGAAGCAATTGTTTTTGCAGCTGAAACTTGTTTGACAACAAGTGGCAAAAGAAGTGCTGCAACCGTCCTCAAAGATCTTAAAACATCTCCCAAACGAGCGGGAAAGTATAAAAAAGCCTATCGCAACAGTCTTGAACCTACAAAAAAATCATTGACACCGTTAGAGGCTCTTTTAATATTTACTGACGCAGGCCTAACAAAATCTCAATATGAAATCGTACAAGTGATAAGAAGCAATGGCCCTGCTACAGTATTTTGGTCGAAGAAAAAAAAACATGCTATCCTGATCCTTATTCGTTCACAGTCACAGAAAGTTTAGCTGAAGTAGACTTACAAAGTCTGTTAAACCGTACTGCCGAAAGATTGGTGTTGTATTTAGAAGAAGTTATCAAGACTCTAACGGAAAGTGGGCGTAAACATGTGAAACTATCTACGTAATGGGGTTGTGATGTCTCCCAGCAAACACAGTTTAATCAAAAGTTTGAGGATGACTCTAATTCTGATGCCAGTATATTTCAATGCTCAATGGTTCCATTACAGCTAACTTGTGGAGTAAATAAAAAGGTGGCAAAACCCTACACCATCGTCTCCAAGGTTATGCAGATTTATGAACCAATTCGAATAAGGTTCATAAAAGAAACTGCTGATGTAATAGCTGAAGAAATTGCTTACATGGAAAACAAAATTGTAGGCTTGAAACCAACTCAACTTCAAGACATAGCAGTAGAACATGTGATGATGTTAACTATGATTGACGGAAAAGTCTGTAACGCAGCAACCACCACTAAATCGACCATGCGATGTTATATTTGTGGAGCAACATCAAGACAATTTAATGATTTGGACAGAACATGTGTTGACAATCAAAGCAGCTTCAAATTTGGACTATCCATTCTGCATGCTAGAATACGGTGTTTTGAAAGTCTCCTTCACCTATCATATAAATTGCCTGTAAAAAAATGGCAGAAAAGGCTGAATGAAGATGAGAAGAGACTCATCTCAGATAGGAAAAAAAAAATCCAAAATGAATTCAAGAGCAAAATTGGGCATTTTTGTCGACATACCTAAGGTTGGATTTGGGAATACCAATAACGGCAACACAAGCAGGAGATTCTTCAATGACCCGGAAAAATCTGCAGATATCACTAGAGTAGACTTCCGTTTAATTTCCAGAATGAAAATTATCCTAGAAGTAATTTCCAGTGGCCACAAGATTGATATAGAAAAGTTCAGAAAGTATACTTTGGATACTGCAAAGCTTTATGTTGAACTATACCCCTGGTGTCCAATGACTCCAACTCTGCATAAAGTTTTAGTACATGGTCCTGATATAGTAGAGAATGCGCTTTTGCCAATTGGACAATTGTCGGAAAAGGCAGCCGAAGCCAGAAACAAACATTTCCGGGAGTACAGACTTAGCTATGCTAGAAAATTTTCTAGAAAAGATTGTAACCAAGGTATCATCAATAGGTTATTATTAACATCCGACCCTCTGTTGTCCAGCATTGGGAAAAAGAAACACAAACTTACAAAGCCTTTTTTAAAAGAAACTGTGGAATTGCTTCTTCCTGGAGAAGTCCAAGATTCCGACACTGAAAACAACGAAAATGAAGAATATTCTGACAATAACGAAGTGGAATCTAATTAAATATCAAAATATAGTATGTTATTTACCATAATAAAGTTTGAAAAATATTTTATCTTTTATTTCCTCAAATCCTATTGAATAGAATAAAATGTAATCCCTAAAGTACCCATCTTTCCCCTATATTGAACGCCACTGGCTTGGATTTGTACAAAAAACATTTAATTTACAATTTCTTGTCATATGGTAAAGTTTTCAGCTGTTAAAAAGAGAGAAATAATTTTGGCCAGCTAAAATCGTCAAATACTCCTACGTGCATCGTTAGCAGTTCCGACGCTAACGTATGGTCTGAAACTATGTGAAAATACAGAGATAACAATGCAAAGATTTAATAAACTTGGAAGAAATGCAGTTAAGTCATTTTTCAATGTCTCCAAGTATAGCAAAAACTATATAAACTCTCTATTTAAAGTTCGTGAGATATCGAGTTACATATCTAAAAAATAAAATAAACCTATTCATTCGTCTTTTAAATAATAAAGTAACTTTTAAAATCATCAATTCTCAGCTTAATTATTGTTCAGTAAAGTATTCATTTTTAGATGACATAAAGGAGTTATGTAAGATCCATAAACTTAATATAAAAAACCTAATTCAAGATAAGAAAAAAGTGAAAATTGAAATTTCAGAAAATATAATCCCTGAAGGTACTTATCAAATTCTAGTACAGGTAGTTGAATGTTGTAATTCAAAGCAACAGCGAACAATTTTCAAAAAATACTCTTGAAGAAAACATTCCAAAGTGATCAATTTAAATCTCTATTTTTATATCTTAAACTATTTTAATGTATTTTTACCTTGTAAACATATTTACAGAGGGTGTTTTAATAAAATAATAATAAATAAATAAATGAAATATTGTAATTATTATTTTTTAACAATCGGAAAATTTTGAAACCGGTATACTATTTTCCGCTTTTCAATATTCTGGAACTTGAACCGTTTTCCGGTTTTTAATTTTTTTCTTACCGCTCAACATAATTAACCGTGCATAATTTGTTTAGTTTTAGCTGTAGTTTGGTTTTAATAGTTTGGTTTTAATATATGTAGTAAGACTTTTTTCAACAATATAATCAAGTTGAAAAACTTTTATTTAATTTTTTCGGGTATGTCCAACGACGTAGCGGACATCCCCTAGACACGCCCCTGATATATATATATATATATATATATATATATATATATATATATATATATATATATATATATATATATATATATATATATATATATATATATACATATATGTATATATACATATATATATATATATATATATATATATATATATATATATATATATATATATATATATATATACATATATGTATATATACATATATATATATATATATATATATATATATATATATATATATATATATATATATATATTATATATATATATATATATATATATATATATATATATATATATATATACATGTAGTAATATATATATATATACATATATATATATATATATATATATATATATATATATATATATATATATATATATATATATATATATATATATATATATGTAGTAAGACTTTTTTCAACAATATAATCAAGTTGAAAAACTTTTATTTAATTTTTTCGGGTACGTCCAACGACGTAGCGGACATCCCCTAGACACGCCCCTGATATATATATATATATATATATATATATATATATATATATATATATATATATATATATATATATAATATATATATATATATATATATATATATATATGTATGTATATATATATATATATGTATAGATATATATATATATATATATATATATATATATATATATATATATATATATATGTATATATATATATATATATACATGTAGTAATATATATATATATATATATATATATATATATATATATATATATATATATATATATATACATGTAGTAATATATATATATACATATATATATATATATATATATATATATATATATATATGTATATATATTTATATATATATATATATATATGTACATATATATATATATATATATATATATATATATATATAATATATATATATATATATATATATATATATATATATATATATATATACATGTAGTAATATATATATATATATATATATATATATATATATATACATACACTCATACATAAACGCACATTCACGTACACATACATACATACATACATACATACATACATACATACATACATACATACATACATACATACATACATACATACATACATACATACATACATACATACATACATACATACATACATACATGCATACATACATACATACATACATACATACATACATACATACATACATACATACATACATACATACATACATACATACATACATATACACGCGCATATACATACATAAACATATATATACACACATATAAAATAATGTTATGATAATATTTATGTCACATATAACAATACCAAAAGCAATAATAATAACGACCCACAATAATTCCAACATTTTACAAACAGTATCTCACCAAAAAAAAAGAATGAAGACGGGTTTTAAATTGTGTAATAGAGTTTAGTGATTTAAGGTGAAATAGTAATATATTCCATGATTTTACGCATTGGTTTTAAAGTGGGGGTTTTAAAGGACACAGGTTTTAAAGTGGGGGGGGGGGGGGGAGGACAACCATCAATTTGTAAAAAAGTCCTCTCTATCAAGGTTTTTCTTAAATAAAAAATAAAATAAAAAAAAGTTCTATAGAAAAAAAGTGGGGGGAGGGGGCACGTGCCCCTTAACCCCCCTTCCCCGGTTTCGTCGACCCTGCAATGTAAGTTAAAGTTTAAATTTTTTAGTTGATCAAGAGAGTATTACAAATATACAAATTAAATCTCATCGTTTCGTATCGTAATCTTATCAACACAAATTTTTATATAATCCAATAAAACTTAATTCTTTCTTTTTATATAAATTTTATACATAATTTATACATTTATACATATTTTATATATAATTATATAATTTTTTTATATAATTTATATAGTTATAACAATTTACTTGAACTTAAAATATTGAGACTTACTTTGCATCGTTTTATTCATTAACATCGTTATTATCAACTTAACAGAAAAACTAAATAGAAAAGATAATAACCAGTATTAACTTATATTTAATTTTCTTACATTATTTACATTTTAAAAATAAACTTTTTCTTTATTTCAGCCCTAATCCGGTTAAAATAAAACAACTTACTCCATAGTAAAATGTCCTATCGGACAGTTTACTCCGCGGACTGTTTTCTCCGTGACAGGTCTCAAAATGCGAACAAATAATAATTGCGAAATGATCGTAACAACTTACCGCAAACTCTAAAACTCTTTACGCTACCTGCTCTTCGCTGACAACGGCTTTCAATTTTTTTAAATTTTCACCGCAAGCCACTGGTAGCGGCTTTCGAGTATCTTCACAATTTATCCTTTTTTTGTAAACAAATTTTTATTCTAGACACATATATGTTTGTTCTTAAAAATTAATTCTCTACAAATATTCCAGAACAAAAAAATATTGTGTAATTATAGATTGTTGATAAATTTAAAAAATCTCGAGAAATCCTTGATAAAAAATAACTTCTTTAAATTTAATTCAAAAATAAAGCAGCGTTAACACTGTAAAATTTAACTTGTAGAAATGTTTAAGAATTTAGCTAAGGGATCGTCCATAAATTACATCACGCATTTTTTGACAGATTTTGACCTCCCTCTCCCTCTCGTCACAAAATCGTAACACTTAAGAAGCAAGTTTTGTATGAGTCGTCACAAAACTACAACCCCCCCTCCCCTTATAGCGTGACGACCGCTAAGTAGTTACAAAAGTCTTTTGAAAAAAAAAATTCTGATTATTCATTAAGTGAGTTTTGTTTAGGATTTAATATTTTAGATACTATTTATAAAAACGATGATTTTAAACACTTTGTATTGTTGTTAAATGATGCGTGATAAATACTTATTTATCTAAAATAAGTTCATTTGTTTAGCTTCCTATCGAAATTTGTTTGTTAAGTTTCCAAGAGAATTACTAATCGAATTTTAATTAGTTTTTAATGTTAAGTCGTCCAAATTTTATTAAAAAAAAAAGTGAGGTCACAGAGAAAAGATATTTGTTAAAGCGGCTGATAATGATAGAATTCGGTAACTATTTAAAAAAGTTGCTGGCCAACAAACACTTTGAGTTTTTTTTACGTATTTATGACGTATTTCGACGCTAAAAATACGCCAAAAAAATATAATTTGTTCGCTTAATAACGCGTTATTGCTTAAGATAATATATTAAAAAATACAAAAATAGATAAAACTTTCATGAGCTTCATTAACTTCATTTGTTTCAGTGTAAGGTTATAATCACTTAAGTTTATGCAAATCAAAATGATAGTACAATTTATAAAAGTGAAAACAAGAGCAAAAAAAAAGCAAAATTTTTTGTACTTGAAGCTTTATAAAACAAAAGATCCAGACAATTAATTGAACAGTAAAGGTAAATAAGTATTTAATGTAAAATTAAACAGCCGTCGGAAAACAAACAAATGTATACGAGTAAAACAAACAAACAAACAAATTTAACGATTATTTAGTCAAACAAAATTGTAAGAGATCTCATTTATTTATGTTTTGCATTTCAAGAGGTTTCTGTTAAAAAAATATGATTCTTAATTCCTTAAAACTTGATTTCTTAGCTTAATCTATCGACTAACAGTTACGGGGTCACATAAATTACATAACGATCTTGTTTTTCAACTTGATTATATCTCTTTAATAACGGCTTGTTACTAAAGAGTTACAATGTTGTAACATATGGAGAAGGGGGTCAAAAACGGTCAAAAATTACTTGACATAATTTATGGGCGACCCCTATAACGTTCCTCGGAAAGCATAAGTTATACTTTAAACAGCCAATCGGATTAACCTATAATTATTTTCTTTTTTTTTTTTTTTTTTTTTGTTTGTTTACGAGTTTGCATTTTTTTTATCTTAGAAGCGTTAAGTAATTACGCTTTATAAAAAGCGATTAAAAAAAAAAAAGTTAGTTGCAAACAAAAAGCGATTAAAAAAAAAAGTTAGTTGCAAACAAAAAGCGATTAAAAAAAAAAAGTTAGTAGCAAACAAAAAATTAAAACAGAAACATGAGAAAGTTTTCAAAGATACAGAAACGTTTTTTGTTAATATTTATTTTGATTATAATTTTTATTGCTATCTACGAAATTCGAGATTTAAAAAGTTGTAACTCATTAATGCTAAAAGAAAAAATAAAAACACCGTCCGGTGTAGAAATACCAAAATATGTCGAAAGTTCACATTTTATATCTTTCGGAAACTTATCCAAAGAATGTGAATATAACAATAAAAACGAAATTGTTTGTCCAGATGTTAGACATTTTGGAGAAACCATGCACAGGCAAGTTTTGTTAACAATAACAAGAATGCTGGCAATTATCAATTTAATTTGCGAACGTCACTCCATAAAGTATTGGCTTTTAGCTGGAACTTTACTTGGATCTTATCGAAGTAACAAGCTTATTCATTGGGACGACGATGCAGATATAGGAATGTTGCTTGAAGATTATCAACAATTTTTGAAACATGTTCGCAATGAATTACCTGAAGATTTATATTTTCAAGATGGATCTGATGATATTCATTTTAGAAGCACAAAATTTGTTAATGCAAAAATTAGAGATCGAAACAGTTGCTACGGGTATTGCATTAGAAAAGGATGCCAGTGGCACGATGGAATTCAAATTGACATTTTCGTTTTTTTAAAAAAACAAGATAATTCAGACGTAATAACAAGTACTTTTCCTCGATTTGAATTTAACTCCAAAAATATTTTTCCGATTAAAAAAACGTTTGTAGATGGAGTGTTACTCTCAGTCCCAGCAGAAAGCCACAAAATTTTATTATTTTTGTACGGATCTGACTATTTGAAACCGATTTCTAATGCGTGCCCGTCCGGAAGAATTCCATTTCCATGGTACAGCTGCGAATATCTAGGTAGTTTATCTTTGAACGATCGAATAAAAATTCTTAAAGAATCAGAAATTCATTCAAACTTTTTATTTCAGTATATATAAAGATTTAGTTTGTGCATACCTATGATAATAGATTTTTACTTTTTTTTTTTTTTTTTTTTTTTGCGTGTTTCATTTGAAGAGATAAAACGTATTTTATTTTAGCGCTTTTTTTTAAAAAAAAAAATCGACATTACAATGAAAAACATCGAAAAAATAATTTCAAGTAAACTTAATTTTCAAGAAAATGATATCTCGGAAAAAATATAACAAATAAAGAAAAACTATGACAAAAAAATCAATTCATTAGATAAAAAATCTATAGATCTTGAAAACCAATCAAGAAGAAACAACTTAAGAATTGACGGGCTACAAGAAACACCCAGCGAAAATTGTGAAGATTGCGAAAAAGCTGTTAAAGAAATTTTCAAAACACTATTGAAAATACCAAGTGAAGCGGTAGAACGAGTTCATCGAATTGGACAATTTAAAGATAACAAACGTTAGTCTCAAAACTTTTAAATTACCAATAACAAAAACAAAATTCTCAATGCAGTAAAAAAAAAGTTAAGAAACTAAGAAGCGATGGTAAATACACCATTTTAAAATACGATAAAATATACACGAGATGATCGTATACACGAGATTTAAAAAAATAGCGCTACTATTTTTTTTTTCTTATTATGTAAACGCGTTTTAAAATAAAGATTTTAAAATAAAAATTTTTAAAATTAAGATCAACAAAACAATAGATTTTGAATCGATGCGCTTTAAAGTCTTCGAAACTGCGTTTAATATACTCAATAACGCTGATATGGAAATTTTTCAAATAAATAATTTTGATTCTTGATATTTTAAACTAAACTTGAAACCACTAAGAATAATATTACAGTAATTCACATATATATAAGAAGCATAAATAAAAATTTTGACAAACTTAAGCACTTCCTAATTGATTGCAATTATTTATTCAGTATGATTTGTCTAACAGAAACTTGGTATTCTGATCAATCAATCCAAAATAACTTTAATATTCCCAATTATAAATTAACATCTTTTGAAAGAAAAAACATGCAAAAAGGGAGGAGGGATTGCAACTTGTGTTCGGAATGATCAAGCGATAAAAATAAGAAAAGACCACTTCATTTCTAATCCCGGTAGAAAGGTCTAACAATAGAAATCATAAATTCTAAGAAATCAAAATTCAAAGAAATCATGAGGTCTAACATTAGAAATCATTAATTCCAAGTTTAAAAATTGTTTAGTTTCGACCTGTTATAGACCACCTGAAGGTAATATTAAATTTTTTCTAGTTATCTAGAATAAATTTTTCTCAAAATTAATAACGAACAAAAAAAGTTTCCGATTACTAAATTATTTTTTGATAACATGTTTCAACACTGTATTATACCAATTATTGCTAAATTATTATTTATTTAAATTAATTAATTATTAAAAAACAAATGGAAACATCAAAAAAACATGGGACATCATGAAAGAAATAATCGGGAAAAAAAACAAGAAAACAAATAGCTTACCAGATAGAATTATTATTAATGAAACCGAACACGATGATAAAAACTCAAGTGCCGAACACCCCAACAATTTCTTCGCAAACATTGGTGAAATTTGTAGCAATATAGTAATGAGTATCTTTCCGATAATAAAAAAAAAAAAACTTTTTGAAATATTTAAATCTTCAACTCAATATTTCAAATTCAAATTCAATATTTAAATCTTCAATTATAACAGGAACCATTCTAGAGAAATTAAAAATTGCAAAAATTGTACCAATATATAAAACTGGAGATCCATATTTACTAAACAATTATAGACCAATCTCAATCCTTCCTGTATTCTTCCTTCTCAAAACTTCTCGAACGAATAATTTATAATAAACTATACAAATATTTAACAAACAACATCTTAAGTAAAAAACAATTTGGTTTTCAAAAGCAACATGCAACCAAACATGAAATCATAGATCTTGTAAATAGCATCAACTACTCATTTGGTAATAATGAATTCGTTCAAGGAATCTTTATAAATCTATCGAAAGCATTTGATATTGTTGATTATGAAATCCTGCTCAGAAAAATGGAAAAATATGGCGTAAAAAAATGTTCCATTACTCTGGTTTAAAATCTTTTTGCAAAACAGACAGCAATGTGTTAATACTAATAAAAATATCTGTTCAAAAATGCTAAAAATCAAATGTGGCGTTCCCCAAGGTTCCATTCTAGCTTCCTTAATGTTTTTAATATACATTAATGATCTTCCGAAAGCCTCAAACAAACTTGATGTCATAATGTTTGCAGATGATGCTAATTTATTCTATTCATCCCTGTCAATTACAGAACTTTTTGAAACAACGGATATTGAACTTGAAAAACTTAATATTTGGCTAAAATCTAATAAATTATCTTTAAACACAGAAAAAATTAATTACATCTAATTCCATCCCAATAAAAAAGAAAAAAACTACTAAATATATCGCCATTGCTAAAAAAAAGAAACCAAAAATATCGAAAGAACCATAACAACTAAATTTCTAGGTTTACTTATTGATGAAAATATTTCATGGAAAGCACATATTGACTATTTAAATATTAAAATAACCAAAAACTTTGGTGTGCTATACAAAGCTGGATCAATGTTTTCCCAAGAAAATCTAAAACATCTATATTTCTCATTTATACATACCTACCCAGACAGCCTCCCGCTAGCGGCTCAATGCTGGCCCAGTTCCGCTTGCAACTACGACGCGATGACGGCTGTCGATCACGGGCCTGCATCGAAACGGCCATTGGGCCAGCACTGGCCCGCTGCCATGGGCCAGCATTGGCCCGCAATCGTTCGCCAGCACTGGCTTGCAATCGTTTGCCAGCACTGGGCCAAAATCATTTGCCAGCACTGGCTCGCGATCGCTTACCAGCACTGGCCGATTATCTATTACCAGGTACTGATCCGTGATCATTTTCCAACATTTTTTCGTGGTCGCGTGAGATTACTAAAGCGTTACTTTTTACTAATACATTAGGACGTTATTATTAGCTGTTTCTGTACAAATGTATTATCCCGCATGAATCAAAAAAATAAATAATTTTCGAAATTTATTCCAACTTAAATCGAAAAAAATAAATAGTTATTTTCGAAATTTATTCCCAACCAAAAGTGTGTTAAAAAATAATGAAATAAAAAATAAAAATTTATTGATTTGTCAAAAGCATTTGACACTGTTAATCATGATATTCTAATAAAAAAACTAGAAATGTATGGAGTATTAAACAATAACTTACAATGGTTTAAAAGTTACCTTTCAAACAGGAAACAATACATAATATATACAGAAAATGAAGAAAAAAAACATATCATAACTTGTGGTGTTCCCCAGGGATCAATCTTAGGGCCCTTATTATTCATACTGTTCATTAATGATTTGTATTTAGCATCCAAAATTCTAAACGTTATTTTGTTTGCTGATGACTCAAATCTTTTTTACTCTAACAGAAATATTAAAGATCTGTTTAGAATTTTTAATGAAGAGTTATTAAAAATAAATGAATGGATTACGAATAATAAACTTTCATTAAATGTTGGGAAAACTAAATTTATGTTGTTCCACAAACCTAGTAAAGGTGATAACCTTTTTTTAAAACTACCTGGTCTCTTTATGAACAAAAAAGTTATTAACAGAGAGTCAACTATTAACTTTCTAGGAGTGATATTAGATGAAAATATATCATGGAAATATCATATTAGATCTATTGAAAATAAAATCTCCAAAAATATTTCAATGCTATATAAAGTTAAACCTTTTCTTAATACGGAATCTTTAAAAATTATATATTTCTCATTTATTCATAGTTATCTTTCCTATTGTAATCTTGCATGGGCAAGTACCAATTATGGGAAGCTCAAAAAAATTTATAGCAAACAAAAACATGCTTGTAGGATTATTTTTGGCGTTAACAGAACTGTTAATGGTGAATCTCTTTTAAAGAAACTTAATGTGCTTAATATTTACAAACTTAATATATACCAAGTTATGCTATTTACGTTTAAAACAAAACATGCGTTATCTCCTAATATATTTCAGTCTTACTTTACCGAAATATCTCATAAATATCCCACTAAATTTTCATCTGATAATTTTGTTATTCCAAGATCTTATTTAAAACTCAATTCATTTCAAATTCAATACCGGGGACCATTTATATGGAAAGGTTTTTTAAAAAATATAATTAAAAATAAAATTCTTCGAGGCATCTCCTTAGAACAATTCAAAAGAGAATCTAAAGGTTTGCTATTAAAAAAAACTTTCGATTTTAAAGATTTCTTCTAAAATCACCTAAAATAATTAAACCTGAAAAAGTCATCACTACTCATTTACTATTGTCTTGTGTATCTTGTTTATTTCTTATTAAAATAAAAAATATATATACTTTTAATTTTGAACAGACAAATAACATTTATTCGATTTATTACTTGTGTCTTATATTTGTCGAACTAATATTGCATTGTACTTCAATTTTTAACCTTTTAGTTTTTAACTTGTAACTTTGTGACGTTAATGTAAACGGGGCTTGGCGATAAGACAGTTTATGTCTTCTTCTTGCTCCGGCCAATTTTTATACATGAATGGTTTTTTCTCATTGTAAATTTAATTATACGGCAAAGAAAATATAATAATAATAATAAATATTAAAAATTCAAATTGTTATTTATGTAAATAACTTTTTATACAAAGAACGTGCCTCTCGAGCTTTTCTTCCGCCATTTCGATCCCCAAAAAGCAAAAAATATCTCTTCAGTTAATGTTTAAACTCTTCTCCTCAGTTCTTCTTCAGTTAATGTTTAAACTCTTCTCCTGATGCTCTTGAGGTTAAAGCTTTTTGCAGCATCTAAATAACACAAAATTAAACTGTGTGAAAAATAGTAAACAATTAAACTAAAATGTATGATTAAAATGTACATTACACTCACATATATAAACGTTAGGATAATAAAAAAAAATTTTTTTTTAAATATTCTGCACCTCAACCCTATTGTATTTAACAAAACAACACTAGATATAAAATTTAAAACAATATTTAAATATAAGACAAGTTCATATTATTATCGAAAAAAAAATTATATAAAAATAACTCCAAGAATAAATTGCGAGATTACTATTAACCAATGCAATGAAGTGTTTTTTTGCTCACATTCGCAAGAAACCATCTCACAGATAAACATCCATTGGATGCCACTTAAGACCCCAAAAACTAAAATAACAAAAAATTAACAATGAAACAGTTAAATTCAGTTTACTAATGCTTACTATGTGCTTCAATTTTAGCATTAGATGCAACTGATGATGCAATAATGATTTATGGAGCTATGAGAGCTTTAATTCATCCAGCAACTGATCAGCACGCAACAAAGTTGATATCATCTCAATAGGCAACAATAAAATATTTTTATTTTTCTTCAATCAAAGCACATTTTTTAGAATTAAAGCGCTAAAAATAAATTAAGAAATTGTCACCTTAAAAAGCACTTTTATAAATGAATTCTTCATTAAAAAAAACTTTCTAGTCAATAAAATACAATACCATAGAAGTGGACGGGTCTCCATCCCATCAGTTGTTTAAGTCATTGCTTTCGAAAAAAGTCCATCAATTTAACTTGATAAATTTTCATGCATATTTGTGTCCTATTTACATAAACTAACTAAAAGATTGTTTCAGAACATTTTGCAATTTAGTTACAAAAAGAAAAAAGAATATTCAAATGAAAAAAGTTTAAAAACACGTCCTCTTCTAAAACTTCAGAAACAGAGCCTTGTCTAAAAAAGTTATTTATTTTTAAATGATCTGAAAAAGTCAAATTTTCAATACATAAAAATGTCAAAGGAGGAATAGCATTGGCTGGAGCAAGCGTCTTTTTTTATTATTTACAACTTTCTTTTTTTTTCAGTAACTGTGGAGTGTTAGTTTCTGAACTTAAATATACAATTTTGTGATAATATACTTTTTATAAAATACTTAAAATGAGCCAACATCATGATATGATGATTACCATCTAAATTACATATGCTCATCATTATCACGTATATTATATCATCATCGCAATCATCATGATCATTACCTGGTAGGACAAAGACTTTTCAAAAATCTATTTAATTCTAAATTTATCAGGGTTTTACTGTCAATGATTGAAAAAAAGTCTGAATAAACTTTTGCCATAGGTAATTTTTCTCTTGTTTAGTCATATGTAACTAAAAAAAATCAAAATAGTAAAAAAAATGTTAGAAAAATACTTCAAAATAAAAAACAAACAAAAAAATATACTATATAGAAAATAATATAGAAAAAATATATTAATATAAAAAATATATATATTTGTAAAAATATACATAAAACCAGAGTTAATCTAATCAATCTAATCATTCATATAATCTTTACATTTTTTAATGGTAAATGTGACGAGTCTTAAAGGACCATTCACAAATACCATTTTGTTACCTAAACTAAAAAAAATTAAAAAACAAATTAACAAAAGAAAAAAAAAACGAGAAAAGAAAAAGGAAAAAAAAAAACCAAAGTTAAAAGAAAAAATACATTCGAAAATGGAAAGTAATTAAAAAGGAATTAAAATAAAATATAAAAATTGCTCCATTTTGGAAACAAATAAAAAAGAATATTTTTTAAATTTTATTATTTTGGAGTGACGATATGTGTTTGCTTGATATGATTTACTTTTTTACTTTAATATTGTCATTATTTATAAAAACTCTATAGTTTTAATTGAATATTTTTTGTTTTGTTTATTTATTGTTACTTTTTAATGAAGTAAAAATTTTATTTTTATCGTTTTTATAATGGTTATTGATATTAAGATTATTAATTTTATTAAATTATTGTTACTTTTTTTTTGCAGTAATTGTTTAAGCTGCATGGATGGTTATTATGTTTTGTCAGTACATAACTGTATGTAACTTTCCTGTCTGTGCATTATATTCAATTGTTGTTTTAAAAATGATATTGGTTTATTATCATATAATTTTCTTATTATTCTTATAACTTTTAATTTATCATCATTATTATTATTTGTATTATCAATCCTAATTCATGGTATTTACTTAAAGTTAGTTTTTAACTATTTTTAATTGACCTTGATTGTCAACAACTCGATAAGAAAAGCTATATTTTCTTAAATTCAAGCGACAAGATTGTTTGCTTATTTTATAATTATGACCCCGGGTGTGGCTGTTATTGTAAATCGCAAAGAACATAGATGATCAGTACAGAAAAGTTGACAAAAAGTTTTAAAGCAAGTTACTAAATTGTTTTTAAGGCGCCGAACTTCGAGTGATTCGATAGCAAGCAACTGTAATTTATTATGATAGGAAAGATTTCTGAGGCTCCTTATTTTTTTTGTGGACACTTTCAACTGATTTAATCAATCCAATTCGGTGTGGTGACCATACTGGAGAAAAATATTTTAAAATTTGTCGTATATAGGTAGTGAAAGCTCTAACTAGGATACAAGGGTCACGTGTTTTAAAACATTTAAAAATAAATTATGCTCTAGAGTTAGCTTGATGGATGACGTAAAAATATGTTTTTTCATAATTAAGGTTACAGTCCATTGTTACTCTTAGATCTTTTGGGTTTTAAGACCAAGCCAAAGAATATTCACCTAATTTATAATTAACCTTTATACCTTTGCATAATGAGCGAGGTGCTATTCTAAGTGCAAAACACTTACTACAAGTAATTGTTAGTTGCCAAGTTTCTGCCCATTGTAAAAGTCTATTTAAAGCAACAACTAAATCTTGGCTTAGATCCATATCACAGTACTATATAACTTTATATTATCTGCGTAAAGTTTTACACAACAGTCCAGGTTATTAGTTATAGCGGTTAAATCATTAACATATAATAAAAACAATGTGGGATCTAACACACTACCCTGTGGAACTCCACTAACAATGCGTATAGAGTTTGATATAGAATTACAAATAATATTAATATAATAATGTTATTATTAAAAGAAAACACTTGAGACACAACATAATAAATAATAAAATAAATAATAAAGCACTTTTGTTATCAAGAACAAAAATAAACAATGTACAAACTATAACAAGTGCAATAAGATACACTGGAGAAAATTGTCATTTAAATTTGCAACATGTTCAACTTTTTCTAAATTTAATGCTAAATATTCCTAACAAACTTGAATCATAAGGATAAGTAAGAAAATTTGATTTTGTCAAAAATTACTAGTACACAATATAGATCGTCTTGTCAAAAATATAAATACTTTTCACTAAACAAATTTTGTTGTCTAACACAAATATTGCCACATGTTGCTTTAAGATAAAGATTTGGTAAGTAAACATCATTACATGATATACACTATACACATACACATGTATATGATATACACTATACGCATACACATATACAATATACATATACATATACATATACTTATAAATATACATATACTTATACATATAATATATTGAATATAGTATAAATATTACAATAATATTTTTGTGATAGGACAATGTAAATAGTACAAGACTAATTCAAACCAGAGACCTTTTAAAAAAACAAAACAAAAACAAAACAACACACACACACACACACACACACACACACACACACACACACACACACACACACACACACACACATATATATATATATATATATATATATATATATATATATATATATATATATATATATATATCGACTAAATGAAGATTTTTAATTTTTTAAAAAACTTAGATGAAAATAAAAAAATGCCAACAATAATTTAATCTAAAAATTGTGACAATAAAGAAAACAAATTGACTAATATTGTATTTTTTTAAAGAAAAATAAAGGAATAGTGGCACCATGTTAACTTTTTAATTGTTTATATTGAAGTTAACATAATGGCTGCCACCATTCCTCCTTTGTCGATCTCTTCTTGCGCAACCACTTCCTGTACCTCTTCTGCTGTTGTCTCCAGCACCCTTGTTTGGGGGATAATAGGGCCATCTAAAAAGGGGGTCATCTTTGCCCCCAAACCGGACCCAACGCAAATATGACTTGTTGCTGGTGGGGTCCAGGATGCTGGGTCCTGTAAATTTTGTAGGCTTCATATGTAAGCTCTATAAAATAAATAATAATTATAATAGTATCAAATGGCATTATGTAACACTTTATACAAATCTAAATATATAAAATTATTGACTAATAAATCACTTATAGGTAAACAAATTCTTAATAAAAGTAAAAATTTAAATACTTCCTTTTTATGAGAACTCAAATGAGAACACAATATAAATGTATTAAACAGTGTATATTAATAGGAATAATAAAAATGATAACCATTCAGATACATTTTTGACACAAATTTACAAGCAGAAGGTTGAGCAGGTGAAACTAAAGGTAGAAAAAGTTGTTATTTAAAGATATTTCAATTGCTGAGAAATGCGCACACATTAAAAAGTAATAGTTTTTAGACATACCAGTTGTTGCAGATGAACATGAAACTAAGGTTAAAAAGTTGTAATAAGAAAAATTGCAATTAATGAAAAATGCATACACAATTAGAAGTTAAAATTTTTAAAACTTACCAATCGCAGAAGATGTAAACGGTTCTAAGGTTTAAAAGTTGTAATAAAAAATTAATATAGCAAATGATGAATAATGTATAAACATATTAACAACTAATATTATTTAGACACTAAATAATACCACTTGATGCAGATGACGATAAAACTAAGGTAAAAAAGTTGTAATAAAAGAAAAATATAGCAATTGATAAAAAAAGACATACATAATTAGAAATTGAAAGTTAAAACTTACCAATCGTACGAGCTGAAGACGATCTTAAGGATAAAAAGTTGTAATAAAAAACTAATATTTCAAATTATAAAAAATGAATATACATATAAAAAAGTAATATTATTAAGACATACCATATGATGCAGAAGACGATAAAACTAAGTAAAAAAGTTAATAAAAACAAATAATGCAATTGATGAAAAATGCATACAAATATTAGAAAGTAAAGTATTTAAAATATACCAATTGTAGCAGATGAGGATGCTCCTCAGTTTAAAAAGTTTTAATAGATATTGCATTTGTTGAGAAATGCATACACATATTACACAGTAATAGTTTTTAAACTTACCACTTGTTGTAGTTGAAGTTGGAACTTAGGTTAAAAGATTGTTATAAAAATAAATGTTGCATTGATAAGGAATGCATAACAGGTTTTTAGGACTTACCAACTGTACCAGATGAAGATGGTTCTAAAGTTAAAAAAGGAGTAAGACACCGCAACAAAAAAAAATAAGTGTGGCATTAAATATATTCACAGAATAAAAATTACTGGTTTTCAAAATTGATAACTATAGCAAGTGATAAAAGGAGAGATGATTAAACAAAATATGAGTTAAACCTAGGCAAACATGTTTAAACTGTTATTACTATGATTCCTAACAGAAGTTATTATATACAAACTTACCAATGGTAGACCTTGTTGATACAACTAAAGTTAACAAAAAAATTGTACAATAAAAAATAACAGTTTGTTATTGTCAAAAGTTCAAAAAATAAAAATTAAATTATAAAGATTATATGAGTATAAACAAGAAGCTAAAATTAAGAATGGGTATATACTTATCTAAACAATAAACATATATAATAATATTATAGTTTATTGTAGTATATTATATTATAGTTAATAATATTATAGTTTTTTTTTAAATATAAGATACAATTATTATTGTATAATACCTTTTTTTTGATGTATACTAATTAATATAATAATTATATAAATTAGTATACATCAAAAAAAAGGTATTAGACAATAATAATTGTATCTTATATTTAAAAAAAACTTTAGAAACATTGAGTTAATGCAAAAATATTATGGGAACTATACTTACGAAATCTCAAGAAATCTATAGATTAATAGTGCTAGGATCTAAACAAGAAGCAAATACAAGACATGCTTGTATGATTTAAATAATATTTAAAGGATGAAGTAATAATACTACTTCATACAATACTACTAGTATACAGCAGGAAAATGATAAAAGATGATGAGTGTAATTTTTATATTATTTTTAAACTAAACACTAAAAAATATGTTTGTTAAGAATAAATCAATATAAATTTGATTTGTAGACTTCTATTGAAATTAAGAAAAAAAGTAGCAAATTATACAAATCATAAAATAATGTATTCTTAACAAAGTATTTGTTAATACACAAATAAGTATTTTTAATACTTATTTGTGTATTAACAAACTTTTATACTTAAATGGTGTTTTAATTAATCTTTGAAATAATACTTTTATCTATTAATAAAATCAAAAACAGTTTTAATCTAATACATTAATCTTTCTTATAATTTTGATTATCTTACCAAGATAAACAAAAAGAGTAAGGTTTTTAACATTTATGTTATTGTTTTAAAAATAGTTATCAATAATATAATTATAAAAAAAAAAATTTGCTTAATATCTGTTAAAGAATCTATATACTTGTGCAACTCATTTTTTTCCATTTTATACTGTTATCTAATAATTAAAATAAAAATAATGCAGAAAATTTTTTTTTTTAAGAACCAGCCCCCCTATCCGCCCCCGTATTTATATAGTGTTCGCTGTTACCGAAAAAAAAATCATAAAAACAGAAAGTAGGTACCAAAAGTGCTGCACTTTTTAAATACCTGCTCCCTTTTTTTGGCTAAAATTTGGCAGGTAAAAAGAACTATTGTTCCTTATATAAGGAACAATAGTATTAAAAAAGTTGGAATTAGAATTTCAAGAAAAAAAGTTGGAAATAGAATTCCTAGAAAAAAAGTTGGAATTAAAAAAAGAAGTATATACTTCTTTTTTTATTACTTGTATTAATGTTGTTTACTTTCTTTATTATTTGATTGTTTTAATAATTTTTTATTTTATTTGTTTATTTTATTAAGGTGTCGCTTTATTGACTACTTTTTAATATGAGTGACATCGAACATAAATTTGTAAATTATAATTAAGTTTGTAATTTTTGATTTTATAGTTAATTAACCATAAGCTCAAGCGTAGTATGTACAGTAAGGTTTTTTTTATCCTTTTATTTAATTAATTTAATGGATAAAAAAACTTTGCTGTACATACTACACTTGCGTCAAGACTGTCAAGCATGCCGTACATACTGCACATCAAAGATCAGCCTAGGGATTACATACACAAATAATGGAGAGATCCATCTCTTTTCACAAACATAATTTTGACGTTGTTAGAAAAAAAGTCTGTAGTATCTATATATCTCTCCAGGTACATAATACGACCTCTCAATTGTGCTGAAAAAAGGCAGCCATATGTGTGTGCAAAATTTAAATCACTGTCAAACTTGTGTCTGGTGTTTGCCCTGTCCTCTGACGTGCCGGAAACGGCAAGCAATAATTGCTTGCAATAAATCACTGTCAAAAAATTTTAAATATTGAATTAATAAAATTGAAATGAAATAACCAAAAAAAATGTTTTAGAAATACAAATGAGTACAAAATTATACAAATGAGTACTTTCAGAGTAGAGGATTTGAAAAAAGTACGGTTTGTGAAAAAAGAGTACAAAACTCAGTAAATGAGAATAGTTGGTCACCTTAATTATCTACATAATTTTTTGGTAGATTTTAAAGTTCTTGCAAAAGATGGTTTTATCTATGAAAATATTGATTTAAAAACAATTTTGCTGTTATCATTTGTGATGCACTAGCTAGAGCATTTGTAAAGTGTATTAAAGGACACAATGGTTATAACTGATGTGAGTGTTGTGTTTCAGGGTTGGCAAAAACCCTGTTTTTTAAAAAAAACATGGCACAGTTGTTTTTTTTTAGGTAATTTTGGGTTTTGTTGGGTAAATTTGGGTTTTTTTGGGTTTTATTTTTATTTTGTCTCTAAAAAATTTTTTTTTTTTTGTGTAATGATATTGAAAATTAGTTTCATTTTCTACTTTAACTTTATTTAAAGTATATTTTATATATTGTTATTTAATGATTTATAACAAGAATTTTTCAAATTATTTTGAAAAAGATTTTTAATTATAATTTAAAACTGTAAGAAAAAATTTTTTACATTAAATCTATATGTATTGATTTATTTTAAATTTAAAGTATTAATCTATATAATTAAAAATGTTAATGAGAAATGGGAAAAAAAAGGCTAGAGAA
This sequence comes from Hydra vulgaris, assembly GCF_022113875.1. NCBI lineage: Eukaryota > Metazoa > Cnidaria > Hydrozoa > Anthoathecata > Hydridae > Hydra > Hydra vulgaris. The sequence continues at coordinate 7,068,888 of NC_061158.1, read as the reverse complement.
TGAGAGGTAGTAACTAAAGTTTCAATTAAACTTTATACTTAAAATTCAAATGAACACACTTGTTTCTCTGCACAGTTGCCTTGTTTATAAAAATTTGTGTTAATGAATTAAAGAGTTGAGAGAGGCTTGAAATCATAATAACGTAGCCTCCTTGACTGTAGTGGGCTTCTCTTGCAAATTTAGGGGCCCTTTTACAAATGTAAGGATTTTTTTTATTTAGTATTCTTACTCAGATTTTCTTTATCTATTGGAAAGGTTTTTAAGAATTTTGAGGCCCTTATGACAGTTTTTTTTTTTTTGAATGGGAGGGGGCTTGTATCTACATATATATCAAATTATATACAGTATAAATAAAAAAATATATATATTTAATAATTTTATATAAATTATTTATCAGTAACTAAAGGAATGTTATTAATTTATTATATGAATCATAAGCATGTACTTATCTATTAAAAGTACATTTTAATGTCGATTATAAAATTAAATCGACGTTAAAATCATTGTGTAATGAGGTTTTCAAAGAAGTCGTTTTAACAACAATGGAAAAGCTTCCAATTTCTGAGATAACATTCGATACATGACTAAAGAATCGTTTGAAAGTTTGCTTAATTTTGACAGTGTAATTTTAATTACTATTTTTTGAAATAAACTAATCAAGTTATATATAAATTTGCTTTTTCTGTATATTTTAAACATTTAAACGTAGTTTTGCAAGATTTGCAATGGGTAAACCTCGTGGGATCCTCATGGGATACCCGGCCAGCATACCCATATGGGCCCCAGAAGAAAACCGCGGCCAAGATCCGGTGGGTTCCCGATGGATTTCCTATATGGGTCCTATTTGCAAACTCAAATGGGTCCTTTACGGTTTTAAAGTACGGGATTTGACTGGGACCCGGATTTAAATACGGGATATCCGGCGGGCTAACCCATATGGGTCCCATATGGAAACCGCGGTCATGATCCAGCGGGATATCGTTGGTCTTCCTATACGGGACCCAGTTGACGACCCGTATGGGCCCCGTACGGTACCCGTATGTCAACGTTGGCTGGGTATTATACATAGCAAATATGTGAAGAAGAACTGAATCGGTGGCATTCAGTATTTGCATCAGTCTGAATCTTACAGACAATTGCTCTTAAGGCTTTTCTGATACCGATAAAAGCAAAATGTTTTAAAACTGCAGTTTGCTGGTTTGAGTCTGGAGCCTTTTTTTAAACAGTGGTGTTACGTTTACCAAAAAGCTTCATTTTTGAGACTAAACCTAATCCAGCAATTTCTGATGGTAAATTGAGTAGCCGCAACATCGGCATATGCTTTAAGTACTGGCGCTGATCCAGTCACCTCAAGTTGATTTATTGGCGTTGAGAGAAGATAAGCATTTGTGAAAGGAGTCGTAGTTGAAAATAATGGAGTAGATTGAAGTAGTTTTTCATTTGATAAAGGGCGGTAGAGGTTGATCTGACGATTTAAACATGAATACTGATTGGAACTGATTGTGTAGTATATTGGCGATGAACTCTCAGTTGCTGCTTATTTTCCCAGAAGATGAAGAAATAATAGTTATTTGGTTGCCAATAGCGCTTTTATTGTTAATATAGGCGTAGAAACGCTCAGGGTTACGTTTGTCAATGGGTATTTTGTGTTAAAATTTTCTAATGGGATTAATGATGTGCAGGTATAAATTTAGGTCAAAAAATATTTCTGCAAATTTACTGCCTAATCTAGTTTTGGCGCTAGTTGCAGTAATTCAGTAACCATGCCATATAACTTTGGGAAAGTTGAAGTTACTGGTGATTAGGCAAAGGTTGGAGCGTTGTTATTAGATGGGCTATAGGTGCAGCCAATTAGGAGAAATTCATGTTGGAGTTTATGTTCGAGGCAGAATTATTCTGAGAGTCTGCACTAAAAACCGTTGTAAAGTTAAGAATTGTCAATAGGACAAATAGTATTGCTGTTATGAAACCGTAACACTTTTGCGTATTTCGGTTCAGTTTAGGTTCTTTTCAACCTTTCACACCATAGTGGAAATATTGCGTGCAATAAAGATGCACCAGAGGTTGATCAAATTTTTGAAACCACAATATCTTGTACAGTTATAATCTAAATTTTGAAAATATTTTGTCGATATCTTATAAAATAAAAGGAGGGGGGGGGAGGGTGTTTTAGATTTTTGGCAATTCAAGATAGGTAACTTTCAGAGATTGCTAACTTGAAGTTTTGTAATATTAATACTAGAGTCATATAACAATGTTTTACCAAAAAAAAAAAAAAAAAAAAATAGGAGCCTGGGAACAAACTCAATATTAAAAACTTGGGTCCTTGGCCCTATGTATGGGGCCAGGAGTAATGAAATAAATGTAATTTTTTAAAAATAATATCTAAACTAATTATAAAAGTTCATCAATAAAAATTTCATCAACAAATCATTTGTTGTTTTCAATTATATGCTCATTTACCCTAAACGAATAACTGTTCACAACTTTTAAACGAAAATTTTTTTTCGAATAAAATTCGAAATCTGTCTTGTTTTAATTTTTGTTAATATAAAATTGGAAAAAAAAGGGGAAACAAGTTGAGCGCGGTACTACTGGGGACGTGGTAGTGAATATTTCGGCATTTCTTTTGCTGATAGATTTAATGTCAATCTATATCGTGCCGGTGACACTTTAGTACAATAATAAAACCTAATAAAATAATATTTTTATTTTTTATTTCAGATTTATTAAACAGCCACTATACAAGTAAGGTAAATTAAGAGTTTCATACAAGATAAATATAAAAAATTTTTCTTTTTTTTTCTTTTTTTTATTTTTCAACGTGATCATCTTGGAATATGTTTTTCAAGAATGTCCTTGAAGATAGTTCTCTGCTCTTTTAAGTTCCAGTACTCAACTGCACATTTTAGAGATTGAAGATCCGTTTCAGGAATTAAATTTTTGAGGCCGACAATTTTTATTTTTTTTTTACTTTCCATTATTGTCTCCAGATTTAGTTCATGATTATTGTACAACCCTTTGATACCATCTAAAAAAATGTTGTGGGGCTGTTTTGTTTTTCAGCTGCGACCTAATAATATCATATGTCATTTTATTGTTCATCAAACGAATAAATAAGTTTAGCTTGTTTTGTTGTATAATAATTGATATACCTTCAATAAAAAATAAGGTATGAATATAATTTTTTGCTATGTTTTGAACCATCGAGGAGTGACTTAAGTGCATTTCTTCCAACTATATCAAGCTTTTGCATTAACATTTTTTTATGTTCACACAGCTCAAGACCATACGTTAGTGTTGGAACAGCTAAATTTTATATAACTGAACAATGGAGTTTGGGTGAGCAAAACGGATTCCTGATTGAATTAAGGTTTGGATTACCGTCCGGAAATTAGATATTCGATGATCAATGTTTGATTTATTAAGTGAGGCAAAAGGGGAACTTTTTGTATCCCATGTAAAGCCTAGATGACTAAGTTTATCATGAAGTTTTATTTGTTGGTGGTTGAGAGTTATTGTGCAGTTTTTAATTTGCTTTTTTCCGGTGAGCAGGAACTCGGTTTTGTCAGCATTCAATTTTATGCAGTTTTTGTGTGTGTACATATTACATATATTAATAAGCTTTTGTAGGCCAGAGAGGGTGGAGCTAAGGAGTATAATGTCATCAGCATATGCTACAACACCTTTCGTTTTGTAATGTTTCTAGTAGGTTTTGAGTATAAATGTTATACAAATGAGGCGAGAGAATAGATCCCTGTCTCACTCCTTGCGTTAGATAGAAAGGATATGATTTGCAATCTAGATAAGAAACAGAAGCACTGCTTTCATAGTATAATGATGATATGGTATTAACAATATACAGAGGGAGTTTTTTATCATTGTACAGTTTCTCAAACAGAATGTCCCAATTGCAGCTGTCAAACGCTTTTTCAGCATCTAGAGAACAGAGATAGACAGGTGAGTTGTTGTTGTTGTAGAGTTTAATTGTTTCACTAATAACAAATTCAGCGTGTAGGGTTGAGCTATTTTTAGTGAAACCGAATTGAAGAGGATGAGTTTCTTTTATTTCTGGACAGATTAGAAGGATAAGATATTCTATTAGTTTCGTAAAGATTGGAATGATGCTAATGCCGCGGTAGTTATTTGCATATAGGTTTGCAGAACAAATTATTTCCTAGTTAAATAAGTTAAAACGGCTTTATGCAAGCCCTGGATATTTTGCATAACAAACCATAACCATAAAAAACATACAATAAAAAAATTTTACGAAATGTTATGACAATACTTCGATAAACTGTAGTTAACTTTTTAAGTTAAGCATAGTTTAAATCATAAAATTAACAAATACAGATAACTTAGGTAATATCATATATGCAGAATTTAAAAATTAAAATAAAATTTGTCAGTTAAAAATAAACAAAATTTTGGGCTCTTATAATAGAGTTCATTTTGATACTATAATAACAACATGGCAAACGAGTGCGAAGAACTTCTTCAAGAAGTTAGAAACGAAATTTCAAATTCCAGCGAAGACGAAGAATGTATATTTACGTATCATCAGCCCTCAATTTCAGATGAAATCCATGTCGGTATTTGTAGCAGAGATTGTGCTAGTCAGACAAGTGTCACTGAAATACTAGAATTCAAAAAAATTTCTCATGTGTTATCTGTATTGGTTAATAATATTTCTGATTTAAAAAAAAGTTTGCATTATGCAAAGCTAAAGCTGCAAGCTGAGTACAGCAGTCAACTAGAAAATATCGTTACAGAGCTGCATGCTGATGTTAACAAAAAGTTTTTAGATCTGCAATCAAAACATCAAGAACATATTAATGTTGTTAGAAGAAGTTTTAAAACTCAACTAGCAAATGCAATTGCTCAACTTTCAAAAGATTACCTTACTTATAATACAAAAGAAGAAGTTCTAAGTTGTAAAATTGCTAACAATAATATAAGTGAAACTAGAGAAATAAAAAAAGAGCCTCCAGTTAATAAAGAAATAGATACCAATTTAGATAACCTAGATGAAATGGCAAAGTTATATGCTTTAAAATTAGATGAGGCTGTAAAACAGCAAGAGTATAATTCTTTAAAAAAGTATACAAAAGATTTAGAATCAAAGATTGCAGATTTAGAAACAATATTAGAGATAGTAAATAATGAAAAAATGGCTGTAACTTCTGAAAAAATTACTTGTGCTAATAGTTTGGAAGAAGAAAAAAAAAAAGTTGCAAAATTGCTTGCGGAATTGTCTGTTCAGCAAAAAGAAATTTTAAAAGTTCAGCAACTTGGTGAAGCAAAACTTATTGAACAGGAATTCAAGTTTAAATCAGAAATAGAAAACCAGGTTCGAGTTGCATGTGAATCAGTAAGGAATGAACTAACTAATGACTTTTTAGAGAAGTCAAAAGAAGCAAAGGTAATTCAATCAAAAGATAGCGAAGAACATATTAACAAAATACAAGAAACTAGTAACAAGTTAAAAGTCCCAGTTACTTATCCACCTTCAAAATTTCAGGATAGACAACGCTTTGAGCGTATTATGAACGAGCAGCAGTTGGAAATCGCCAAGCTTGAAAAGGAATTAGCTCAAAACAAAAAAGTGTGGAGCTTAAAAGTGAAGATTCTCCAACAACAAATCCATGCTTTAAAAGATGAAATGTTTTTACGTACAACCTTGCAGAGGAAAACTATTAAGATGCGACATGTTACAGTAGCTCTTAAAACAACATTAAAAAACAAATCTGTGTCAACTGGAGAAAATTTTATAGAAATGATTGACAACAAGTCACGCAAATATTGTTTGCCAGCAATCATTCAGTCACCATCTTAATAATATTGCAGTTATAGTAATATAACTTTACTTTATTTTAGTGGTTGTTTCTCCATAGACAGTTACCGTTTTGATAGTAACTGACAGTTAGATTATATTATGGTTATTATAGTTTTTGAAAAAAATTGATTATTATAAAAGATATTTATTGATTGTTTTGTTTAAAAAGAATTTCAACACAGTTTTGTTTAGAATTAGCTTTTGAATTGCATTTTTAAGATTAATATTGCTTTAGAATTTTTTTAGTTATAGTTTAAAACAAATTCATTTTAAACTATAATTAAAATACCATTTATTTTCAGAAAAGCTTTTAAACTTTTTAAAACATTTTTTTGTATATGATAACTTTTTTTCATTTTCTATTTGGTTATTATTATTATTTTTTCATCATTTTCTATGTGGCTAACTTTTCTAGTTTTACTTTATAATTTCAAGGTTTTTTTAGATAAATATTTTTTATTGAATATATGCTAATGTTTTTAACATGTTTGATAAAAATTTCAAGTTGTTTAGTATCACTAAATACACCTCAAATCTCTCTTGTTTAATCTTGTTTATTCAAAAACATTTCCAGGTATCACAGTTTGAAGTTTTGTTTAGCTTGGCACTTGAGAGTGTTTATTAAATTTGTTAAAAATATTAAATATCTTTTCTCAACAATAGCTTGTTATAAGCATAGCATTCTTTTTACTTTATATATACCATAAAATCGTTTTACGTTTTAAAAAGTTTATTATAAATACAGTTGGTGAAAGATTTTAACAAAATTTTTTTTATTGTATTCAGTGATTATTAAAGTTTTTTTTATATAAAATTTTTTCGTTTCAGATGATGAGGCAACTTTTCATGTTTCAGGTAGATTAAATAGACACAATGTTAGAATCTGGGGATCAGAATAGCCCCATGTGACTAGGAAGCTTCATCGGGATAGTCTAAAAGTGAATTTGCTGCTTGGAATCATGTGCAATCTAATAATTGTTCAATTTTTCTTTAGTGAGGCAACAGTTACTGTTCATCAGTTCTTCAGTCTGACATTTTGCTTTCTTTCATTTACTGAGATTTTGCACAGAGCACATATTATTTTGTGTTTCCAGAACAATAGCAGATTGGAAGAGATAAGCATAATCCTTGGCCAATGCATTCCCCAGGTATTATTCCCTTGGATTTCTTTGTATAGGTTATGTTAAAGATGTTGTGTATCAAACATAGGTATGTGGCATTGCTGACTTGAATCAAGGTATTGAAAAACTAGACTGATTAAAACTATTAAGTTTAATCTTGGATTATGCCTCCAACAAACTTATATTAAAACTCAAAGAAAGCATGTACATAGAGTGGGAAAAACCCACTATTAATAAACAAATGAACCATGTAAAAATGACAAATTCAATCTAATTCCTTTTAACATTACTGGTTCTTTTATCTTTTTTAAAATATTTGTTACATTTTTTAAATGCATTTTTATTGTATTTTTTATTATATGGTCTCAACTTAATTTTAATAATTTGATTTAAGCATTTTAATATATTTTAAATGATGATGGCTATGTCGAAAGTATGTATTTATAAAGTAAATGATTTCAACAAAAATTAAAAAAATTATCTTGTTTATTAGAAAATTTACACATTTTGTGCTAAAGAGAAACTTTGGATATATATATATATATATATATATATATATATATATATATATATATATATATATATATATATATATATATATATATATTTGTGCTAAAGAGAAACTTTGGAAATATATATATATATATATATATATATATATATATATATATATGTGTATATATATATATATATATATATATATATATATATATATATATATATATATATATATATATATATATACATTTTGTGCTAAAGAGAAACTTTGGAAATATATATATATATATATATATATATATATATATATATATATATATATATATATATATATATATATATATATTTCCAAAGTTTCTCTTTAGCACAAAATGTGTAAATTTTCTAATAAATAAGATAATTTTTTTAATTTTTGTTGAAATCATTTATATATATATATATATAAATATATATATATATATATATATATATATATATATATATATATATATATATATATATATATATATATATATATATATATATATATATATATATAGGGGAGGTAGGGGGCATTAGGCACTTTTTTATATAAATGCTAAATAATCTGTTATTTTTTATTATAATCAAAATCTTATTTCAAATAAATCTAGCACACATATTTGGCATTAATTATTGCTAAGAAGAGTTTTAGTATTATAATTAGTTGCAAAGTTACAAAGGATTTTCTAACACATGTCCAAAGTGCCCAAACTTTCCTGGGTTGGGAGGTTTGGGCACCCCTATGGGGAGGTTTAAGCACTGTATTTAATATGCACGATATTGTTTTACTATATTATTATGCTTAAGTGTTATATAGCATTGCTATAAAAAATTGTAACACAAACATTTTTTCATATCATAGACTTTACAAAAGATTAAACAATGTTACTTGGAATCAATACTCCACGATGTTGGACCTATAAAACTTATCTTAAATTTAGTATGACTCAGAGAGGCTTGTCATAATTTATATTTTTTCCTGTCGATGTCAGGAAACATAAACATATATCTTATCTTACTTGCTATCATGAATTTGACAGTTGCCATGGAGTGATTAACCTCTCTGACAATTATAACATAATGATAAACAGTTTTTTGGTGTCAAATTTAACCAACACAAAGTTATTGACCTGTAAATTTCTATCCGGAAAAATCACATCGTCTACATTAAAATCTTCTCCCGATGAATCGATTTCAACAAGGGCTTTGTCAGAAATGGAAACATTTTCTATTTCATCATCACTACTAATCTTCCTGTTTTTCTCGTTTTTAGAGCATTTTCGATTTTTTTTTGAGCTCTTTGATCTTATTTTGTTTTTTTTCTTCTTCAATTTTTATAAGTCCTTTCTCGGGTGTGTCTGTCAATATTCTAGTTTTTCCTTTTCTCCTTTTCATGCCATCCAATTTCCTGGGGCCGGCTTTCAGATATGGTCTTACTAAATTAGGTGTTACATTGACAGTGCCACTAGTCTGGCTTTTAGATTGAGATTTAATTCTAGTCTCAGATTTTCTTCTGTTGAAGGCTGTTCCATGATAGGTTGGTCTGAAATCGATTTTTCTGTAGCAGCATTGTTTTCTTCCGGCAAGTAATGATCAGTTATAGAAGAACAAACGAAACCTTCATCAGAGAAAATGTTTGAATTGAATGGCCAAATGCCAGGTTTTTCAAATCTTGTTTGAATATTTTGCAACTTGAATGCAAGTGAGATAGCCTTTGCTGCTAATTTTGGGGTTTCATAAATTGTTACCATTTTGCCAGGATTGCTCACCATCCAATCTGTTACAGCAGTGCAGGGTTGGCATTAAAAAACCCGCCCAAAAAACCCACCCAATAAAACCCGCCCAATAAAACCAAAAAAAACCCGCCTAAAAAAACCCAATAAAACCCTGGAAAATCTGGGTTTTATTGGGTTTTTTTAAAGATATTTAATAAGTTTATGAACTATTACAGCCAACTTTAACATTATAACTATAATATTATTAACTAAAATAATTATTAACTATTATTATTAACTAAATTATTATTAACTATTATTATTAACTATTATAACCAACAATAACAGCTATTATAACCAACTACTAATTTAACAATAATTAATAAACAACAACTATTATAACCAACAACAACAACAACATGAGAACAGGTTTACTATTATTTGAATCATTATTTGGAAATAGATTATTACAATTTTTATTCAAATATATTTATCGATTGAGATTTTTATAACTTTATGTTATTCACCTCCCAAGTTGAATTTAAATGAGTACTTGTGACCAGAGAAGCTAACACAACAGTCGAGGAGGCTACCTTGTTGTGGTTACAACCCTCTCTCAACTCGTGCGCGGTAGTGGTGTTGTGGTAGAGTGCTCGCTTCATAAGTGAGAGGTTCCGAGTTGGATCCCCACCACGTCCCTGGCAGTACCGCGCTCAACTCCTTTCTCCGTGCAGCGGCCTTGTTCGTCAAGGTTCGTATTTCGTAGTTATAGAGAGGGTTATAACCACAAATAAGTAGCCTCCTTGTCTGTAGTGGCCTTAAGCCTTGAGGAAGTGAATTGATTAAAAAAAACAAAAAAACTCTTTAACTCCTAAACACGAATCTTTATAAACAAGGCCGCTGCGCAGAGGAACAAGTTTGTTCATTTGAATTTCAAGTTCAAAGTTTAATTGAAACTTCAGTTACTACCTCCCATTCTCTAGCCTTCTTTTTCCCATTTTCTCATTGACATTTTTAATTATATAGAATAATACTTTTAAATTTAAAATAAATCAATACATATAAATTAAGCGTGAAATTTTTTTTTCTATTACCGTTTTTAATTATATTTAAAAATCTTTTTCAAAATAGTTTGAAAAATTCTTGTTATAAATGGGAATATGAAAAAGGGTGGTATTAAGTTACCCAATGCATTAATGCCGCAAAAGAGTTACAAGTGTTCCTCTTTCAGCTGACGTTATTTGCCCAACTTGCTTAGTGCCTCTGAGAGCAATCACTTTCTAGGTTCGTTGTAGTGTTGATAATCCAGTTTCGTCTATATTGTAAATAAACTCAGGGCCGAAACGATGTCGTTCATATACAGTTTTAAGATTTTCAAAAAAATTTCCGACATTTTTCATATTGAAACTTGTGGCGCGTGAGAGACTAGTAGTTTCTGGGGTCTTTATCGAAAGCTGAGGTTGTCTTTTAAAAAATCCCCTTAGCCAATCTTTGGATGCAAGTTTCTTCTCTGTCCAGTTGTCTGGTATTTTTTTAATATATACCAGATATTATTAATTATAATAATATAATATTTTAGTATATTACATATATGTATATATATATATATATATATATATATATATATATATATATATATATATATATTTGTATATAAATATATATATATATATATATATATATATATATATATATATATATAAATATATATTTATATACAACAGTTGCTGTTCTTAATGGTAACACTTAATAGAAAGATTTGATTACATAGGAAAGTTTCTTTTTATTAAACTGGGTTATTGAGATTAAGGTTTGGTTATGTACCATTCAAACTAAAGACAACTCAAAAGATCTTGAATCTTACAATAACTTTCAATCAGAATAATCCAGAAGTTTGTTGGCTCAAAATAAAGATCAAACAAAATGAAGAACAACTACAAAATGAAGAGCTTCTACAAAATGAAAAACAACTACAAAATCAAGAACAACAACAAAATATCCAATTAGTAGTCAGACAAAATTTCAAGATAATATCTACAAATATTTGCTAGAAAGTATTAGGCCATCTTTGATAAATACATGTTAAAATAATAAGACAATGTTTTTATGCAGTTGTTTTATTTTATATACCATTGTTTTTAAAATTATAACCCAAAAAAATGTTAAAAATATGTTATTTGCATAAAATCCAAGTTCTATTTAAAGCTCTTCCTCATAAAACTTTTAAGTTGAAATTTTTTTTTTTGTGAACTTCTGAGTGGACCTGAAACAGTTTTCACATGGTGGTATTTTAAATTCCAAAATAAATTAAAAAATTTAAAAAATGTGTGTTCAACAAAAAGAGTGCTCAATGTTCTTAAAATCAAAGCAAAAAGTGTGTGTGTGTGTGTGTGTGTGTGTGTGTGTGTGTGTGTGTGTGTGTATGTGTGTGTATGTATGTGTGTGTGTCAGTTTTAAGTTTATAAATTTCAAATTGATAATTTGTAATATGGTGCATTCCAGAAAAAGACTGTTGTCTTTTAATTTAATATGCTATACCTTTTAATTTTATGTTTGATAAATTCTCTTTCTTTTTAGAGATAAATAATTAGATTTGATTCAGAGGTAACTACGATGTTACAAAGTCTAAAAGTTTTTTGCTTTCTAAACAAACAAAATGTGGATGAACAAAAAGATAGATAAGTGCTATATCTCAAGATTTTTTATAATATATTTGTCTAAAGACTATGAAAAAGTTTCAGTTTACGGAAAGTTAAGACCAAAATATCCACCATTTGTATTTTCTTGTTTAAATCCAAGTCAAATTCCGACTCCACTGGCACCACCAAGACCAACTACTAAATCATTGCCATCTTTAAGAAGTACTATGCCTGATGAAATGAAGGCTTTTATGAAAACTGATGATATATCTTCCAAAGATTTGTGTAATAAAATAATGTTCAAAACTATATCTTTTTCCTTCTCAATAATATCAAATATCTATGAAAACTATTTACATCTTCAATATGCTGATATATTGGACAACTTGGGTGTTTTAAAGTTTATTTTAAAAACAAAAAATGAATAATCCTTTGATAGCTATCAATGTGGTGTTAAGTGCATCATAAAACCTTTTTCTTACAATCATTTGAATATTATTGACTGTATTGACTCCATGCTGCAATACACTATCTGAATTCTTTACCGATTGATCACAAGAAAAGTATTATTATTTAACAAAAGTATGAACTCATTCATGATTATAAATCAGCGAAAACAGTTTTGGGTTTAATGGTTTCTTCTTTATTTGGTGGAAAACAGTTTTTGTATAAATTACCAGTATTACCAGTAACAGGTTTAGATGCTAATTTTTAATATGATCAAACAATGCAAACAGTTGAAACAATAACAAATGTGGTTGTTCTGTTGTTTCTTTTTTTTTGCAACAATAACAAAATAAATAAAAAGTTTTTTGAAATGTTTAATCTCCGAAATACTTGGGACACTTATGATAACATTTTCCTTCAATATGACTTTGTTCATTTAAAAAAATCTATTTGCAACAATTGGTTCACAGAAAAGAGCCAAGAACTATGATTTACTTACAAAGGTATTTCAACTGCAAAATTGATCAGATCTTAAAAAACTTTTTCAATTTGAAAAAGAAGCTGTTGTAAAATTCTCTATTTTTCTATATTGATTGTCAAAATGTGTCAACTTATTTAGAAGTATTTTGTGATGAGACTGTAGCTGCTATAAAAACTCACCCATCCATAAAAAATGTCGAAGATACCACAGTGTTTTTATCTATTTTGATCAAATTTTTAAAAATTGTTAATGTTAAAGGACATTATGAAGATATTTGTAATAGAGATAAATATAGTGCTGTTTTTTCATCAAACAATGATAAACGATTGAACTTTCTTTTAAATTTGGCTGATATGGTCTTAAAATTTGCTTTTGAAAAACAAAATTATAAACTAATAAATTTAACCAAAGATACTTCTCGTGATTTTCTTTC
>NC_061158.1:6970697-7050697 GCF_022113875.1 Hydra vulgaris | reverse complement strand
TTTTTTAAGTGGATGTTTTTTTTTTTTGTATACTGTATATATATATATATATATATATATATATATATATATATATATATATATATATATATATATATATATATATATATATATATTATATAGTTTACTGCTGGTTAGGTCAAACATTGGTTAATCTTAAACTGTTGTAAACTGAGTCCCTTGAAAACAAGAACAATTGTTTTACATTAATTAAGTTAAACATTTGTTATATAGTAGCATGCAAAAGTTTATAAGTAACAAAATACTTCAAGGTATTTGTATGGTGCTGGAAAATCCAGCCATGTGTCATTTTGTCTTTTCTATGTGGCAACATAACATTCTTGATTATCTCTAACTATACATTTTTGTCCCTTTTGGACATCTCATGCACATGATCCATTGCTACCAAAAATACAAAACTTTAATTCGTGACAAGTAAGACTTTTAACTATTCTTTTGAAGTCGGATGAAAATGATTTTTTAAATATTTCATTTGAACAAAGCAATTCTTTAATAATATTAGGGGTTGCTTGACAGAATGACAACCAAACAAATTATGATGATGCAGACAATAGTTCACTAGTTACCTTTAGTCTGCTTTAACAATGCTTTTCAAGTCTTATGGTCTTTATATTTCTTGACTTTTTTTAACATTTTCACTAATTGTTGATGCGATTGCAGCCTTAAAGAATCTTTTTTTTTCTACAGGAGGTATTATTAAATTTTTCCTTTCTTGTGATAATTCCTTTGTTTTTCTCATTATTTTTTAAATTCAATTTAAGTTAATTATTTAAGTTAAAAATGTAATATGTATAGTTTTATAAATATAATATGTATAATGATATTATCCATGTCTAGGTTATCATTATTTTTGAATTAAGTATACTATGTAGTGTACATTAGAGGAACAATTGTTAGAAAATTTATTCATTTTCGGTGAAAAATCAAAAAGTTATAAAGAAAAAACAAAAAAAAAATACGCACATTACTGTATATATACAAAAATATGTATATATATATATATATATATATTTAATTTACATATATATATATATTTAATTTACATATATATATATATATATATATATATATATATATATATATATATATATATATATATATATATATATATATATATATATATATATATATATATATATATATATATATATATATGTATATATATATATATATATTTAATTTGATTTACTAGTGCAGGTATATGTTTTTCTGTGTTGTCTTTCTGTATCTAAATTAAATGTGTCTGTGTTTCAACTAAAGAAAAAAAGAAAGTGATATTTGTTGATAATTAGATGATATTTATCTGATGTTTAGCTGAAAGTGTATTGTTCTAATGGATTGATAATTATATTTTAATGGATTGAGCGGTATTTGTTATTGTGATAGTCACCAATTTCCAACATTAAAAACAAACTTATTATCTCATCAAGATAAGATTAAAGCAATGCAAAAAAAGGTTTTTGAGAGATTTTTATCATTATGGTTTTATAGCCATAATGATAAATTGTTGAAAGCATACCATTACTATAATTTAGTTTCTTGTATAGTTCATATATATTTACTGGGGCCTAGTGAATTTAAGGGGCCTTTTTCTAAATTACTAGAGCTTTTTTTTTTTTGAATAATGTTTTAAGAAATTGATGACAGGTTGACAGACTAATGACAGGTTTTTATTTTGGGTTGTTTTTTTTTTCTCTCTCCAAAGAATCAGTCATGGCAATGTATATATGTGTGTGTGTGTGTATGTGTGTGTGTAAGTGTGTGTGTGTGTGTGTATATATATATATATATATATATATATATATATAATATATATATATATATATATATATATATATATATATATATATGTATATATATATATATATATATATTTATTTATATATATATATATATATATGTATATATATATATATAAATATATGTATATATATATATATATATATCATAAATTCTTTCATAAATTCATGGCTCGTAAACTATAGTTGTATATATATATATATATATATATATATATATATATATATATATATATATATATATATATATATATATATAAATATATATATATATATATATATATATTTGCTTGGATGTATACATAATATTTCATTTACCTGAAATAATTATTTTTCAGTAAATGGATAACATATTTATAAAAGAGGAAATAATCAAGCAACTTGTAACTTATTCTTTTAAAGAAGAAAAAACAAGACTATCATCTGATGCATTAACATTATGTACAAAACTTGTTCATTATTTTATTATGGAGGCAATAGACAGATCAAGGTTTCAATCAGAAAATGAAGAAGTTAATGTTATTGACATTGAGCAGTTTGAAAAAATTCTACCTCAGCTTCTTCTAGATTTTTAAAATATTAAATAGTTTGATTAATTTTTCCTCAGCTTGTTTTGGAATCCTTGAATAACTTGAAATTTTATGTATTTTTTTTTTAATAAAAGAATTTATAAGTAAAATGAGCAGTTTTTTATATTAAATTTTGAAAACTTACAATATCTGTTTTGTACCTAATATAAAAGTTTATAGTTTTGTTTTTAATTTCTGGAATTTTTATTGCGGACATTTAGGATTTATAGATAAGAAATGTAAAAGATGTTGAACAAAAGGTGAAAATGACTGAAGAAGTGTTGCAAGGCTTTAAGTTAGTATATTTATTTGTTTTAAGTTGGCAGTTATAAATTGCTTTAAATTAAAGTTAATGACTATAATAGTGTTTATAATGAATCAATATATGGCTATCAATATATAAAGCTATTATATTTAATGATTTAATCAATATACTTAAAGCTATTATATATAAATAAAAGGCATACTTTTTTTTATAATTTTGACAAATGTGCGGAAAATTAAAATTCAATTGTATATGTTTTTATTGGATGTTATCTTTTTTAACTTAAATATGACTTCCAATACCTTGAATATTATTCCCATTTATTTCTACAAGATTAACAATAAGCACTTTTTTTATCACAAATTTTATAACAAAACTTCATAACAAAATGGCTTTTATACAATATTTCAATATATATAAATTTCAATATAGTACAATTTTTATAAATTTCAAATATGTATAAATTTCAATATAGTACAATTTTTATAAATTTCAAATATATATAAATTTCAATATAGTACAATTTTTATCTATTTTACTTGATAATGAGGATACTTTATTTTTTTCCCTTGAAATATTGTATAAAATTATTTAAAATAAAGATTTTAATCCATAAAGAAGATTTTTATTTAGTTTTTATGGAGATGTCAGTTTAAGTTCAACAAAGAACAGCCAATCAGTTTATTTTAAATTTGTTTTAGTTGGTATCATAATACAATTAGTCGTGAAGAAGCACAAACACTTTTGAATGGATGCAAACTTGGAAGCTTTTTGGTACGAAGAAGGAAAGGTGTTTCTAATGAATATGTTTTGTCAGTTAGGTAAGTTCTCCTTAAACTTTATTTTTTTTTTGTCATTTCTGATATATTATTATCTAAAAATATTTCTCTATTCTTAGTTATGAAAATATAGTTTTTATTTTAGATGTGATAACTTTTAAAATGATGCAAATCATTTCAAAACTGTTTGTTTTTTTTAGTTCATGAAAATGCATTTGGTTACTTTTAATGAACACTGACATTTTTCTTTCAATAATGACTATATATAGAATGGCATCCACTATAAAAAACTTGAATTTGCAGCGAAGATTAATAATGTTATCAAAAGATTTAAAATTGGCCAAAATTTTTATTTATATTTTTTGATAAACATTTTTTTTTGTTTTTTTTTTAAGGATATTTGCTAAACAATTACAAGTATTAGACAGTTGGGTGTCCCTGAAAACTAAATTTCATTAAACTCTCATCCCCTAAATGTGTTCTATTTACTATCTTATAATACAAAAACACTAGGTTTTATTTTTTTTTGAATAAAAAATATTTTAAGGGGTCCCCAAGATCCTCAAATATTTTATGGGTCTCTAATATTTTCAAAAAAAAGTTTTTTAAAAATATGTCAACCTGGTACTCAAATGAAGTGAAATTATATAAAAATTTCAAAAATAATATTTATTTCAAAAAAAAATGTTGTTTTTACTACATAAAAATTTTTTTTTTTTAACAAAAAATGAAAAAAACTTATTAAAATTATCATAAAAAAACATTTTTTATGTTTTTTTATGATAATTTTAATAAGTTAAAAATTTTTCGAAATGAATATTATTTTTGAAATTTTTATATTAATTATACTAGATTAAATTTAATTATACTAGATTAAAATTAATTTTACTAGATTAAAATTAATTTTACTAGATTAAAATTAATTTTACTAGATTAAAATTAATTTTACTAGATTAAAATTAATTTTACTAGATTAAAATTAATTTTACTAGATTAAAATTAATTTTACTAGATTAAAATTAATTTTACTAGATTAAAATTAATTTTACTAGATTAAAATTAATTTTACTAAATTAAAATTAATTTTACTAGATTAAATTAAATTAGATTTAGTTATACTAGATTATAAGTTACTTTACAAGATTATTACTAACCTTCTGAGGTTATTACTAAGCTTGAGTTTCTTTCCCTAAAGTCTAAAATTGCATATTTTTCCCTTTTCTACAGCTATCATCTCTCAAACTCATTCTCACTTTAATTGTGGTTCAGCAAAGTATCAGTCTTTTACTGTATGTGTCTTTGCATGCTCTAAAAACTTTTATTTGTCTAGCTTTTTCCCTGTACTTCAACCCATTGGAATTCTATCCCATCATAATGTTTTCCTGACTCATACAACCTACAACTTATCAAGTCTTATGTCAATCGTTTGCTTGCTCTATAACTCTATTCTTTTTTTTCTAATAATTCCAAACTTAATAGTGGTTGCTTGCAGCCTTGTTGGGAGTGAATTAGATATTAAAATATTACAATGCTTTTTTGGATTATTAGAAGAATTAGAAAAAGACAAATAAGAAATTTTAGATGTAGAAAATTGAATCAGGAGTAAGATAAGAAACAATAAAGAAAATTAACCTTAGCAGATATTAACTTTGCAATCAGTTGTATGTATGGTTTCCATGAGAGGACAGTTGTGAATGATGATCAAAGAAGACATAAAGAGGAGGACTCAGTGAGAGGGATTCACTAATATAGGAATTTAAACAGTTTTGCGATAGCAGTAAATAATTGAGTTTTGTTAAAGCTAAAATTTACAAACCACTGCAAACCCTAACTTTCATCTATTGCTTCCAGTTTAGGGTGTTGAATGCTGGATCTTCTTGACTCATTGCATGAGCTTTGCTTGTGTATCTTGGGTTTTTATGACTTTTATCTCTTAATGAGGCTACAGCTCTAAAACTTAATTTTATTGTTTTGAGAGCAGCTCTCAGGTTTCTCGAACTCTGTAGTAGCTCTCAGAGAGGGTGATTCCATCAACAGCTGTAAAATATCAGAGTACTAACAGTGCCATGTTGCGCATGTATGGTGTCCATGTTCCTCGTTTTGTTGTTCATTATTGAGGCCTCATTTGGAGCCCTTTTTTATTACTTTGGGTTTATTAATAGTAATGATGCAATTGGATGAACAGTTAGATAGTGTAGTGAGTTCTATCTGTGCTTTGAGTGACTAAAGTATTAAAAACTATAAAACACAAAAAACCATCGTCATTCACTAATATTCTTGGTCTTCAAAGTAACTTTTCTTTTGTTGAGTCTTATCTCTTGCAAAGTTCATCCGACCTTGCTCTTTGTGAGACTAATTTGAGTTCAGTTGTCTCATCTTGTGATCTTAATGTTGATGGTTATCTTTCTTTAATTCATAAAGACTCCAATAGACACAATAGCTTGGCCTGGGCAATTACATTCACAAGAATTCACCCTTTTGTCAGGAAACATATTTAAAAAGATTTGAATCCACAGATTATTATTTTATGTGCTTTCAATTAGTGTTAGCCAATAGCGTTGTTGTTAGTGACTTTAATGCTCAACACATTGAATGGCTTGGTCCTAATGTCAGTAACTGCAGGTGTTAAGGCCCACAACTTTTGTCTTTTTCAATCTCTAACACAAATAGTTAACTTTTCAACTTGCTTTCCAGAGAATCTGAATCATTTTTCTTCTCTATCCGACTTATGTTTCTGATACTAGTTAGTGCTCAGTTTTTCTGCATTTACCATTAGGTTCTTCTGATCATGGTTTCTGATCTCTCTAAAACTATTCTCTTCCAGTAACTTCTAACACTAATTAGTGGTTGCTTGCAGCCTTGTTGGAAGCGATGTTAAAAAAAAAACAAACTATTATCTTGTTTTTCCTTCATAATCAGAGTTCCGTATAGAGCACTTATTACAACTACATTAAAGCTGACTGGGACTCTTTCCATATTTTGTTTCATGATGGATTTTGGGTAAAAATCTTTTGTCTTCCTGCTTTTAAATGTGCTTTTTATGTAACTTCTTAGATTCAGGTTAGCATGCAATCTTTTATTCCATCTCACTCTTCTCCATGGTTTTCTTCTCATTGTGCTGCTGCAATTTCTAATCATAACCATAACTTCCATATCTATCAGCAAAACAATTCTCCAAAAAACAGATGTCTGTTTACCATTGCTAGAAACTATTTTAAAAAGGTTTTGTCTAATTTCGAAGCCCGTTATTCTCAGGTCACAAAATCTTGTATTTCATCTCAAAAATTAGGCTCCAGAGACTTCTGGTGAATCTTTAACAGTGTCTATAATAAGGGCAAATCTTTTATTTCACCTCTCTTGCATGGTTCAGATTTTGCCACCTCACCTAACAACAAAGCTGAATTATTTGCTGAATTATTTCATCAGCCTCATCTCTTGATTCTACTAATCACATCCAACCTGATGCCCACAAACAGGTTGATCCATTGCTCGACATTCGTATCACTCCAGCTTCTGTAACTAAAGTGATTTCTTGCTAAGTTTCTTCTACAGCTTGTAGTTAGGACAACATACCTGTTATAGTCTTGGAAAAGTGTTTCTGAAGAAATTCTGAAGAGCGATCTGACTTGTCTAACTTCCATCCAATTAGTCTTCTTCCTATCAAAAGCAAGGTTTTTGAGTCTTTAATTAACAAACACTTAATCTCTCATCTTAAATCAAATAACTTACTTTCTGACCATCAATATGAATTTCTCGTTCTACTGCTGATTTGTTAACGGTAACAACTGATTGATTTTATTGTGCATTAGATAGATGTATAAAGGTTAATGTTATTGCTCTTGACATTTCTAAAGTCTTTAAAAAGTTGGTCTTCTCCATAAGCTCTCTTCTTAAAGTGTATCAGGTAACATCTTTAAGATAATTAAATCCTTACCAATCGTAGCATAAAAGTTGTCCTCAATGGACAGCATTCTTCATCATTTCAGGGGTATTTTCAGGGGTTTCTCAAGATTTTATCTTTAGCCCTATACTTCTTTCAATTTACATTAACAATTTTCCAGAAATTCTCACACCTAAGGTGGCATGGTTCACTGATGATACTACCATTTACTTTTGTCTTGATAAGAAACCAACACTCTCTGATTACTTGGATAGGGCATTTGAGCATGAAAAGGATTTCACTTGATGAGTCATTACCCTTCTATGATTAATTCTTCTGAACTTTTTTGGAAAATAAATCAAATCCATTGCAAAATAAGTTGCAAAAATACATTTTAACCTTAGTTAGACCTGCTCTTCCAGCCAACCTTCAACCATTGTCTCATCGTCATAATGTTACTTCTCTTTCTCTAGTCTATAAATACTATGATGGGTGCTGCTCTAAAGAATTAGCGTCTCTTGCATCATCTACTAAAGTTCATTCTTGCGTTACTTGTCATTCTCCTAAGTAAGTCTTATCTTTTTATAGTCCCTAAATTCTCCAAAAATTCTGTATGATGAATGTATGATCATTTTTACATGTATATACAAAGCATAAAATCTTAAATATTAGGTTTGTAGTTATTAAGTATTCTCATTTCAGAAAAAAGTTGTTTAGAGTGAGAAAGTTAAATCCAAATTAAAATTAGTATTAATGTTTGTTAATACTAATGTTAATAATGTTTTTGAAAACTAATGTTGATAATGTCCAGTGTTTTTTATAATACATCAGTTCTTTGGAATTCCCTTCATCTTGTTTTCTTAATTCAAATAATTTGTGACCTTTTAAGTTGTCTGTTAATCATTATCTCGCTTTTTCAAACTTCATTTTTTCTTTTTTAATAACTTTAACTTGAGCTGTGGTTGCTTGCAGCCTTTTTTTGAATTAAAAATTTGTTTTTTTTTAAAAGAAAAAAAAACCCAATCTGTTACAGAAGTGAGATTAGATTTATGAATGGATACCTGTTCTCAGCAATCAATAAGAAAAGACTTTTTGTCAAGACAGAAGTTTAACGTTCAGTTGGTAGCAAATAGAGCCACTTTAGATTTAAGGTTGTTAAAAAGATCATTAATGTAGATAAGAAACAAAATAGGACTAAAGGATAGAACCTAGATGTACCCCAAAAGTTACTGGAAATGAAGAGCGTTGGCCTTTGAGGATGACTTTTATAAAGCAGTTAGAAAAAAAGTTAACAAGTTTTTGAAAAAAAAACTTTTCCAGATACTTCATATGAAACCAGTTTATGGAGAAGACCAGTATAGGGCCATCCATAAAATACGTATGCAGGTATGGGAAAAGGGGGTTTCCCAAAAGCGTACGATTGCGTACAAGGGGGAAGGGGTGTTAAAGACAGTGAGTACGTACGCGGTTTGACTATTTGTTTGATTAATCCTAAACATGATTTTATTTTTTGTAAAAAAACATTGAATTTCATGTGTGTAACAAATTAGAATTAAGTTTTTTTTTCTGACTTCAGTTACAATTTTTTTTTTTAATTCTTTAAAAATAATGAGAGAGAAAAAAAAATCAAGTTAATTTTGAAAAAAAAAAAACGTTTTTCTCCAGAGTTTCCAAAATTTGGAACCACAGATGCTATTTTCTAGTAGGCAGGAAAACAAGATTCAGTCAAGCACTTATTAAATTGTTTAGAGAGAATTAATGGGAGTCCAGGAGAATACTATGACAGAAATGTCTACACTATAACAGGAATGTTATAGTGTAGACATTTCTATATGTTATAGAGAGACTATGACAGGAATGTTGTCTGGACCACAAGCCATAAAAGAGTTTATTTAAGATTTTACTTTAGCAACAGAAACTACCAATATCTAGAAACTTGTCTTAATATCTAATAACTTGCTTTATATATTTGTGTTCTGTCATGACCTCAGGCGTGGTGCTTGTTCATCCGCAAGTTACTTTGTATGCATTGTTTGTGTTAAGTAACCAGAATTTTCTTATATGTTTGTTACATAATTAGTTTTATTAACTTCAATGATTATTAATAACTTCATTGGAAACGCAAATATTTTTGTAAGTCTTTGTTTACAAATTAAATCATAAAAATTGCTATAAAAGATTACATTACGATAAAAAGTGGATATACAAAATTACATTTGCATAAAAAATACATACTTTTTAAATAAAAAATAAGAATATACTAATAAAATCTATAATTTATAATAAACTTTCAGAATTTTGACAATTTAAAAAATATATTATAAAACATTTATTTTTGTAAACAAATAATAATAGTTTAAAAGATTTATGGTTTTTCAGATGTTTCTCCAAGAATGAGCCATAATATTGATAATATATTCTTAAAACAACCTGAATCTAAGAAGTTACATAGTATTGATAATATATTCTTAAAACAATTTATGCTAGAAATCTCAAAACGTAACAAACCGTGAATAATAGTTTCTAAAACATTTCAACAGAATACTCTAGAACTTTATTTCGCTTAGTAAGTGCAGTTTTTGAACCAATAGAATTAGTTTGTTCGTTACTTTGGCGGGTTTTTAGTGTTAGCGAATATTCTTTTTATTCTTCCTCACCATGGTGTTTTGAGAACATTCAAGTTTATTATGTTTCCATGTATGTCCGTAAAACAAAAATTTTTTGTTACGTACATAAACTTAAATATTCTCAAAATGACTAAAAAACCTGGCCAGTTTTTCGAAACTAAATATAATTTCCGTGGTCAGTATTTGAGAGCGATTGCTCTCGCTTCTCGACCAAGCCTGTTGTCACTAAACAATCATAAGGGTTCACCCCTGTGATGCACATTAAAGATTTTTATACAAGGATTGTAGGAAAATTACATTAAGAATTTTTATTAAAGATGAGAAATGTATCAAAAATACTGAAGTAATTTTAAAACTTTTTTGCCTTTATTTTTGTCATACTGTATTGCACATACTGCCTTCTCTAAGTCAATCCCTCGTTTAATGTTCATACAGTCTGCTCAAAGTCAATTTCTCAGTTAATGTACATACTGCGTGCTCAAAGTCATTTCTTCAGTTAATGTACATACAGACAAAATGTTGACCTTAATTAACATTCTTTTTAAAAGAAAGAAAGAAAGAAGAGTAATAAAATTTTTTTTTTTTACCCCACTATAATAAATCCTTGCCTTTCCTTATCAACCCAAGTTCTTAACTGATCTATGTATTGAAACCTTCTGCAGTTGGCTTTTTTAGTATGTTATCATTGACCCTGCATAGCCTCCATTTATTAATATACTATTTATTGTTTTTTTAGTGAAAAGCAAAAGATTTCACATTATATTATCATGGATGTAAATGGAATGTATTTCAAGATAGGTGAACAAAGATTTGCAGATATTGCATCAATAATTGAATTTTACAAGCAACACACAATAGATACAACTATGCTTACTGATCCGGTTATTTGATAAAACTTTTTGCAACACAACATTTTGTTTAACATGTTTATTTTTGTGATTTTTTGATTTTTTAAATGTTTTTTACCTTCCCAAGGCTAAGGAGGAAACTATAGTCTATAACTATATAGAAAACTACTTTCTTTTTTTTAAATTTTTATAGTGTTTGCAACTCTCTTACAACTCTATAACTCCGAAATGCAAATCTTAACAAACAATGTTTCTCTGTGGAGAAACAAGTTAAGTGTGGTTCTACCAGGGGCGTGGTGGAGATAAAACTTAAAATCCAAATCTTTTTTTATTTTCCACAAAATCCTAATTTTGACATACTTTAGGATAAAAATGGAAATAATCAAATCAAATTTGGCAGAATTTTTTTAAATAGTTTGTATTTTTATGAGTAAAGGATCATTTTTTTTTTTAAACATTTTGTTTTTGGCCTGCTGTAATATATATAATTAATGTGTTTTATGTAGTTTTTAAAGTTATTATATATTTTTCTACTAAAGCAATTGAATAGAGGAAAATAAAGAGAGAGAGAGGAGATAAAAAAAACTATTTAAAAGCAATTAAAATAATACAAAAGAGGCTTCTTATTATATTACTTTCTACCTTGATCAACTTTCTAGCTTTAAAAGAAAGTAGTCTTCTACTACATTGTTGCATGTTTACTTTTTAAACCTTTTTCTTTGCAAGAAAGTATTCTTCCACTCTATCACTGTAACATATTATGTTTAATTTTGCTTTAAAAATTTGCTTTAAATATGTTTCTGTTGTTATTTCATTTTTATTATATGCAATAATATATTATTGTTATAAAATGTATGTTTTTGTTGTAATTTCATGTTTATTGTGTGCAGTAATAAATAATTATTATAAAATATGTTTCTGTTGTAATTTCATGTGTATTGTGTGCAGTAATAAATAATTGTTATAAAATATGTTTCTGTTGTAATTTCATGTTTATCGTGCACAGTAATAAATAATTATTATAAAATGTTTCTGTTGTAATTTTATGTGCATTGTGCAGTAATAAGTAATTGTTATAAAATATGTTTCTGTTATAATTTTATGTTTATTGTGTGCAGTAATAATTATTATAAAATATGTTTCTGTTGTAATTTCATGTTTATTTTGTGCAGTAATAAATAATTGTTATGAAATATGTTTTTGTTGTAAATTCATGTGTATTGTGTGCAGTAATAAATAATTATTATAAAATATGTTTCTGTTGTAATTTCATGTGTATTGTGCAATAATAAATAATTGTTATAAAATGTATGTTTCTGTTGTAATTTCATGTTTATTGTATGCAGTAATAATTAATTATTATAAAATAAGTTTCTGTTGTAATTTCATGTTTATTGTGCACAGTAATAAATAATTATTATAAAATGTATAAATAATTAATTATAATTAATAACAATGAATAATTATAAAATGTTTCTGTTGTAATAGCATGTAGCTTTGTGCAGTTTCACAACATTTGTAAACAAAAGTTATTATACTTTTCTTCTTTGAACAGGTTATAAAGATTGGCGAGACTGCAAAGAACCAACCGTTAAAAATGCAACTTGTTAAAGTCAGGGCAAAATTTAATTTTCCTGGAAATGTAAGTTATTTTTTTAAGCTATATTTTATATCGGTTGCTTTTAATAAGTACCTGGCATTTAGACTGGCTTTTTCAAAGATCCATCCAGAAAGAAAATCAACCATTAGTTGTTTTGTCTAACAAATTGACAAGTGATTGTTTATCCTCTTTGGTTAGCCTTTGTGTAAATTAGAGAGATACTGATGTCTGGGACTAATTATTAGTCCTGTTATTTTAAATTAAATCTATAGTTATTTGAAGTTTTTATTTATTTAATATATAAATATTCATGTTAAACCTGATATAAACATGTTGGACTTGTTTTCACATAATTTTTACTTGGTTCTTTTCTGTTTTTCGTTTTTGTTGAGAAAATACTGTTGTTAGCCCTTCCTTGAGGGAACAACATAGTTTTAAAACAAAAAATAGTGTTTATAATAGTAATAATTGTATTCAAGAATGTATTCAGACTATATTACCATTAAGTAATTTAAACATTCATGCATACATACAATTGTTAATAAAAAAAATTTGTCACATTATCTATATGATATATAGGTTGTGTTAAAGCTTTCTTATTTTTATTTTATATTTTTAATTGTTGGCTTTTTTATAATTTATGCTGCTACATGAGATATTATTATTTAACAATTTTTAAGAAATTATTTAACATCATCTAAAAAACAAGTTGTTGATAATTACTAATCAAACTGTTGGCATTATCATGGTTATTTAAATTCCAGAATCATATTGTAATTAATATTTTGCTTATATTATTGTTTATAATTTGCTTAATGGGAAAGTATAGAAAGGTTTTCAAAGAAAATAAAAAAAGTGAAGTGAAGTAATAGTGAAGCTTTTTAAAAACTTTTAATTATACTTTTTTCTCCAAAACAGTGAAGTTTGTGAGTATGCTTGATATTTGAATTTTTAATTACTTTTTTTCAAAGGAGGGGCATCAAGTGCACATATAGAATATCAAAATACAAAGTTAGTGATTACTACAGTTAAACTACAGTTATTACAGTTACATTGCACATTGGTATGCTTGTTTGTAGTAGAGAAAACATAAACTAAATGATACAATATTGCTCTTTGTGTCCTGAGAGTGCTTTATAAAAACAAGTGCTTTTCATAAAGATAAAAAATAACAAAAAACATTTTTATTTGTGTTTATAAAGGAAAAAAAGCACACACTGAAACTTTTTAGTCCCTGTGTATTAAGCTAACTAATAAATAAATTTTTAATTTTAAATAAAGAGGGTTGGTGAAGTAACTATTGAAATGTATAATAAATATATAAAAATTATAAATGTATAAAAATGATGGTTTTAATAAAAGATTTTCTATGTTTGAACTATTTAAAGATGATCAAGATAAAAAGTTTAAAGAATTAGAAAATAAATTAAAGTTATTAAAAATTAATAATATAGCATTATAAGCAAAAGTATCAGATCTTGAGACAGCTTAACCATCACTTGAAAATTCAACATCAACTTTAGTAAAGTCTTAGAGTAAGTTGCTACAAATAAAACAAAAATCAAATATGCCTAATTTGAATGTGAACAAATTTTTTAATGAAGAATTAAGTGAAATGAAAAGTCAAGAATAAAATGTGACAGAATTGTCTAAAAAAGAAAATATTTTCGATCAACAAAAAATCAAGATAACATTAATGAAATATTCCACAAAATTTGAATTGAAAAATCAAAAGTTGTTAAAGTTCATAAAATTAGATCAAAAAATGAGAAAAATAACAACAGTGCTTGTGTTATAAAATTATAAAATAAACAAACAGTTCAAAAATGTAATTATTAATCTTGATTTAACCACAACACAACGTGATCTTATCAAAAAACATTTAGTTCAAAGAAATGAATTGAACGATCAATTAAAAAAAGGTTTTAGTGATTATAAATATGGGATTTGAGGCAATAAAGTTCTTAGAGTTTCAATTATGCATATACAATAATCAATTCAAGCACAGTGATTACCAGGCATAAGCGTAATGCTTTGTCAATCAGAGATGGCATTGAAATGGTTACAGAACCTTTATATGCTTTTGGTTTATAGTAAAAAATATGGTAACTATATAAAAGATAAACAATACATTACTAGCCAGAGCACTACTTCAGAGCACTACATGCAACATACAAACCAGACATTTTTTTTGTATTGTTTCTGAGACTAAGTTTAAACAAACGTCAGTTGTAAATATAATAAGCTACCATTTATATAGGTGTGATAGACATAATTAAAAGGGGCGGTGGAGTTTGTATTTATGATAAAAACTAAATTGATATTTCTGAAGTTAATATTGACCAACTCTACAAAAATTGAACTAGAAAAATTGTTATTTGGATGCATTTATAGATCTGATGAAACCACTGATGATAATAAAAATCTAATAAGTTTTCAAATTGTTTAGACAATTGCTTTTTCAAACAAATAATTCTAGAACTAAGTTTTAAAAAATCTACAAATGAAATGACTAATATTCTGGATTTAATAATTGTTGATGCTGACCACAGAGTTTCAGACATAATTCATTTACCTCCACTTGGAGTGAACACAACCACCACCATTTACCATCACTTAGAGTGAACACACCATCTGTTAAGTTTTAATTTCAGTTTAGCAAACAATTATTTCAAATCCAATTTTAAGTAATAGCCAGTTAAATTATATGAGAGGTTTGAAAATCTATACATGCCAAGTATTGATTGGAATATATCTATTGCAGAAAAACCAATGATCTAATGAAAAACATAACGATTGCTATAAAATCTTTTTGGGTCACTATCTTTAGCTTGTAAGTCATGCCAAAAGTTCATAGACAAAAAAATCCCTGGTTAAACTGTGAGTTGAAGCAATAAAAAGCAAAAAATGTATTTATGAAAGAAGAAGCTTAACTTATATAGTAATGACTTGAAGAGTGATGATATGAAAAATCTTGTTATTAAAAAATCAAATATGAAATTAAAAGTTATAAAAAGTCAATTGCAGATAAAGCAAAAAGTGATCAAAAAGAATTGTATAAATATATAAACAATAAATCAACAATTAAATCACATAAAAGCAGCTAAAAATAAAGATGGTACATTTCCCATTGATAAAATACAAATTGAATGGCACCTTGAATGGTTATTTTAATTCTGTTTATGTCAAACTATGTTAGAAGAAATATATGTTTCTGAAGACCTAGTAAAAAACTATATACTATAAATAGACACTAAAAAATAAAAGTCCTGACTGTTTTCATTCATACATATTGCAGCTCTCTGCAAACAGTATGAATTTACCATTATCTTTTTTATAAGAAGTGAAATGAAAAGAAGTTTATCCTCTTTTCTAAAAAGGAAGCAAACCTTTTTTCTCAAAAGGAAGCTTTTTAATTATTGTCCAATATCTTTAACTTTAATCCCCTGCAAAATCTTAAGAGGTCCCTTTAGAACGAATTACGGCTGAAGAATTAATCAATTATTTAAATTTCAATAAACTTTTAAGCACAAAATTAGTTTTGCAAAAGTGCATTGTGTTATAATATAAACGTTACATAAGCACTAATTAACTTACAATTAAACATAAAACACAATTAGTATAAAAATAGTATTGTTACGTTAGAAAAAGAAGTTAACTATGTTAAATTAACCACTTTAATGATCACAAAAAAAAAATGACAGAAAAATTCAAGATAAAAATTTCTTACTTGATAAAAATTATTATTAAAATTTGTTTACTTATTTAAATTTAAATTAATAAATGTTGTATAATGAAATTATTGTTAGTAGGGGTAGGGGTGTTATCTAGAGTGGAGGTGGGGGTGAGCTATCTAGAGTGGGGGTATGGGTAAGCTGTTCTTAAATGTTTTGGAATGTATCATTTGTATTAAAACATTTTTATCATCAAGCGAATACCCAGAGTTATATGTTAGTAATTAGTTACAAATATTTTAATTGACAGCTTATCTCAATAATAATTTAAAATGATGACAAAAAATAAGTACATATAAGACATTACATATCATCTTAAAATAAAAACTTGCTGATAATGATCTACAGTTTTTTACATCTATGCAGCTCTTGGTAAGATTTTTTTAAATTATTTAAGGAAAAATGTTTCTTTACTTAAGATAAGTTGCCTAGCCCTGATCTAAAGTAAATGGTTTAAGAAAAGACAAAACTTTAACCAGACACTTTCAGCCGTCACAATTTCACTAACAGAACTAAAATTGTTTCTGAACAATTAGATTTTTTTTTTTTTTAACTTTTTAAATTTGTTTTTAACTTTCAAACTGATGAGATGCCTATTTTCTCTTTCTAAATGATGAAAATGTTTGTTTATGAATATGAGCTTTGTTGTGTCTTATATGTTTGATAAATAACAATAATGCATTAATCTGACTACCTGCAGAGTATGTTGAAAATAAAGACTTTAAAGTTAAATTCATTTATCCATGTTACCAAAAAAGGACAAAAATTAATTGAGGTAAGGAATTTCTTAAACCAGGAAATAAAAACTAAAACTAAATTTTTTTTGTAAATTAAAAAAAAAGAAAAAACTAATTCACTCCAAACAATTATGCAAGTAACTACTGTTAAGTTGGGAGTTACTAGAAAACAAAAAATAGTGTTAAAGAGCAAGGAAACAGTTGACAGAACACTTGAAAAGTTGTAGGTTTTATGAGTTTGGAAAACATGATGATTAGAGAGAGTTTCGAAGATGATATAAAATGATAGATGAGTAAAAGTTTATAGAGCAGAAGGTAAGAAGGTACAGATACAATTAAAGGATTAACGAAGAGTTAGATAAGAATAAGGTTTCTTGATGGAAACTCGAGATAATAGCTTTTTTGAGCAGCAACCATGATAATATTTGTAGAAAAAAGAAAGAGATGCAACCTTGCGACGATTGAAGGTGGCTCAAGTTTAGCAAAAAGAGCAGAACCAAATGTAATTTAATAAATAAATCTCTACAATGCACACCAAAAGTACAAACAGGGACACCATCCATGCACAACATGGCATTGTTAGTACTCTGATATTTTACAGCTGTTGATGGAATCAGTCTCTCTGAGAGCTACCACAGAGTTTGGGAAACCTTACCACCAGTCAGCCTCAGAACCATAAAACTTAGTTTTAGAGCTGCACCTTCATTAGGAGATAATATAATGAGTTGCCTAGTTGTAACAGAGACATAAGCAAAGCCCTTGCAATGAGTCAAGAAGACCCAGCATGTAGTGTATTATGAATGCATCTAAGCCAGCCTAATAAATGAATAAGGAATGTGAAATTGATCAACAGATAGAATATGTTTACCCCTTAAATCAAGTTAGTTAAAATGATATATATATATATCTTATATATATTTGTCAATTCTGATTGATTGTTTTATTGTTTGTTCCAAGTTAACAGCCAGACCGTTGGTCAGAGTTGTTCCTCGTCCCTGGAGGTGGGGGTGTAGATTACCTCGGGTTTGACCTCAGGGTTGCTGGAGGTCAGAATGGTCTGAATGACGGGTTGAGCGTTTCCTATGATATGAATTTTGTTGATTTCAATTGTGTTCCATGGATTGCTGTTGCCTGTTTTGTTGTTTTCCAGATTTTTCTGGAATGTTTAACGCTTCCGGAATGTGCCATAGTACACAGTGTAGCTGTTCTATCACCTTCCAGAACATTCAGGGGCTTTCTGGAGTGTTCCGTGGTGCTCTTTGGCTCTGTCTTGAGCCTTCCATGGGTATGTAGGTGGATCACCAGAGATCGCACATAGCTCAGTTTTTACCGGGTTGCTGAAGTGAACACATCATTTGCAGGGTTGCAGTTCTGGGAGTCAGTTTGCTATTTGCATGTTGCTGCGGGGAACGGGTGGGGAAATATTGTTTTTTGGTGGTAATTAATTCATTTTTGTTTCTTTTATTTTGTGGTGGTCAACTTGGTACAAGGGCATTGTTCTTTTCAAATGAGTATTGTGTATGAATATATATATATATATAAGATGTGTGTACGGTGTATATAAAATCCCTGGATGGAAGAACTTTTAGTGTTGTGTACTAAGAGGCTCTGCGGCGGTTTTTTTATAGTACCCAGGATTGAGAGTTTTTTGGTCAAGTAATTGATTTTTGGAGGGCGAGTTTTCTTTGTACACCAGTAACTTTGATTTGTTTTGCCAGTGCCCAGCGACGCGGACACCTCTGCTTGTATATATATATATATATATATATATATATATATATATATATATATATATATATATATATATATATATATATATATATATATATATATATATATATATCAGTCTTTGGAACTAGAGGTTGACATTAAAAAAAAATATGTAAAGGGTTACCATAAAACATCAAATACTTCTAGGTCAAAGTTTGGTCGGCATTGCCGAATGCCAATCCAAATTCTGAGGGCTGATATATATATATATATATAAATATATATATATATATATATATATATATATATATATATATATATATATATATATAATACATTCTCATGTTACTCTTCATTCAATTAAGTCTTATCCTTCTACTATGACTGTTCCTAAGTGCTTTAAAAATTCTTATTCATTTAGTTTATTTCCCTGAACATCAGTTCTTTAGAATTTCCTCCCTTTGTTTTCCTGATTCATATAATTTGCAATCTTTTGAGTCATCTGTGAACTTGTTATCTTGCTTTATAAATTTCATATTTTCTTTTCCAGTAACTTCCAATTCTAATAGTGGTTGCTTGCAGTCTTGTTGGAAGTGAAGATATTATTAATAATAAATAAAAAAATTATAATAAAAGTTCTTCTAAATCTTGTTGGGTCTCGAAAGTAGCAAAATTTTATAACAATTTTTATCATATCAATAATGTTTTTATATCATTAATATTTTTATCATATCAAATGTTTTCATATCATTAATGTTTTTATCATATCATTAATGTTTTTATCATATCATTAAAACATAATATAAATAAACTTTGTTACAAAACTAGAGTTGAAAAAATATTTGTTTAGAGTTGAAAAAATATTTTCCGTTTTCATAAACTTTTTATTGCAATAAACTTATATACTTTTATAAAAATAATTTCTTCGTTTCAAAAATATGCGTTTTATCATCAAAGTATTTGGGTATTCTTTAAAAATTCCACTAAAAGTATAAAGTAATATAGACCCACAAGCACAAAAAGTGCAATAAAACAGTCAAGTTGTTCATATTACTTTTACCTATATTACTTTTGTGGAACAACAAAAAGCAGATGTTTTATGTTTTTTTTGTCCTTCCTTTGAGCCTTTTCCTTTGATCCTTTGTCTTTTGAGTTTGTGTATATCAATTCTAGCTTTTACATCTCTCAACTACAAGGTAAAATATTCACAAAACAAAGAATAAAATCTTATTTAGATTAGGAAAATTAATTATGTATTATTTTTGTAGAGTGTTTTAATGAAGCAACGGTTTTTTTTATGTGTAACGATTGCATATAAAATTAAAAAAAAAAATAGGAAGAATTTTATGTGTATTTAAAACTCTTATAAATGCATATGATAATTTATCTAAAATTACTAGCTGTGTTAGATTATAATAATTTATCTAAAATTTTAGATAAATTATTATAATTTATCTAAAATTACTAGCTGTGTTAGATTATAATAATTTATCTAAAATTACTAGCTGTGTTAGATTATAATAATTTATCTAAAATTAGAATTAGACATTAGAAAACACATTTGATCAGAGTATTCAGTAAAATAGGAATAAAATAATATACTTGATATGATACTTGTTATTTGTACTTGAATCATCAAAAGTGCCCAATAGGGGTGTCCAAAAAACAACTTTTTTGAGAAAAACCTGCTGACACCCCCTAAATGTGTTTTATCTAATGCAAAAACACTAGGTTTAAAATTTTTTTGAACAAAAATTATTTTTAGGGGTAGCTCAAGGCCCTCAAAAATTTGACGGGTCCCTAATATTTTGAAAAAAAAACTTTTTCTAAAGTATGTCAACCTGGTACTCAAAATAAGCAAAATTATATAAAAAATTTAAAAATGATAATAATTTTTTATAAAAATAATTTTTTTAGGTATAAATGCATAAAAACTATTGTTTTTAAGCTGAAAATAAAAAAAGTCAATATTTTCAGGTTTTTTGAGAATAATTTTTTTTAAACATGTTTTTTATGTAAAATGATTATTATTTTTGAAGTTTTTATACAATATCGCTTCTTTTGAGTACCAGGTTGACATACTTTAGAAAAAGTTTTTTTTTCAAAATATTAGGGACCCGTCAAATTTTTGAGGGCCTTGAGCTACCCCTAAAAATAATTTTTGTTCAAAAAAATTTTAAACCTAGTGTTTTTGCATTAGATAAAACACATTTAGGGGGTGTCAGCAGGTTTTTCTCAAAAAAGTTGTTTTATGGACACCCCTAGTGCCCAAGCAAGGTTGTGGCAAGTGCAACTTAAGTCTTAAAGCAAGTCTCAGCAAGGGCTTATTTACAAATAGTGGCAAAATTTATGACTTCAAAATCATTTGTTTTTAATTTTTATTGCTAACGATATTTTTAAATAGTTCAAATTTAGCAAAATGTTTCTTTACTTTTTGTCTTCCATTAATCAATAGCGTAGTTAAATTGAGAAAAAATTGTAAAATACTGTAAATTGTCTTTCATAGATATGAATAGTCTTTCATAGATTAGAATAGACTTTTAAGTCTTTTATACATCTTAAACCTTATATAGATTTTTACAATTTTCTTTAACTTGTAGGCCAATTTAATAGACATTGAAAAATGTCCCTCCCCTTTAGGGATGGATTTGCAAATTATGTTTAGCCTCAAACAAAGCATGTTACAGCACTGAATGCCAATATACTAAGCAAATAACAGGATAATACAATTTTAGTAAACTTTGAAAACAAACTATGGTATTTGCTGCATATAGTTACAATAAAAAAACTCAATAAAATACTAAAAAAAAATTTTTTAAAGAGAGCTTCCTAAAATTTCTATAATCTGCTTAACAATATTTTACCATAAAATGGTTCATAACAACTGCCTAAATAAGACATAAAATTTTACCTATTAATTATAAAATGACTATTTTTGAAAATTTCCTGAATTGAAAATTTCCGGGAAATTTTCAATTCAGGAAATTTTCAAATCCCTATGTAATACTATTAAAGCTATATATATATATATATATATATATATATATATATATATATATATATATATATATATATATATATATATATATATATATATATATATATATATATATATATATATATATATATGTATATATATGTATATATATATATATATATATATAGCTTTAATAGTATTACATAGAAATGAAATGTGTGTGTGTGTATATATATATATATATATATATATATATATATATATATATATATATATATATATATATATATATATATATATATATATATGTATATATATATATGTGTGTGTGTGTGTGTGTATATATAAATATATATATATATATATATATATACATGTATACATATATATATATATATATATATATATATATATATATATATATATATATATATATATATATATATATATATATATATATATATATATATATATATATATATATATATATATATATATATATATATATATATATATATATATATATATATATATTGTACATTACATCTTAGGATCCAGAAGACTTGCCATTTCATAAAGGAGATATATTAACAATCATTCGTCGTGAAGAAGATAAGTGGTGGTTAGCTCGTGATAATGCTGGACGTGAGGGAATGATCCCTGTTCCTTATATAGAATTAGTAAATATATAGAATTTTAAGTTTTTGTTCTAAAGTTAGCTTTTTTTAAGTGTTTTTTTTTTTCTCTGTTTTTTCTTCTTTTTTTTTAAGTGTTTATTTTTAAGCATTTTTTCAAGCTTATTATTAAGCTGTTTGTTTGTTTTTTATTTAATATTTTTAATCCCGGTTTATTGTGTTAATTTTTTTGGTTAAAACTGTTTAGATAAAGCCTGCTTCAGCTGTTGAGCGGTCCGTTAAAAATGATTCACATTCACCTGTCAAACCACAGAATTATGCCCAACCAAAACAATATACAACAGATCAAAAGGTTTCACGAGTAAGAGTTTCATATGTTAATTAATTTTATGTGTAAATGCATAAATTTATATGATAAATTACATGCTAGTTAAGTTTCTTTTTTCAACTTTTTTCCCTTTTTTACCCAGCCTTTCTTTTATCTTATACATAATTTTTTTTTTTTAATTTTGCTATTGCAATAAAGAAATAGTTGGAATCTTTTATTCTGTTTTTGATAAAATAAGAGATAAATTTATATTAATAAACGTTTAATATATATGAGCGAGATATGTAATATGAGAAGCATGTAAACTAAAATGGTAGATTTATGTGAGAAATGAAGATAATGGTATCAATATGTTTCTAAAAATCAAAGGGAGTGAAATATAAATGCATTATGCTTATCTAAATGCGCTCTAGTAAACATCTAGTAGACTAGCTCAAACACAAACCCTCAGTTTTTTATGTACTGAATTATTAACGTTAATAAAATAACCTCTCATATGGCTATTTTATTAATGTTAATAAAAATAGTAATAATAATAATAAAAATGATAATAATAATAATAAAAATAATAATAGTAATAAAAAATCAATCATGATGTTTTCCCTATTATATATTACCACATAGATGTTACCACAGTAAAATTTATCTTGTCTAACCTTGAGAATTTGGATATTTTACCATTTACAATATCATTTTACCCCTGGAACTTTTTCTAACTTGAATATTGTTTTACAATGTGAATGATATTTAATTGATGTTGTAGGTTGGCATTAAAATTGCCTACCCAAACCAAATCCCTCAGTTGATGTAACTACACTCCTTGCATGTTCTACCTATTTAAATAAGTTAATATAAGTACGCTCCTCACATGTTCTACTTATTTAATATTTAAATCAGTCCATGTATGTACAATAGATAAAACAAAAAAACTTGAAAAAATAAAAACAAAAAAAAATTGAAAAAATAAAAACAAAAAAAATGACACAAAAAGACTAAAAAATAAAACAAAATGATAAAAAAATGAAGCAGAATAGACGGAATAAAGGAAAAAAAAAATAGAATTGTGGTTTTTAAAAAATGATTAAACTTTATTATATTAAATGTGATTGCTATGAAAATCATTAAATTATTAAAATTGATATCAGCAATAATAATAATAATAATAATAATAATAATAATAATAATAATAATCAGGGTTTTTTTTTTTATTTTGTTTATTCACCTCCCCATGGCCGAGAAGGCCACTACAGACGAAGAGGCTACTTAATTGTAGTTATAACCCTCTCTCAGCTCTATAACTCTGAAACACGAACCTTGATGAACAAGGCCGCTACGTAGAGAAACAAGTTGAGTGCGGTACTACCAGGGATGTGGTGGGGATCAAATTTGGAACCTTTCACTTATGAAGCGAGCGCTAAATTTTTTCTCAATTGCACAGTTTTTTGAGTTGAATTTTTTAATTGTGGTTCATAACTCAGGTGTGAAAGGTTTCTTGTTCCAGTTGCTCTTCTTTGAACTTTTTGAAGAGCTGATATATCATATTTCTTTGTTGGATTCCAGATTGCTGCTACATTTTTGAGAATAGATTGAACAAAGGCATTGTAGAATATTTTAGCATTTGAGTTAATGTAGAGTTCGAATATGTGTTTAACTAAGGCTAGCATTTTATTATTGCAATATTGAATATGATGGCTGTATTTTTCATCTGTTGAAGTCATAATATTTTTTTCCTAATACAGAGCTTTTTATTTGAATTAGTTTGTTGTTTAATTTTATTTATTGTTCTTGCCAAAATGCGTTGTCTTGCATTTTCTTATTTATATTTTCACCTGCCATATATGGCAGCATTTAGTTACTTTATATATATATATATATATATATATATATATATATATATATATATATATATATATATATATATATATACATAAACAAATTAACATGCTAGTGTAATGATAAGAGATTGGCATCGACTATTTAGCAAATACATCAGTATCCCTTATAGTAACCATTGGCCGATGCCAATTGTTTTGAAAAATCATTTTTTTATATTTTTGTGCTTCTATATTGTATACAAAAATTTAATTATTCCACAAACTAAATGTGGAGTAGTCAACATTGGTCTAAGATTCTTTTTAGTGATGAATTTAAGTTTATGTAGTTCTGATTAGATAAAATCAAGTTTATTTGATGTCCAGTAGGTTCAAAATATGATCCTAAATCTCAACTGCTTACTGTAAAACATGGAGGTAAACATGGTAAACATAAAATCTCAACTGCTTACCATAAACAACTCTTGGAATTAGAAAAATTGGGGTTGGTAATTTTTTGCCGACCTTCAACTATTAGTGGTCGGCAAAAAAAATTTGACACCAAGGTTTTACTATAAAACTTAAAAGCTAGATCAGCAATTTTTGCTGACCTCAAACAACTTTAGGTTGAATGCCGACCTAAATACCCTAATTCTGAGGGCTACATTAAACATTGAGGTAAACATTGTAAACATAAAATCTCAACTGCTTACCGTAAAACATGGATAAAACATGTAATGTATTACTTTTGGGATGTTTTAGTTGGATGGTGTTGATCCACTGCATAGATATACTGGAACCATTGATCAAGTAATATACAATAACGTATGTATGAGCATTGTGTTATCTCATGTGAAGGATAAAATGACTAGTCAATGTATATACCATCAGGATAACAATCCTAAACACACAGCCAAATCAGTTTAGGAATTCTTAAAAAATATTAAAGTTTGTGTTTTGAAATTGATTTTTCTATCAAATGAGGTATTTGAAATGAAATGCAATTGATTATTTATGGGAACATTTTAACCAATAAATATTAGCGATCAAGCTACAAATCATGCTAATTTGTAAAATATGGAGAAGGTATTTTAATGGTTTGGAGATGTTTTAGCCGAGATGGAGTTAGTCAGCTCCATAGAATAACTGAGACTATAAATCAAGAAAAGTATAAAGATATATGTAAGACTATTATATTGCCTTATGCAATGGAGAAAATGCCTCGAGGATAGATATACGAACAGGATAACGATCCTAAACATGCAGCCAAATCAGTTTTAGAGTTTTTTAAAAGGAATAATTAATGTTTTGAAGTGGCCATTCTAATCACATGACTTAAATCCTATTGAACATCTATGGGAACATGTTGACCGTCAAATAAAAGGAATCAAGTCTACAAATCATGCTGATTTATTTAATAAAATCAAAGATATATGGCTCAATTTCCATTGACATTTGCATTCATTTAGTTGACTCTATGCCTCATAGATGCCTAACCATTGTTGATTGTATAGGATATCCTACAAAATAATAATGTGATTTTGCTTTTATATAAATTTGTGATCAAGTATTGTTAAAAAATTTGTTCTATTTAAAAAAAAATAATCACGCTTTATTCCGCAAATTTTTGAACTTATCAAAAATCGTTGATTTGTATCCCAATTTAAAAAAATAATCATTATTTGTTCAAAACGTAATTGTAAACTTGAAAACCTTTTAATTGGTGTATAATATGTTGACTTTAGTGAAGTATGTGCTGATATATTAGTAAAATTCCATATTTTTTTTGCCTGTCCACAAACCTTTGGACGCTACTGTATATATATAAATATATATATATATATATATATATATATATATATATATATATATATATATATATATATATATATATATATATATATATATATATATATATATATTTTAATTAATAGATTGCCTCCCCAAACAAAAACCCTCAGTTGATTTAGTAGCACTCCTCGCATGTTTTACCTAATTGTTAGTTGATCTAGTAGTACTCTTTGCATGTTTTACATATTTTTCAGTGGATGTATGTAAACAGTAAAAAAACAAAATTAAAATGTTCAGAATGTTTTTGTTTTTATTGTAAAAATAAAAAACATTTTAGTCTAAAAAGGTACGTTTTTGTGGTTATTATTTTATGGTTTTAACATAAAATGTATTTAATTTTAAACACAAAGAATCATTTAGAGCCATTTTTTTAACCACAAATGGTAAATTTCGGTGTGAAACTTTATATCCAGAAAAAATTTACAAAAAACGTCACTTGATGGAGAAATAAATTTGATTCATCAGCTTGTTTCTCGGTGCAGCGGTTTGTTAAGGTTTGTGTCAGCGGCCAGCGGTTTGTTAAGGTTTGTGTCTCAGAGTTATAGAGTTGAGAGAGGGTTATAACCACAATTAATTAGCCTCCTCATCTGTAATGGTCTTCTTGGGCTTGGGGAGGTGAATTATCCCACCCTATTTTTAGTTTTATTATTATACTACCTTAAAATTGTTTTTTTATCATATATCTTTGTTAATCTTTTTTTATCATATATTTTTATTAATCTTTTTTTATCATATATCTTGTCGTATAATTATTGTAGTTTTTTTTATCATATATCTTGTATAATTGTTGTAGTTTTTTTATCATGTATCTTTATTAATCTTTATATAGATACCTAACAGCCATACTGGACCATTAATTGCAGTTGCAATCAAAGATAGAGAGCCAAATTTTTATGATGAAACGTTGTTGGGTTTCAAAGTAGGTGTTTTTTTTTGTATAAAAGATTGATAGTTCCATTTAACATAACAAAAAAAACAATACATTGAGTAATTGAGTTTTTTTGGTTTGTATAATAGTTTATTTTAATTTAGCTGATTTTCGAGTTACTACATTTTCGGGAAGGTCTTTTTAGTTTTCACCTGGCTGCACTATAACATATCTTTTGAATCAATAATTGTTTTTTAGAATATCCTCAATATGCTTGTGATTATAAGTATTTGGACTAACTCATAACTAATTATCTTTTCATTGTTATAAATCATTATTTTCATAATTCGTTATGATTTGTTTGGTATTTAGTTCATATATTTATAATGATCCAAATTAGTCCAATAAATTAGTCCAATAAATTATTTTAATGTAATCATTTCTCACAAATAATCTTGACGTAATAATAGTGAAAGTTTGATTCTCTTGCGATATTCTAAGTTTGCTGACCGTTTCTGTTTAAATTCTTACACTTGTAAATTGATTGGGTCTTAAAACTTTTAAGGTCTTAAGAGGTTGACCTTACGATGTTGGCCTTAAGGGGTTTTGATTTTGCCTTTAACTTCTGAATTTCAAGGAAGTTACAAATTTTGGAGTTTCAAGGAAGTTACAAATTTTGGAGTTAACAAGGTGACTACCTTGTGTTTTACTTTGGAAGTTAAAATAAAAAATTTTTTAACAATGTTATACTTTGTCTAAATTAGAAAATTAAGTTGACTAAAGAATGCGCTCACTTCGGGTTTGTCAAACTTGAAAACTTTTGTCTTATCGATCGATTATTATCAACTAATCGATTATTATCAACTAAAAAAATAACCTTTTTGCTTTTATATAAAAGTTTGTTAATTTACTTATTTTTAGTTATTCTTCTTCTATATAGTAAGTTAATTTAGTTTTAATAATCTTATATTATATAGCTTTCATTTTAATAATTATTTATCATTTTTTTTATTATTATTTTTTTGTTAAGTTAAAGTCTTATATTATAGAAAGGAGATAAAATTGAAGTATTGAAGACAAGCGAAGACGGTTCTTGGGAGGGAAAAAATCTATCAAACTTAAAAGTTGGCTTTTTTCCGTTCAATCATGTTCGTTTACTTGTTGATCAATAGCTGTGTTGTTTTTTTAGTTTTATATCCACTTTTGGTAAAGTTTTTGTAACCATTTTGGTAAATTTTTTAAAGATTTTTTTTATTAAATAGTCCCTAGTCAACTTTCTATTTATTATCACACACTAACAAAACAGATATACTACTATCCATTAGGTATTTTTAATACAAATTTTTTTTTTTTTTTACAGTTTTAAAAATTATTTTCATGACAGAATATTTTTTATTGTTAAATTATTTTGTTTTTTTTATTAGTTAAAGTTTAAGTTGTTATTTTTATTGACGGTGTTTGTGTAAATAGGTATTGTTCAATATGGTAATATTGAATGACTTATATCAATCAAACTTGTATATAAAAAAATTGCAGTTTATTTTTATAAAAATACCTTATATCGCTTAGCTCGTTAAAGCATTTTTATTCTGCAATAAAACCTGATTTAACACTTTAATCCAAATTTTATGTCTTCGTCATGGTTATATATATGGGTTCATAACTGTTGACAAAAATTTGGCACAAAGTAAACGCATTCACCCTGATGACAATAATTTGGCACAAAATAAACGCAAGTAGTAAAAAAATGTTTAACGAACGAAACTCCAGTATTAGAAGTATTTTTTATTTGTATTTTTAAATGTGAAATACAACCCATCATAAATGACAGATTCGCGATTTTTGAATTCGGATTAGGAATTTGTTTTTACTTTAAATAACAAATACTTGTTTTATTATTATTTTTTTAAATGTTTTTGCGATGTAGAAATGATCAAACTTAAATTTCTTCTTGTTGAAGCTCCAAACCGGTTCAATAAATATTTCAGACGATTAAAGTTTTTACCAGTCGTAAAATGCGTTTTTCCGCCCTATCCATGCCACTATGCGTCGCTCTAATACAAAATGAGGAAATAGGCTTATAAATAAGGAAGCATTCAACATATTAAACTGATTTTTTCACAAAACATTGAATTTTTGCTTATATTTCTATATTTAAAAGAAAAATACCCGGGGTTTTTTTTTAAAAAAGTTTACGGTTCATCCGGACTAATTTCTGACTATTCCGAAAAATTACATATGTCCGGATAATTTTAATTCAAAAAACAGTAGACACCAATAATTTATAAAATTTTACAAACTTTTTAAAAAATTTTAAAACAATATCATTAAATATAAACTTATTAAAACTATCAACAAATCTGCTATCGTCTAATTCTTTGTTCTTGAGTTTCTTACAAAGTTTCTCAACGTTCTAATAGATGTTTTTTAATAACTAGTGGCTATAAAAAAAGTTGTTTTTTTAAAAATTCAACGCAGTATAGCTTATTAGTATAACACTTTAGTTCATGATATAGATCTTTCTAGATTAGTTGATTACTAGTTAAAAATTATAAAATTATTTCTTAAATTTATTTATTTTTAAAGAAAAAACAAAACTTTGAATTATTATTTTAAACTATATTGAGATTTCTTTCCCAAAAAAAAAAATAGTCTAAACTACTAACAATAGCATAACATTAAAAAAAACACTCAACAGAGGTACATATCAAAAGACACAAACAAATAATTAACTGTATCCCTTGTGTTTTATGCCAAAAGAGTTAGACGTGCATGACTAACTCGTCCAGCTTTGTTTTTTTTTTGTTTCTGACTTCAATAGCAATCTCAGACAGATAATACTTATAATATAGATTTTACAGATTGTGACAAAGGTATGGTTTTTGTAAAATGTTATTAGTAATGATTGCAAATAGATATTCAGATTTCTGATTGAAAATTTATATCTACTCTTGTAGTCGTGGTGTCCATACTAATGAGTCTCAAAACAACTTACTTATTCAGATTTAGGTGGTCTTTGTGGTACACTAAAAATAATAAAAATATACATTAAAGCATATACAACACCAATAATGTCAAACTTAATAGTGTTTTTGTGAAACATAGTTAAAACAATTTGTGTGTGTGTGTGTGTGTGTGTGTGTGTGTATATATATATATATATATATATATATATATATGTATATATATATATATATATATATATATATATATATATATATATATATATATATATATATATATATATATTGAAAACTGAGGATATATATACATATATCCTCAGTTTTTAAGTGAAATACAATAAGTATTATTTTGCATTAT
Source organism: Hydra vulgaris (assembly GCF_022113875.1). Taxonomy (NCBI): domain Eukaryota; kingdom Metazoa; phylum Cnidaria; class Hydrozoa; order Anthoathecata; family Hydridae; genus Hydra; species Hydra vulgaris. Next base: position 7,020,337 of record NC_061158.1, on the reverse strand, counting down.
TTTGAGATAATGCAAAAGCATTATTTTGAGATAATGAACAAATAAGTTTTTGTATCATAGTTAAAGTAATAAGTTTTTGTGTAGTAACTGAAATAAAAAATCTTAATAACTGATTAACAATTGATTTATTAAATTTGTATGGTGTATCAAATGATTGCATTTCCCTAGTATATCGACGATATATATATATATATATATATATATATATATATATATATATATATATATATATATATATATATATATATATATATATATATATATAATATATTTAGATATATAATTGTTTACTTATTTTAAAATTATTTAATTATTTAGTTTTAAAATGAAAAAAACATTCTTAATTTATGGGACATGTTTTTCAAATTTTGTGAAATACTTTTTTGTGATCACTATAACAATACCTTGCTAGAAAAACTTAATTTAAACGTAAGCATTTTTTTAAAAATATAAACACTTTTGTGGGGAGGTGTGCGCTGGTCACTAGTGGCCTAAAAAAAAAGCCAGGTTTTGTCGTGTCATTCAAGTGAAACCTTTTTTATTCAAGAGTATTTGTCTTTTAAATTCGAAAAAAATGATCAGCGTTACAAATAAGGCAAAAAGTAAACTTGAGGGGGCGTAAGCCCATTACAAAAAAAAATTAATTTTAAAATGCACCTTATTATAAAAGAAATCTTTTTCCGAGTCATCTGTAAAATTTTAGTCAAATACAATTTTTCTACACGGGGTAATATCATGGTTACTAATGAGTCAAAGTACAACTTTCCAAAATTTTCATTGTAATTAGGCTTTAAAAATCGTCGACTTTTATAAAATCTTGTAAACTTCGATTTGTCAAATTGTAGGTCTTCGTTTATTTCTCGTATAATTTTACAGTTTTAAATCAATCCGTAAAGTATATACGCAGTAAAGTCACTGATTTAGGACCCAATACTCCCATTTACGCTTACAACGACCCCACCCCCTCCACGTACGTACGCATTATTTATTACATTATCACCCCTCCGTCTTCTTTCCTAATTTAAAATATTTGATACATCAAAAATAAAATAACCTTCATTTAATTTAAGATTTCTGTTACTCTCGCGTGCTTATTACAAAGGAGGCAAGGGTGGGATAGGAATGAAAAAATGGAGGAGAAGAGGAGGGAAACAAAGTTTGAGGAGAGGGGAAGAGGAGGGAAATAAAGTTTTGAAGTCTAGATTTAATAAACAGACAGTGGAGAGGGATTAGATGAAAGAGGTGGGAATATCTTACAGAACACAAATAAAACAATTTAATTCTAGAGTGGCTTTGGTCAAATACGCGTTTATTAAACAACAGTTTCATTATAATTTGAATAGGATTTAACATACTTGTATAAGTTCTATACCAGTGACGAATCCGGGAATATTTAATGGTGGTGGGGGATAATGTTGAATTATTATTGTATTCTGTATCATATTTGCAGTCCTCCATTTTAAAGGACTTTCAGATTCTGGTGTGTGTGTGACAAATTTTTGAAAAATCAAGATTTACGAGATTTTTTTAATGTCGACGAATTTAAAAAAATCTACAAAATTTAAAGCCTGATTATATTGAAACTTTTTATTCTTATCCATCACTGATAAATATATTTTCTGATTTTTTTTTTGTTAATAAAAAGTAAAAATTAACAAATGGGGAGGAGGGGGCTTAATGAGCTTAGAGTTAGTGAGAAATTTTGCAAAAATTAATAAACGTTCTTAACTAAGCACCTAAGAGTACATAACATACTACTGATATTAAAACTCATGGAATTCAATGAAATTTAAAAAAAAATTAAGTTAGAGAGTTAGAGAGATAGAAAGATAGAAAATTAAGTTTTAGGAGAGATATAGTTTTCCATAAAGTTCGGTTTTCCGAAAACCCTCAACTGTAAAAATGTAATTACATTGTAAAATTTATAAAATTATAAAAGATTTATTGGATAAGGTCCAGATGACTAGAGGTTGAACTGTGAGTGATGCCTATAATTAAACTCGTGACAAATATTTACCATGTTAACTGAAAAACAAAATAAATATGTAAAGAATAAAAAATATAATAATCATGCATAAAAAATTTAGTGAGTAATATAAAATTTGAAACAAAAAATTAATTTTAAAAATTTATCTATATTTTTTTACTTCTTCTAGCGGCAGTCAAATTTTGTATAGGTCTAATTGGTTTTAGTTCAGGTAAGACTCCTTCACCAGTTTCAACATTACGAAAAAACCCAGACAGGCACAATGAATCAGGATTAAAACACAAAGGTATTGTACCTACGGTCCCATTGAAACGGTTTTTTTTCACTTGCATGATCAGATTATCCGTTTTTTGGAGAATTAAAACGTTATCAGCTTCTTGAGTTGCTTTTGCAGTACCAAAAACTGAGGCTGTCTGTAAAATTGAATCATCATTCTCTTTTCTAGGGTGAACAACAATAGTTACATGAATATTTAATTCAGAAGCACATTTTCGAAATAAACTAATGGCTTTGTCTAAGGCTTGAAAACGATCATCATCATTGCTAATTGTGGTCATAAACTGTAAATTGTCAATAATAACATGTTCTATGTCATACATATAAACGCTGTGTTCTATGGTTTGTATAACACTATGAAGATCTTGTGCGCCATAATAACTCATAAAGTACATTGGCAGGTTTTCAAAACATTCATACCATTTTGAAAACTTATCCATATGCTTTTCTAAAGCAATACCAGAATATTGATGAAGCATGATATTTGCAAGCCTAACATTCTTAATTTCAAAACTCCCCCACAGTGTGTTAATGCCTTGCATGCAAAGATCAAGAGATAACTCAGATAAAAAAGTTGTTTTTCCAGACCCGGTGGGGCCAGTAAATATAGTCAACTCACCTCTTCGATGCCCTTTTAAAAAGTCATTTAAAAGTGGAAATCGAGTAAAAGCAACACCTGCATTTTCTTTGGCATGTGTCAACTCGTTAAACAACTCATCTCCAATATCTTTGATAGTTAAAAGACGGTCTATAGTCATACACCAAGATTCCTGTAAAGTCTTTTTCATAAAATCTTTTCCATATTCAAGACAAAATAAAGGACTCTCAACGTTTTTGCCTGTAGTAAAACATCTCAACATATTCAGCTTTTTAGTAAAATGAAGTACATTTTGTCTAGACTGATAATTGTTAGGAAACCAAAAGGTAATACGATCAAATTGCTCTAAAAATGGTAACAGAGATGGGGGAAGGTTTGAAGTAGGTAAGGCTAAACATGGAACACCTGTAGCCCATTTCACTGCAATACAGTCTAACTCATTTGCTGTAAGAACAACTTCTTTTTGACCTGAAGCAATGCATTGCCAACCAAACAAATTTAAATCTTCTCTATTTCCAATAAGTGTTTGCTCTTGATTTTTAAAAAATATTTTCTTAAACCCCATCAGGACAGTTTTGGTGATATCATAATAAGGAAATATTATACCATCCATTTCATATTTTTCACAATTGCAATCATAAGCAACACGAACACCAAAATTATTTAAAATATTTTCATCTATATGGTTTAATTTTAAATACTTCTCTATGTCTTTTAGCACTTCAGAAGTTATAGGAGCAGAATTTTGCCAATAACTGTGTTCTTCAGGAGAACAAGACTGCAAATAAACAGGCTGTTTTTCAGAAATTTTAAAATTTTCATGGCTATTAACATAAGGTGTTTTGTTTTTAAATTCCTTCCATGACATTTCTTTTCCACAACAAGTGCATGTTGTGTTGCCAGTATGCATGTCAACAAATAAATTTAATTCTTCAATTTCATATTCAATGTTGCATTCTTGACATGCTGTTAAATATCCGGTATGTCCTTTTTTAAAAGTTGAACCTGATTGTTTTAACACCTCTTCAATTTCCTGTACAGAAAGCCACTTTTCTTGAGAAGCAGCAGCAGTGTGTATATAACTTTGTGTTCGAACAGTCATGTTATAAGTTTTTAACAAAGTACATTCTGCAAATTTTGATAATGATAAAGTCTTATTGAATCCCTTGAAATATTTATACTTTTTACTACTAGAGTTTAATGGTATATTTTTTGAATCAACTGTTTTTTCACTTTTGAGTGTGTTCTGAAGTGTAGTGGCATTATTATTCCTTCTTGACAATATTTCATTGTTTCTTGGTACGCTTTCGTTGTTAAACTGAGAAGTTACAAAACGAATCCCTGTTCTTCGAACTGCTTGACAAGCACAGGATATGAGTGACTCCATTAACCAACAACCAACCAAAAATATAACAAAACCTTTTTAAAACACAATTGTGATATAAACAACTTTTTATTACCTTTATATAAAAATAGAAACAAATTAAAAATTTGCATAAATGAAATAAAAATCATTAACAAACATAAACATGTATTTACATTTAAACTATTGCGGATTAAGAAATACAGAGTATTAATTAAATATTTCTACTTATATATAAATATAAATAATAATTTCAAGGACATCTGTAATATATTTTTAATTTCAGGAAACAAATAAAAAATTCTAGCAATTTTTATAAACATGAAGCAATATAAAACTTCAGAAACAAGATTCAACTGGATAAAATTTATTTTACATAAGGAGAAAAAATAAAAAGGTTATTTCATAGGAACCTTTTTGCCTAGAGAAATCAGCAATATTTTTAAATACCTCTATGATTTTTAAATCATTCTACATACATCATTCATTTAGTTCACGAATGTACAGATTTTAGTCTAATGTTGTCAAAAGGAAGTTTTTTAAAAACAAATGTTTAAATATATATTTATATATATTATAATATATAATATATTTATATACATATATATATATATATATTTATTATACATATATATATTTATTATTTATATATATATATATATATATATATATATATATATATATATATATATATATATATATATATATATATATATTATATATATATATATATATATATATATATATATATATATATATATTTCATATTTTAATTGCACACAAGCAGACAGAAAAAAATTAAATATATTACTATATCACGATTTTATTGATGCTATTACTTTATACTACTATACTCTTACATTAACGTTATCAACTTTATAACTGAGTTATAAAGTTGATAAGTTCAATGTAAGAGTATAATAGTATAAAGTAATAGCATCAAAGAAAAACAAAGATTGAACAATAATCAATTGGTACTATTTTCCCTTAAAAAAATTTCAGAATAATGTATTGTGTTCTATAATGCTATATTTGTAAAGCATATTAATTGCTTATAATTTTTTTTTTATGTGCCTAAATCAAAGCAAAAGACCTCGGAGCAAAAGACCTCGTGGTTAACTTGCCATCTTTACCGGACTCTTTTTAACTTGAAACCGGGATTTCCTCTACTATTTTAGCTGTATTTTTTTAAAAAATTGTTTTATTTAAAAAAAAAAAACAATTTTTAACATTTATATCTGGAAATGGTTCTACATCAGCTTTTTAACGTTAGAAATAAATACGAATCTAAAAAAAAAACATATTAATTCATAACAAAATGAGTAAGTTAGTATATTTTTTAAAGGTAAATTAGCCCTTTCGTTTACTAATTAAGCAAAATTAAATTGATTTTGTGACGGAATTTTAAAACTTAAGTAAATCTGATTAGCGCCCCTGAAAATCTAACTGTATTTTTTGTTTACAAATTGTGTTATGTAATGTCATTTAGTACTTTTTGACTAATGACGCCCAGGAAAAACCTTGGTGCGCTAGGGTTTTTTTTTATACAATCTAAAATATTCATAAAAGACCGCAACTTAAAATACCAATAGTGTTGTCAGCAAATATATAGCAACTTGGTGGTTAATTTTTACATTAGTTGTAGCTGTTAAGATGATCCTTCCAGCATACTAATAATAGCCGCCTAATGATAGCTATAATACAATGAGTTTTTGAAATGCATTAAGTGTTGTGTTTTTAATTTTAAAATATGAAAACATATTTAGGTTTTAACTAACATTTTTCATTGATTTATACCTTATTTCAAAAGATGCGATTATTGCTAATAACTTAGCAATAGTAGCATCTTGTGCCTTTTAATTTTTAAATAAAAAATACCGATGTTTTAGAAATTATGGCACCGTAAAATATAAAACAAACAATTTTCAATTAAGTTTGTTTTGACTTTTATTGTTAGTTCAGTTTACAAATATAAGTATAAAATAAAATAAGGGGTTATTATTGATTACATATTGATATTCTAATAGTTTTTGCACCACACAAATTTATTAAAATGTCATTATGACTTATAAACAGCCTCCCTAATTTACCTCCATTTTTAAACAATATGCTTTGCTAAATATATTAACTTACTAAAAAAATTATTTAAACATCTCTGAGGAGGGAATGGGGGCGAGGGAACCCCGTTGCGCATCCCCTCCCTCCCCTCATGGATCCGCCGTTGCCACGGTTCGATATCGTTTTCAATGACTCCATTAAACTTTAGATTATTTTTAAGCCTTCAATATTCAAGTTTAGCAAATTTTTTTTTCAATACCCATTTTCACCAAAACCCCCACTTAAATAAACTGCGTCTCAATCAAATTTTGTTAAAATAACGTCGTGAGGTTGTTTTATTTAAATAGCATTTGCGCTCTTTCCGTAGAGTTAAACCACTTCTAAATTTGATGTTAATGAAAAAATATAAAACGTTTTTAAAATACTGCTGTTTTCGGTGTGAACCTGATATAAGATTGCTATAATTTTTGCCATTATGTTTATTTGTTGGGTGAACATTGGTATTTTTACTCTTAAATTCATTTAACTCAAAAAGTTTCTTCCCAAGTAGCAAACAAAATAAATAATATTGCGCTAATATTATTGGATATAAACTTTTGCGGACGTTTGGCGTTTTTTTGCATTTATATGAATATCATGAATTGCGCTAGTATTTTTTGCTACTCAATTTCTTGCTTATAAAACTGAATAACTTCTTATTTTGTTTTTCATATTTTTATTTTCTCCTTAAATATAATAAACTTTTTTCCTCTTTTTTCTTAATTTTGTCATTAATGTTTTATAGTGTGTTTCCTTGAACTTCAAGTAAAAATAAAGACCTAAAAAGTTACAATTTTATTGTCTAGCTTTTTAAATCTATCAAACAGGGGTCGAGGACGAGGAGTGTAGAGAAATTTTTAATAAAAGTGCGGGAAGGAGATTTTTTTATTAAACAGGTGGTTGTACTGGTAATAGGAGGGGGATTTTTTCAGATATTTTGAATTCTAATAAGGGAGGAAAGAACTTCCCTAAACTAAAAGCAGGATTTAAAGGGAATGAACAACTTCTAAAACAGGTTACATAATCAAATTTAAAAGAAAATTATAAACATGATCTATTTATTGTAAACGTCCTCAAAAGCGTTATAGATTGAGTCATTATCATTGGGGTGCTCCTCTTAACTTCCAATCTGACGCCGTGAGAAATATTATGTACTTAGCTGAACCAAAGCTTATTTTTAACCAAACCGAGACTTACAAGTTTTCTTTTATAATTCGGTATTTTTTAAAACCTGAGTTGAAAAAATTTAAAACATTTATAAACATCACCTCCTGTGTATTAAGCACCTGAGAGTTCACTAGCGACCCAATGTAACGCCATCATTATCTTTATGCAGATTTCAATATTTCCAGTAAAAGTATGAAAACAAATCTTTTATTGTTTTTTTAGATTTCCTCTCAGATTAGTTTAATTGTAAAGTTGTTTTTTTTTCTACATGAAAACCACGGTTGAAAGATTTAGTCTTCAAACCAATTGTTGTCCATAACAAACTAAATGCTGTCCATAACAAACTAATTGCTGTCCATAACAAATCAGTTGTTTGTGATAACCAAAGATATTAACAAAAAACCTGCGATATACCTATCTTCAGAATTTTTTTCAACACTTTCAATTTTTGGAAACTAAAACGAAAAATACAGGTAAAAAGACTGGAACTAATATTAAAACTATTGCATTAGTTAGTAAATAATTTAATTACTATTTTCCCGGTCCCTTTAAAATTATATGTTTTCAGTGTTGTTTTGTACATTACCTTCAAGTTGTACATTCAAATTTACAAGTTAATATATAGAAGTTTAAACTGCGTGGTCTCTGTTAGTCAGTTAATAAAAATAGTCTTTTTAATTATAAAAATCTTTATTTTATTATTTTTATCCCATTGGTTCATTTTGGAAAGTTTTAAACCACGCATCTACTTGTTTTTGATGCAAGCATATAAAAAATTTAATTTAATTTTACTTGAATTCTTGTAAATTTTAAAATTTAAAACAAAATTTTATTTTTAGAACTAAAACTTGACTATTTAAATATATTGGCTACTTTGCTTTTTTGCTGCAAGTTTTTAAATTGCATATTTAAAAAAAAAAAAAAGGCTCATATTAGTTAGTTCTCAAAAATGTAAAAATATATGATTGCATATAAAATACTTATTTACTACTATAGCGTGCCGAAATATAAAAGAATGCTAACGGTTGAAATTTTAAACAGAATAACTGATTTAAAAACACTAAAAAAAGACTTGGTATTTTTTCAAAAGATTTCTTTTATTATTTTTTTTTTTTTTCTTTTCATAAAAAGTTTTTCATGATTTAGGACCGCAAAAAATTTTGGTAAGATATATATTATTATTATTATTCATTTTATCATTGATAATAGAAAGTTTAAACAATCAAAATTAATTTTCATAAACAATTATGTTGGGTTAGAATGCTATAACTTTATTATCTTGTCATTACTACCACATTACTACCGTGACAACAAACTCAGCTATTTTCATATAAAAAAACATGAACCAGTAAAAAAACCAGTTTTGTACTTCTTTGAAGAATTTTACAGATAAGTGTAATATATGAAATATATGAACAAAATAAGGGAGATTGCATTAACCTTATTTAAGTAAAAATAGTAATAAAACACGGTAATTTATCATTATTATGATTCATGATGAAGGAGATTTTATGTAAATAAAAATGCGTATAACATATGACTTCTTTAATAGATTTCTTTTATATCCCCCGTTCGTCAATTTAAACTGTTATTATATCAATGTTTGTGGTTTGATGCATACTCTGATCATAAAAACAACTTTGACAGGGAAGAGAGAAAATATTTAATGCTATTTAACAACACAACAAAAAAGTGTTTAATGTTGTCTATTGAAAAGTAAACTGCATTTCATTTTAAAAACCTAACTTTTTTTATCGGATGACTAGGCACCATTTTCAGTAACTAGCATTTATTTCTAATTGTAAAATATCCTCAATGACCCCCTCTATGTGCAACACGGCTAATTAGTTCAAATTTATCTATTATTTTGTAATTTTGTATAAAATTTTTTTAATCCTGTCTTATTCAATAAGTGAACTTAGACTTAGAGGCTTGCCGCAGTATTTATAACTTGATGCACTTTTTCTAGGAGCTCAATTTTTTTTTTATTTATTTTTGATATGATGAATGGGCTAAAATATTTTAAATTCGGTCTAAAGTAATAAGAATAAACTACATTTAAACGAATGCTTGAGTATCTAAGCTGTTAGATGAGTATTGTAGTTTATCCTCCTCCAGCTAATTGCCATATAAAAGGCCGAGCTTTTAGATTTTGTAACTGATTCTTCTATACGTCTGGTTAATCTCAAATTATTTGAAAAAGTAATTTGGAATTAACTGTTTTTAATTTATCTATTTTTATTTTATATGTAAATTTTAATATATTACTTTAAGGCTAAAATAAACTAAAACGCGAGAATGTTTACAATCGTCTTTTTAATAAAGTGTTTTTAAACAATAGGAAACGTTTTATAATATAGCGTTTCCTATAGTTTCAAAATTAATGAAACCAAAAACGCCTGAAAAAAAGTCCTTGGATAACAAAGGAATCAATAAATCAAAATAAAACATCATTTATATTGCTAATTATCAAAATTACAAATTAACTATAAGAGTATGTTTAGCCGGAAGATTTTGTAAATTTCCGGTAAAAAAAATTCTTTTGAAAGGATATTGATAACGAGTTTTTTTCTCAAATTGAGTTTCAAAAGTTTTTTTGCTTCATACGAAATTTAATTTTTCGGCGCTTTCCGAAAGTAGCACTTGCAAAAAAAGCGTTTTCGCTAAATGACGCGTCGTTCAGCGAAAGTCCATAAGGAAAATTTGTTCAATAAATGGATACAATTGCAAAAATTAAAAATCTTTATGTACCAAAATGTTTGTAATAAAACTTTTTCTTCACAATAACAAAATCTTACCAGTTTAAAATTTTAATTTTTAAAACAATGATAAAAAAAAGAGTTTATGTCGAAATAAACTCTTTTGAAACAGTAGCTTGTGGAACAGTCACTTTCAGAAAAAAACTTATGAAACACGTCGTAATAGATGTATTTAATTATGCTTTATAAACTGAAAATATTTAATTAACTATGTAACTATAAGGTAATTATTTATTTATGTTCATAAGTTTCAAATGCATACACAAATTTGTCCGAATAAATAACGGTGCTCTTAATATATACTTTTAAAATGTCATTGAACGACACTAGTCAAATTTAGTACGTTTAGATTGTTTATTTATCAAAAAATTTTAATTGATATTAAAGACCAAAAAACAAACTAATGAAGAGAATCAAACTGTCTGATGCGCATTGTAACGAGAAAACAAACTAAAGGAAAGGCGCCTATGATGGCATACTTTAATTTGAAGCTTCATTATTCAGCATCCTGAAGACCAAGAACAAAAGTTTTAATATGGATACATTCTTTGTTACATGTAAAACAATAATAACCTTAGTAGTTTTTATCAGTTTTATTTCTTTATTAGTTATTTTTTTTTAAAAAAAAAAAAAGCATAAGTATACCATCATAGGCAACTACTGCTCCTATGATGGCATAGTGCAGAATGGGGTTAGTTAGCATCAAGGGTAACTTGACAATTTCATTTGACCTAAGAGTCTTCCCTCAGAAATGCCAGAAATTACGTGTAATCATCCTAATTAACTGATTCGTGCTACACAGCAGCAGTGTCGAATTTGGCGCATGCGCATAAGAGATATTGCGTTTTATACGTTTTTTAAACAACAAATTTTTTAGTAAAGTAAAAGTTTCTTTTTACTTCAATAACAAGTATGTTGTTTTTATGAAAAAAAAAGGTTTTCTCCACTCGTGAATATTGCAACACATTTAACTCGTCAGTATGCCGTCATAGGAAGAAGTCATTATTTCCATTTAAACAAGCTGTGTCTGCCTTGTTCAAAAGATAAAATTAAAGTAAGTATTCTACTAAATGCACAAAACTTGGAAATAAAATGCATGAAAATTTTATTTCTGCACAGTTAATATTAAAATCACAATCTTATATATTTAAAGGGATTAAAAATACAACAGCCCATCCCAAAATCAATTTTTGTTGATTCTAAAAGCAATATTTGTGCACAAGGGACGTTTTTTTACTAAAACTAATATAAAGTCAGAATAAACATGTTGGTTTAATCGCTTTTTCGCCATAACCAATATTTATGAAAATATGTCCGGTATGCCATCATAGGCGCTATGCCATCATAGGCGCCTTTCCCCTAATAAAATTTTTAAATAAATATAAATAATACAATCATATTTGCACTGTTAGATGACTATACTTGGATAAAGTTGCTATTCAAATGAAAATAGATGGTTGTCAAGGATCCTTGAGAGTTATATTGAATATTTTTAGCATGGAAATAGATACTGACAAGTATCCAATAAAAAGTCAAGAGTCCAATAATCTTGTTAATAAAGTTCTTGTGTTGGCTTTTTTCAATGATATTACTAAAAATCATGTAAACCTTCAAATTCTTATAGAGAAAATAATGCTCAACATTGAGCATTATTTTCTAGCAAAACTTTTTATTTTACAATATAAAGTTCTATTTAGAACCAAATCTTATGCCTCTATACATAATTGCAGGTAATTGCGTTTAGCAGTTTAGTTAGAGCATAAAATAAGAAAATACTCTTGTTTATATTGTGACGGTGAAAAGTCAAATCTGTGAGAAATGTGAACTTTCAATAAGTTAAAGTCGTTGTATAGAAACTTTTTTAAAAATGGATATAAGAAATGTTGATGGAGATAAGAATGTACATGATGTAAATCACTTGAACTTCATTAGTTGAAGAAGATTGTGAGAGCGATTTCAAATATGTTGTGTAAGGAACCTGTTTTGATGTCTGGCTAAGCTATCGTAGAATAATTTGGCATGGATATAATGGAGGTGGGTTAGATGGTAAAAAAGCTTCTAAATTTAACAATTAACATTATTACTTTTTATAATATATAATTATTACATAATGTAAACTTTAAAATCAATCTTTATTAGTTAAAAAGTGTTTCAATATTACTTGAAGTTTAGATAAATACCATTAAAAGTATGTTAAGAAATTGAAGGTAAATTTCAATAAGAAAAATATTTAGGAAAAGAGTTATTGAATATGAAGTTGAAAACGAGGCTAGGACTATTGCTCTTAACATATCTAAAGCTTTAGACAAATTTTAGTATGCACCATATGAAGATGACCATATGAAGTTGAATATTGCTTCATATGGTCATCTTCATATGGTGTATCTGTGAAAGTTTTTAAGATCATCAAATCATTTTATTCTAACCACTTTATTAAAGTCATTCTTGAAAGCCTACACTCTTCTTCATTTCAAGAAACTTACCACAAAGTTTTATCCTTAGTCCTGTTTTGTTTTTTATCTACATTAATAATTTTCTTGACAACCGAACATCAACTTTTGTGATGAATCTTTTCATCTTGATGACTTCTAATAACTCAACTTTTGTCTTGACAAAAAGTCTTCTCTTTTTAGTTGCTTAGAACAGGCAGCCGATCTTATGTCTGATCTCACTTCTGTAACATATTGGGGTTTGCAGCGGATTGTGAATTTTAACTCCAACAAAACTCAGTTATCAACTGCAAACAACTATCGCAATACTGACAACATTCCCATATTAATGAATGGAAACCCTCTCACTGAGTACTTTTTTTTACGTTTTCTTGGACTATCATTCACTACTAACTTCGTATGGAAGCCCTATATACAATCAATTGTTAAGTTAACATCTGCTAAGGTTGCATCTCTTTATGGAGCTTGCCATTTTCTTACTCCATTCTCTATCTCTACAAATCTATCATTCGCCTCTGTATGGAATACTGTTGCCATATTTTTTATTTTTTATGTTTACTTTTGTTCTATTACATAGTTTAAAAGTATTTTGATTAAAAAGCCCCGATTAAAATCATGACAACAATAAAAAAGGCAAAAGTGAACAAAACCACATAAGAATGGACCATCAATGACTATAAACGTGGACTTACCTGTCGAAGTTTTAAATCTTTGGTTTCAAAATAAGACTGTTTGTCTAGAAAACTTTTAAAAAATCATGCCGCACCTTTGGAAAGATGGTTTAATGGGAAGCCATCTATTTTTTCAGAAGAAAATGACTTAAAGCTTAAATCAAAAACACATTTTACAAAAAAATTGTATAAGTTATTTGACTTAGTTCGAGAACGATCGAATACTGAATAGAATGCATTAGCCTCCCAAACCACAAGCTCTCTGTTCTACCGGATTTTTTTGGGAAGTAATATCAAAAAAAAAGGTGTAATGATGCATAAGATATGGAAAAATTTTTTTAGTTTTTTCCATATCTTATGCATTGAAATCATTGAAAATTAGATAAGTTGTCAGGTAGAATGCCAAGAATATGTATGGGAATTATCGTCGCTAAGGATGATTAAAAGGCAAGTAAACTATAAACTAATCTAATGGGATTTTATATTAATTTTTTTGTAAACCTATTAAATAGGAAGATAACATATAGTTCAGGTAGACTTTGTCTTCATTTTCTATTTAAATAATAAGTAAAATTCTGATATCTCATATCGTAAAGTATGACCATTCGAATAATTATGGACGGTAGTAATTATCTACTTAGCCTTTACTTTGATTTATGTTTGATTTATTAATATCTACTTAGTTTTTACTATGGTTAAAAAATTAATATAATTTATTGTTGACAATAATTTCAACCACAGTCTTTTAATAGAATGGAAAGATCATGGTATCGAACACTATCTCATTGTTTTCTAAAAGAAAATTATGATGTCATTAAGAGTGTTTCCTGATCAATTTACCCGAATCTGATCATTATAACGTGTTTAAAACCCTGAGTAGGTTCTCAACTTCTGAATCTAAATAGAATCATGGAGAGAATCATGGAGAGAATCATGGAGAGAATCATGGAGAGAATCATGGAGAGAATCATGGAGAGAATCATGGAGAGAATCATGAAGAGAATCATGAAGAGAATCATGGAGAGAATCATGGAGAGAATCATGGAGAGAATCATGGAGAGAATCATGGAGAGAACTATGGAGAGCTTCTGAGAAAAACGGTATTAAAATACTTTAGGGTTAGAGTTTAAATTACATTAATTTATTGTTGACAATAATTTTATAAAGGAAATAAAAAAAGAAATAAAGATATAAAAGAAAAAAGCTTCTTTAAGAAGAGAGTATTAGAATACTCAAGGATTAGAGTTTATTAAACATTAGTTTATATAAATCAACAATAAAAAAGTCCTAAAATTTGTCAAAGCTTGATCTTTAATTTTATATGAATTTTCATTGTTTTGTATTCTTGTCATATTATATTTTGTCTTGTATATTTTGCTTTGTGTATTATATATATTTGTTATTTTGATACTCTATAAATCTATCCATAAATCGTGAAGAATTGCATGTAAAGCACTTTGTAGACTTTATTTTATAATGTATATACTTTCTTTTTATCAAGATAATAAATGTATATTTTATATGGCATACCTAGAGAAAAAAAAAAAAAAATGTATATATATATATATATATATATATATATATATATATATATATATATATATATATATATATATATATATATATATATATATATATATATATATATATATATATATATATATATATATATATATATTTAAACGCACCATAGATCTATGCGTAAATGATTGAAGAAATCATTTAACAACATTACTTTTATTTAAACAGTAAAGAATAGCATTTTTTGTTTTGTTTTGTATTACAGTTTAAGCCAAAGGTATTAATTTCTTATTGCTTTATATGATTTTACGTATTATCGTTTTCTTTAATTAATTAAGGAAAATAATAATACGCTATATTATCATTTAACCGCAAGAAAATGTTAGAAAAAAAAAACACTTTAAAACATAGATTATTTTGATTATAAATAAATCTAGAGTGGTAGAAAATATAACTTTTTAGTTAATATCTAAATCGATGTATTAAAAAAATAATAATATTAAACTTAGGATTAAATCTTCAACTGATCATGCATTAATAAATCGGACACAAATTTGTACCCGATGAAATATTTGTTTATATTATTATACATGTTTACATACACAAATATTTATATAATTATATTTTATAAATATATATTATCAAATTCTTTAAGTAATTCTTGTATATACGTAGTTATACAAGAATTACTTAAAGAATTTGATTTAAAAAAATGACTTAGGGTGAAATGCAAGAAGCGAACTTGAGTCAAGCTCGACTTGAACTTTTCATTGCAGCCAATAGCGACAGAGTATGGGTTTTTCCCTCAAAAAATACTCTGCCGTTATTGGTTACAAAGTAAAGTTCAAGTCGAACTTGACTCAAGTTTGCTTCTTGCATTCCACCCTTAGAGTGTCTTTATTGATCTAAGTAAAGTGTATGATATATTAAACCAGTTTCCCAAAGTGGATGATAACGCCTTCTGGAGGTGAAAGCGGCGTTATGTATTTTTCGCTGACGGTGAGTAAAAACAAAGGGGCAGCAAAAACATAAAAAAATAGAGAAAAGATAAATTAAAGACTGTTTTTTTTATTTTAATCTAGTAATGTTTGATATTTATAATGAAAAATATATTTATCATTGCCACAATTATAGTAAGTGAGAGGGCATTTTTACCCGATTCGATGGGTTTATCTTATATATTTTTATACGATAATATGCTTTTATAAATTGTTTTCTGATATTTAATAGTAGTAAGTGGGAGTGGATATCCAACTTTGTTGCAGTTTTTATTCTGCTTTGAAAAAAGAATTACACTTAACAGTTTTATTTTTTTTTAATGGTTTTCTATTATATATTTTTCAAATAATAGCGTACTTTGTCGCTAAAAAAAAATCTCAATATCATATTATGACTTCAAGTTATAGGGCATCGAAGTTGTGTATTATTTATTGTGTATTTTCGTAGTATTTATGTATAAAATACTAAACGCACTTATTTATTCATTTTTTTTTTTAAATAACTTTTTCTTATCTTATTTCTGTTTTGTGTTCACTTCGGAGAGTGTTTACGGCAATTATTTATTATATATACTAGATGTCTAATTTCGATCCAAAAAGTGAAGCCGCTTTTGCCAAAATTAGAAATGGCTTCCACAACATTAACTTTATAATTTTTGCCCTTATTACAAATTTGTAAACAAAAAAAGGGGCTTTAATTTTCGTCCAGTTAAATCCCGTAAGTTAGACATTTAGTATAGGGGAGAGTTGCCATAATCGGAACAGCGCCTTAATTAGAACACTTGCATTTATTTTTGAAAAAAAAAATGAATTATGGCTATATTTTTTTGTCTTATTTTCTACGTTTTGACACATTTGGAAAGTTATTCCTCAAAAAAAACATGTGCACCATTGGTTTAAAGTTTTTTTGCGTCATTTTTTTTCGGTGATCTAATTTTGTGTTCACACTAAATTGATTGCGCTGTGTAAACTATACTGTTATGGTTTTTTATGTATAATTCTATGGGATTTAAAATGCGAAATAGTAATATAAACTTATCTTATAAATTGCTACAAGCATGACATTGCAGTGATATAACAAAATAGTTCAAAGTTTCCTTGATTGGAACTATAACTTTTTTCTTACTTAATCAGTAATAAAATCAAAAGGTAACCCTTTGATTTTATTTTACAACCCGGTTGTAGAAATAGTTCAAGCGCAATTTAAAAATACTTAATAACAATCATAAACCTTAAAAATAATACTTTATTTAGTGATTTTCAATCAATAAATTAAGAAAACGTCATGACAACTACACATATATAAAAAATAAATAAATAAATAAATATATATATATATATATATATATATATGTATATTTATACATATATATATTATATATATATATATATATATATATATATATATATATATATATATATATATATATATATATATATATATATATATATATACATATATACATACATATATAAATATATATATATATATATATATATATATATATATATATATATATATATATATATATATATATATATATATATATATATATATATATACATATATAAATATATATATATATATATATATATATATATATATATATATATATATATATATATATACATATATATATATATATATATATATATATATATATATATATATATATATATATATATATATATATATATATATATATATATATATATATATATATATATATATATATATATATATATATATATATATATATATATAGCAGTGCCGGATCAAGGCGGGGGGGAGTGCTATAGCCGGGCCCCGCAAATTTAGGGGCCCCCAAACATTTTAGAGGATTTTTTTTTTTAGTTATTTTTAGGCTCTGGCGCATAAAAAGGCCTCGAAAAATAAAAGTAGCCCCGGGCCCCAAGAAGTCTTAATCCGCCACTGTTTCGGAGGCGAGAAAAATTATAACTACTGTTATAAAATTGTTACTGCAATAAAAAAAGTTTATTTTCGAAATTTATGAAAACTTAAATGTAATATGTTGTTGAAAATATATTTAAAAGTTTATCCATTTCTAATTAAAAAATTGCCTAAATAATAAAAACTTGAAAATTAAGATGGGTATTAAAAACTTTAATAACCATCTTAAATAGTCTCTATTAATCTAGTTTTTAATTTTTTTTTTCTCGGAGACACCTTGCTAGAAAACATGAAGATTAAAAATATGCTGCTGGAATTTAAAACATTTAACAAATCATTATTATTTGAAACAAAAGACTAATTATAAGTTACGTTTGCATTTACCAAACATTGTCTAAGTTTGTCACTACCTACTACCCATTTGTCAAACTGGGGGTTGTTAATTTTGCATTTTCATAATTTTTAAACAATAAAAAATTGTTAAATAAAACTTAAAATTTGTTTCAAGACTAAAACATTCTCATTTGACATAAGCATGAACATACTGTATATTGAAGTTTAAACATAAGCTGTATTTCTATACAGTATTCTATGATATATTTTGTAGAAAATCGTGCTTTATTCAAATATGTTGCAATAAAAATTTAACAAAGAGAATATAAGTTTATATAAGTTTTTTATATACCTAACACTTATCTGTCACCATCCATCCACCTCTCAAACTAGGTATTTTTTACTTAACATGTAAGTATTGTTATTTAAATAAGAAATAAAGTTGTTCATTTCCTATTGTTAAATTTTACATGAATACAATGTTAGTTAATGTTTCATTTTGTTTTAAATTTTACTAAAATCAAAATTTGAATAAATATTGAACTATAAAACTCATTATGAAAAAAATAAGAAACTTTGTATTTGCATCCAGGAAAGAAAAAAGTTGCAAATTAATAATGAATAAAATGAAGGAAATATTTTTAATTTTTGCAATGAAAAAAGAATAAAAAGTCTATTGATAAGAAAAGAGAGTGTGAATATAAACAAATTTCATATCTTAATATTAAGGCGAGTGTTGAAACTCGTCTTGCCCCCGCCCTGTGGCATCCCCCAAAAAAATATAGACCTATATAAAAAATTTCAAATTTTTTTTATTTCAATAAAAAACGCGAGTAAAAATTTTCTTTTCTTTTATAAACTTAATTGTACTTTTTCATTTAAAAAAATTCTCTTTAGGAATACGATGTCAAAACCAACGTGGGAAATAATTGAGGCAATTGTTCTAATTTTAATTGCAGCATGTGCTCTTTTGGGAAACTGCATGATTATTCTTGCTTTCGTTATTGGTCCTAGAGCAATAAAAACCTTTACGAATTACTTCGTTGTTAATTTAGCTGTTGCTGACTTAATGGTCGTATGCTTATCGTTGCCATTTTGGATTGCAAGCCGTTTAGGTAATGTCTCAAAACACAATCTTTAGTATCTAATTCTTTAATATCTTATTCTTTTTATTTTCCTTTAAACACAATCTTTAGTATCTTATTCTTTAGTATTTTATTTTCCTTTAATTTTTGTCAATTAAAGCATTATAGAGTTTTGCCTAGATAAAGTTGCATTTTTATTTGAAATTTTTTTTTTTATCTTTCAATATATATTTTTTCATACCATGACATTAAAAAGTTTATTTTTAATAATTCAGAATATTTTTAAAATGGTGATTTAAAAAATTTTTTAGCATAATTTTATAAATTAGGATTACGAATATCATAATAGCAAAATTCGCAATTTTTTATTTTACTTGAACTTTTTTTGATTTTTCCTTTTAGTTTTTTTTCTTTTTCAAATATTAATAATAAACAATTTATTTTTGTTAAATAATTTAAAACCTTTTTAAAACGATCACTTTAATTTTTTTTTTTTTTTAATATTGATCTTTTTATTAAGAGTGCTTATCGTTCAATAATTGTTTTTAAATTAGATTACGAACTAATTGATGGCAGAGTTCGCAAGTTCTTCGATGCTCTTGACATACTTTGCGGAACAACGTCAATACTAAACCTGACAGCAATAAGTTTGGAGCGTATGTATGCAGTAAAATTTCCTGCCCGTCACTTTAATTTATCGCCACACCCTGTTATTGGGGTTATTGCGTTAACTTGGACAACTGGATTATTTTTCACTATTACGCAATATCCAGCTACTACTGGAAAAAGTGTTAGATGGTACACATGTTTCATTTTTACGATGGCATTTCTTATTCCGTTACTTATAATTGTTGGTTCTTATTGCATCACCTTTCATTGCGCAGTATCCACCTTAAAAATTAATAGTAAGCGAGAATTAAAAGTCGCTAAAACAATTTCTGTAATAATTACTTTGTTTTTCGTTTGCTGGAGCCCGTTTTTTATTGTGAACATGATATTTGCATTTTGCGAAGGAATAAATTGTACAAAGCTTCCACGTTGGTTGGTTGATGTTACAAAAGTTATGCACTATAGCAACAGTATGATGAATTTCTTTGTTTACGGACACCGAAGTCCTGATTTTAGACGTTCTTTTAAAGCTTTTTTCCACTGTAATTTTCGACCTATACAACGAAGAGTGCATCGTTAATAGTTATAAAAGATAAATTAAAGAAATGTATTTAAGAATAATATTTTTAAATTGTAAACGGTTGCATAATGAAAATTTAAATATTTTTAACAAAAAAAAGTAACTAGTTGTTTGTGGTATTTAAAAACTAACATTTAATGGAAAAAAATTAAAAATTAACATTTAATGGATAAAAGATTAAAATATTGTATCTAATTTAAATCTATTAAATGTTTTTAATTTTAAAAATTCATTAAATTAATTTCACGATTTTTGAAAAACTTAAGAATCAAATGAATACTAAATGGTAACTAATAACAACATTAATAAAAGGTGGATACATTATTTTCAATATGGTTTGGAACTACAAATAAAGTCATCAATTGTTCCTAAAAACGTTTTTGCTGTGGTATTTAAGTTTTTTTATGGAAATGATTTTTGCAAATTTACCATTTAACATTTAACAACGTCCAAGAAAGTTATTGTCATTTAACATTTAAAAACGTCCAAGAAAGTTATTGCCATTTACCATTTAACAACGTCCAAGAAAATTGCCATTTTAGTATTTTTAAGAGTTGAGCTGCATACAAACAAGAAAAATAAGAAAAAAAATTAAAAACAGTTGATAAATTAGTCTTACTTATATTCGGGTTTTGACCTTATCAAGCAATTCTTCTTGAAAGCAAACATTGTTGATAGTTGGTTCGACAAGTCAGAAGCTTTCAAAGAATAAAAGATGCATTGGCTAAGGGTGGTTATTAAATGATAACCAGATATCATGTTTGTAGTTTCAAAAAACCTAATACAGCTCCATAATTAAAAAAATATAAAAAACGTTTTTTTCATTAGGAAAATGTAGAAGGAAAAAGTTTAGGCAATATTTTTAATTATCAGCCAAGAGTTCTGATTTATAATTTTTATAAAACTTCAAACTTATTTTCTATTTTAATCGAATTAATAATAAAAAATATTAAAAAAAAACCGCCATTGGTAGGAATCGAACCTCGACTTAGTTGTTCAGAAGCTTTATACACTTGGTCGCACTGGCGCGTACTCAAGCGAATATTTTTAAAACAATGTAATGATTTTTTTTAAGTAAAAAATGTTATAGATCAAAATTAAGGAGAGCTTGACGCAATGCAATTTTTAAGTGAAAACTAACTGTAAAACTTGATAAATGCAAAACTTGATAAATGTAAAACTGTAAAATTTGATAAATGTTGCAATATGTTTTAACTTACTTAATTTAAAGTTTACCTACATTAGATATTTGGATACGCGTTCGTTCACGTTTTCTTACAAAACAAAGTGCTGCGACTCTTTCTCGCCATTACCTTGCTTGCAATTGCTGCCAAGGGTATCGTGTTAAATAGGCTCGAAAGCGCACTACTAACACTATTAAGTTATTAGCACTACTAACACTATTAAGTTCTGCAATAATAGATAGATTATTAGATGATTTAAAGTTTCGCCAAACTTAAGTCAGAAAATAACAGACGTAACTTTTCTTGAGTAAAATTTGCTGAGCACTTTTTAGGAAAATGTTGTGAATACCGTTTTTTTGGTAAGTAATAACTTACGTAAAAGCTTAAGAATAGCGTACCGTTATGGGCCTAAAAATAGAACTTTTTTCAGAAACGTAAGGCATTTTGGGATTGATATTCGGACAATTATTGCACAGAAACAAAAGAATTTTTTGAAAATGCTAGTGGTTGTGGGATTAATATTCGGACAAACAAACAATTTGACGTCACCAAAACGTGCGCTATTTCGTAAGTTTTTGCTTACGCAAGGTTTGCGAATATGACTTTGCGTAACTTTGAACTTAAGCAAAACTTACGCAAACTAAACGCAAATTTTGGACTTATGAAAGAGTTGTAAATCCACACCAAGGTAATTTTTTCTTCAAATCGCCTCACATAATAAGCGTATTCATGTCAAATAAGAGAGGTCTTAAGTAAAAAGATTTTTGAAATTTATAAGACGTGCAATGTGCTTTTGTTGACAATAAAGAGGTCTTAATTTACTTATGTGGGTACTACCCTAAGAAATGCCAAGCATAGTTAATATGACAGCGTATAAAGAGTAATGTTGTATAGCGTATAAAGATGGATATTTTCTTTAAACGATTCTTGTTTTATATACTTTTCCAATGCAACAATTTTACTGCATAAATGTCCGATGAGAATCTTCCACGATAGATCTCAAACAATTATAATACCTATAACACAGTGTTATAAAACAGATTCTTATCTTAACATACTGACCCAAAAAAAAAATTAGTTGAATGATAGCCCACACTATAAAGATCACTTAGATATAAGTCTCAAAATCAGATTACAACATCCTGGCAAGTTGTTTACATTTTAATTTTCAGTAAACACAAAACGTGTTTTAAATGTTTATTAACGTTTATAAACGTTTAAAACACGTTTTGTGTTTACTGAAAATTAAAATGTAAACAAATTGCCAGGATATATCATTTTACGTTATAACGTTATAATAATATTATAACAATATATATAGTAATATATAATAATAAACGTATTAATACGTTATAACGTATTAATACGTATTATAGACGTACTAGAACATTTTACTTTTTGCAGAAACATGCCAAATGACCGTTTATTTTGCTTTTTACAGAAGTAAAAATTTCTAAATTACATCAATATAAACAAGGAAAGTAAAATGATATATTCTTGAAGTTACACAAGTAATAAACATAAAATATATTTACAAAAAAACTGTTCCTTTTACATGGAACAAATTATATTGTCAGGACCTTTTGCTTTGTTAGTTTTAAGCATTTTAAAAGAACTTTCAAATTCTGAAAAAGACACTTTAAATACATTTAATTTAGTTATTAATGGAAAACGTAATCATATATTGTATTAATTATATTTGGAATATTTGTTAACTAAATTAGGTTCTACAGATAAAATTATTATTATTGATTTTTAAAACATCTTTTAACACGATTTAATTAAACTGCCCAAAACGAAACCCATCGAAACGAAATTTGCCTGCCCAAAACGAAACCCGTCGATGTATGTACACTCCCTGCATATTCTACCTATTTAAAGAGTCAATGTATAAACACTCGCTGCTTGTTCTATCTATTTTTTTAGTCAATGTGTGTACATCCCTTTATGCTCTACTTATTTATTCAGTCGATGAATGCACAATTCCTGCATGTTCTATCTATTTAAGTCAGTAGATGTATGTACATATCCTGCATGTTCTATCTATTTAAGCCAGTCGATGTATGTACATATCCTGCATGTTCTAACTATTTAAGTCAGTCGATGTATGTACATATCCTGCATGTTCTATCTATTTAAGTCAGTCGATGTGTCTACATTTTCTGCATATTTTTTTCTTTTTAATTTTCAAAATAAAATAAAAACTTATAAATAAAATAACTTTTAATTAACAACAATCGTAAGCAATACGCATAAAACTAGAACTAAATTAAAGCACACACGAAAGAAACAACCGCACAGATTCGATTCAGCGTCGCCAGTTCCGCAGCCTACCTTGCCTGTACTACGCAATATTGTTGAAAATCTGTAGTAAATTATAACTATATACTTGTTTTTTACATTAGGCAATTATTTAAAGCAAAGAACTATTATTTAAAGCAAAGAATTATTATTTAAAGCAAAGAATTATTAGGTTATCAATTTACACAAAATTTCAAACATCAGATTTCTGATTCTATCATCTGCCACTTTAAGTTTACAGAAAATTTACATTGTATAACGATGCTGAACCATGGCGTACTTTATAACAGGCCTATTCACCGTGCGGATGATGTCGAAAACTGGAGGCGAACATTTTTTAAACCATACTTTCTGTTAAGCGTCGAAGCTCTTGTTATTTATTTATTTAGTTAAAATTTAAAATTTTTAATAAACATGGGTCGTAAATGCTGTGTCACAAATTGTAATGGAAGTTATGATCAAAGCTCCAAAGAAAAAACTTTTCGTCTTCCTCGAATACCAGAAGAAAGAAAAAGGTGATTGGCAGTTATACCAAGAGACAATATACCAGATAAAAAAGACACCGTAGTTTGTGAAAGGCACTGGCCTGTTGGATACGTTTTAACAAAAGAATATGGGAAAGAAAGACCTCGTGATCCTCCATCTGTATTTACGTGTGTAAAATCAAGTTTAATACCTTCACCATCTGGTTGTCTCAGAACTACGTTAAGATCACATGTAGAATCTAGAAATGTTCAACCTGACGAATTGTCAGCTTTCAATTTAAAAGATGTTATAAAATCATTTAATGATCTGAAAACGAACATTGAAAGCTACAACTTTAATGGATTTGATATATTATTTAACACTAAAACAGACAATCAAGTATTAATTCAATCATTAGAGTTCTTTCATAAAACCGGTGTGCCATTATTTATTCTGAAAATAAATAATAATTTTCAGTCAAATGTGTAATAAAAACACTCTCGCAGAACAGAATTACCATATTAAATAGATGGTCGCATATTGTAGAAGCAGTTCGATTTTTAAATGCTTACGAGATAAGCAGTAAAAAACGACGGGTGATAAACTTGTCGCAGATAAAAAAATACTCTGTTGAAACAATGATTAGAGCATTTGAATATTTTTCAATGTCACGTGTTACATTTAATTTTCTCAGAGAAGATTTTCAACTTCCTAGCATTACAATATTAATAAGACTAACATCAAAAGTAAAATCTGTTCATGAAGATACATTTCTACAAAAAGTGTTTTCAAACTTATCTGACATTAGACATAAAAATTGAATTCTTCTATTAGACGAAGTTTATGTTAAAACTATGTTGCAGTACCATGGGGGAACAGTGTTTGGAAAAGCAGTTAACAATCCAAATGTTCTTGCTAATACTGTTTTGAGTTTTATGGTAGTTACTTTGTTTGGTGGACCCAAACTTTTATGTAAAATGCTTCCAGTACGTGAAATTGATTCAAATTTTCTTTTTGAACAAACTTTCTTCTATCTGCCATAAAAGCAGCAGGTGGTAGTGTTGTATGTATAGTTTGTGATGGTAACAGGGTAAATCTGGCCTTTTTTAAGAAATTTGAGACAGACGGCGTACCTTGGCGTACAAAAGATAACATTTATCTTTTATATGATTTTGTGCACTTTTTAAAAAATATTCGCAATAATTGGATAACTGAAAAGACTCAAGAACTTGAGTTTTATGTTAATAAGGTAAAAAAAATTGCCAAATGGTCTCACATTGTAGCATTGCATAAATTAGAATCAAATCAAATGATTAAAATGTCTAAACTTACTGATGTTGCTGTATTCCCCAAACCAACTGAAAGACAAAAAGTTCTACTTGTCTAAAAGTATTTTGTGAAGGAACTGTCTGTGCCTTAAAATGTCATCCAGACTTGAAAAATGTTGATGATACTATTTAATTTCTTTCAATAATAATTGAATTTTGGAGAATTTTTAATGTTCCCTTATGCAGATATACGTATGCGTGGTCTAAACCGAGCTGCAATATTTTCTTCAGGTGATTTTAATCTTCAAAAGCTGTTAGAATTTGGAAACTTAGCTAAACAAATGCGTTCTTCTCATAAGGTTCTTTGTAAAAGTTTCACAAAAGATACTTCTAAAAATCTCTATCATACATGCAATGGTCTTGTTGAGTTGTCAAAGTTTCTCTTGTCTACAAATCATAAATATGTTTGCTTGGAACATTTACCACTGATCCTTTAGAAAAACAGTTAGGGAAACTCAGGCAAGGATCAGGTGGTACATATTTTATTACTGTACAACAAATATTAGAGAAAGTTGGTATTATAAAGACAAAACTACTTTTACAATTAGACAATAATGGTTATTTTACTATATCAAGGCATTCTTGTGAAAGATGTGGTTTTTACATGAACGAAGAGAAATGTTTGATATTTGATTACTTACCAGAATTAGAAAATATATTATCTATAGATGTTAAAATGAGTCTGATTTATATAGCTGGGTATGTTGTCCGAAATGATGAAGATTCAGATGACTCATACTTTTATTATGAGAAATTCAGATATTTTACTGACGAAATCAATCGTGGAGGATTAACTGTACCTGGTGATTTTGTATGTCAATGGGTTATATATTGTTATATTATGTTTCGTGAAGTGGCTGATAACACATGCATTTCTTCTTTATGTAATCTAATAATGCTTATTTCAGAATCATATCAACTGAATATGAATAGAAAACATGGTGTTATACTTTCTAACATTCTTTAAAAACTATTGTATTCACTTTAAAAACTAGTTTGTATTCACAAAGATCAGAAAAAGAACCAAAACAAAAAATTTTGAAACTCAGTGTTAAATAACAATGTTATTTAACACTGAGTTTCAAAAAAAAATCCAACATAAAATACTGTTTCTGTTTTAAAAAATTTAAATAAAAATAATATGATGAAGAATGATGGTGAAGGTATTCAACTTGGTTTTACTTGGTTTTTATGGTTAGTAAAATAAACGATAATTTGTAAAAATTTATACATAAATTTTTAAAAATTTATGTATAAATTTATTTATAGATATATTTGTAAAAAAATCTATTTAGTATTTTTTTTATTTAGTATTTTTTTGATTGAAAAATAAATTTCAAGTTAAATTCATGTTATTAGTGTTTTTTCTGTTCAAAAAACTCGCCTCTAGTTTATGACGTCATCCGCACGGTGAATAGGCCTGTTTTAAAGTACGCCATGTGCTGAACACCATTATACACCGACGTCACAGAACATACACCGACGTCAGCAGAAGACAAACTATTTCACACCAAGGTAAAAAGATTCATTTTATGTCTATGTTTTAAAAGAAACTTTAAGTTATAAAAAAAACATGGAAACTTAAAGAATTTTTTAAATAAAAAGAATTTAGATAAAATTTAAACAATTACTAGTAACAATATATTTAATTTTGTAAAGGGCACACAATAGCATGTTTCAAAATAAACTTCCGTTTAAATATGAAATTAAATATTCAGAATAATTGGTTAATATTAAATTAAATCAGACAGATTTATATGTTATAAAATATTTGTAAGTGTATCACGTAATACTTAATATAATTTACACATATAAATGCAATTAAAGCCTAATATAATCACTTTAGTATAGTAGAAGGATCTCTCTCCTCATTATAATTGTGAGATTCTGCTCCACCGTGACCGAAACCACCTGGTCCAAATAATGCACTGTAGCATGGTATATGACAGTATGGCACGCCGCCATGCTAAAAAAACATAATTCAACTAAACAAACTGTTTCAATATAAACTAATAAAAATAACATAATACACTGTGTAATCTTATAACAGAAATAAGTTTAGAAAAATAAAAACTGTAATATAAATGTAATATTAGAGACAAGCAAAGTTAATAAAAACAATAAGTATCAGAGATAATTAAAGATCAATACTGATACTTTTATACAAAATTTTTGCAATAATGCAAAAAATTTAAATCAATAATTATGCAATAATTTTTATGGGACAAAACTAAACACCATAAGTGTAAACTGCGAAGATTAATTTGTGGCTTAATTAAACTTAATTTTAAAAGAAGATTCTAGTTAAATCTTCCCACGTGTTTGGAGTAAAAGGGTCACTCAAAAACGTATAAATACGTACAAGGGGAGGGGGTGTTAAAGATAGTAAGTACGTACCCAGTTTAAATATTTATCATTCTCTATCTCTTATAAACTTGATTTCTTTTTATTTAACAAAAGTACCGAATTTCACGAACTTAAAAAATCAATATTATGTTATATAACAGAAATATGTCTAGTTAACAAAATGTTTTTTTTTGTTTTTATCGTTTTGAAAAATTTATGCAACGGAGAAAAGGTAGGAGTGGGGTGGGTGGTATTGTAATAAATAATGCGTACATACGCAATGAGAGGGGTGTTGAAAACATACACAGGGTTCCCACTATTAAAACTGAGGCTATAAGTAAGGATTTTAAGTAGATTTAAGTAGACATTATCCTAATATTTAAGGAGATTTGGTCGCGAACGAAATTTTTTTGAAATAACAAATAAGGAGAATTAAGGAGAAAACGATTATATTAAAAACAGAATCTTATTTTTTTCAATAAATGTTAAATATAAACAGAGAAATTATTATAAATTAGTATATTACTTTTTATATATATAAATATATATTTAATAAAAATATAGGTTTGCAAACTATCGAAGAACTATATATTTTCCTCTATTAAATAGTATAATCCATTCACTTAAATAAAATTTCCTAGATGGTTAAAAAAAAAAAAAAAAAAAAAAAAAGAGAAATTAAGGAGTGCAGTCAAATTTAAACTTTTTTAAAGGTTATTTAAGGACATTTAAGGAGGTTTTTATTTTTAAAAGGATATTTAAGGTTTTTAAGGAGGAGTGGGAACCCTGATATAAGTGCGTACAAGGGAGAAGAGGGTCTTAAATTAGCGCTTTTACTGCGTACGTACTTTATGGAGGTAGAGAATAAATAGAAAACAAGAGAAAGTTAACAAAAATGTAAATTGTATAAATAAGGAAAACATAAAAAAAAAATAGAGAATTCCAAACCTATGTTTACAGGAAAAAAACAAACTTTTTGAGTAAGAAGAAATAGTTACAGAAAAAGGATACAACTAAACTATGAGCCACACAAGATTGAGTTTTGATCACCTAAGAAAATGTTAAGTAGAGAGAATCAATAAGAGTATTGCCATTCCTCAATCAACATCAACAATATTGTGATTGTATATATATTGTGATTGTATATATATTGTGATTGTATATATATTGTGATTGTATATATATTGTGATTGTATATATATATATATATATATATATATATATATATATATATATATATATATATATATATATATATATATATATATATATATATATATATATATATATATTGATAGTAGTTTAAAGAGTTTTAATGGGAGATCAGTTTAGCAACAGAAGCATTAGTAATTTGAATGTTTGAAATGGATTTACGTGTTTCATTAGAATAATAGAAAGAATGTAACTATTAGATTCAAGAAAAGTTAGAAAAGTTCATTGCAAATAGTTTCAGATTCATGAGTGAGACATGTTAGGTTGCATGCGTGAGACATGTTAGGTCTTTATTAATGACATTAAGAATTTTAAGCCTCTTGAATCTAATTTCTGAAATAACACATGAGATTTAGTGATGTAGAATTAATAGACATAGTTGCCAAACAGTAACTTTATTATTATTTTAATGATAAAAAGACTTTTTTTACAATAATGTACTTGTGGAAAAGATGAAGAAAAAGATTAACAATAGAAGAAGCTGCTGTACAAGGAGAAAATCATGGGATAAAGTGAGGCTAGAAAAATTTATGAAAATTGAAGTGGAGGAATAAAAGTTTTGCCTAAATCCAGAAAATTATAAAAGCATAAAGTTTGATGATAGAATCTGATGCTGAAAGAGTATGAGAAGTATGAGACAAAACTTTAAGTGAGAAAATCACCAATAACAACAATATTGAGTGGAGTATAATAAAAAAGGCAAATTTGATCAGAGACCAAAAAAAGTGTAGTCTTGGAAGTGAGCACATTAATAAACAAAAAGTTGATTGAGTGAAGAGGTGCTAAACAAAAGCACATTAAGGATATTCAAAAGATTCAAAACTGATTTCACAAAAAATAGGTGAATTGATACATAAGTATATGTCCAGAACAAGTATGTGACTATTGGAAAAAATCAAATGAGATTTAAACCATCAATACTGAGATTTAAAGATGAAATAGCCGAATTTGAAATTATTTTACAAAGAGCAAATAGTGCTATTGAATTTTGTAAGAGGTAAGATTTAACAAATGAAAAGTTATTTTGAAGACCATTAATACTTGCAAAGGATAGTACAAAGGTTACTACAAAGGATAGTACAAAGGATAGTACAAAGGATAGTACAAAGGATAGTACAAAGGATATTACAAAGGATAGTACAAAGGACAAGTATAAAGAATAGTACAAAGGATAGTACAAAGGTTAGTACAAAGATTAGAACAAAGGATAGTACAAAGGATAGTATAAAGGACAATTATAAAAGATAGTACAAAGAATAGTACAAAGGACAAGTATAAAGAATAGTACAAAGGATAAAGTATAAAGAATAGTACAAAGGACAAGTATAAAGGTTAGTACAAAGGATAGTACAAAGGATAGTAAAAAGGATAGTACAAAGGATAGTACAAAGAACAAGTATAAAGGATAGTACAAAGAACAGTACAAAGGACAAGTATAAAGGATAGTACAAAGAATAGTACAAAGGACAAGTATAAAGGATGGTACAAAGGATAAAGTATAAAGGATAGTAAAAAGGACAAGTATAAAGGATAGTACAAAGGACAAGTGTAAAGGATAGTATAAAGTATAAAGGATAATACAAAGGATAGTACAAAGGATAGTACAAAGGATAGTACAAAGGATAGTACAAAGGATAGTACAAAGGATAATACAAAGGATAGTACAAAGGATAATACAAAGGATAGTACAATATTTAGTACAAAGATTGCTTTTAGTTTTAACTTTAACCAAACTTCTTTATATAAATCTAAAAGTATTATGGAGTCAATAACCATAAAGCTCTACAATCTAGAATGTTTACTTGTTTTCTTAATTTTTTTTGCAATACTCTGTTTCTCTTTATCTTTTATTTTAAGTAATATAACTTTTGATTAATTAGCACATATAACACATATAACAATTACAAAATATATATATATATATATATATATATATATATATATATATATATATATATATATATATATATATGTATAATACCACAATTATAAAGCAAAAATTAGTTAGCTGGAACAGTATTTTTTGAAGTTGATAGAGTTAATTTTAATTTTGAAACTCTTTTGATGATTTTGGAAAACTCAGCCTTGGGGAGGGAAACAACATTTAAAAAAATTATTTTGTTCAATATATTTAGGTACCTATATTTCAAATTAAGAGAGATCTTGATTCAATCATGGACAGCACATGACTTTAAGCAATAAGCTATGATCCATAAGCAATAAGCTATGCCCCATCAACTACTAATCAACTTAAAGTCATAACAAAAGGCTTCTTATGTGGCCCCAATAATGCACACCAAACCACTAAAAGGGAGACCTTTCATGTACAACATGACACTGCTAATATTTAGATAATTTAAATTGTTAATGAAAACAGTTTCTTTGAGAACTAAGTTTGTGAAGCCTTACTAAAACCGGCTTTAAAACCATTAAACTGAGTTTTAGAGTTGTATCCTCATTAGGAGATAAAGAAAGAGTTGCATAGCCACCACCAAGCAAACATAAGCAAAAAATTATAAATTCAAAGAGTAAATTCAAGAAAATCCAATGTAATAAAAAATTTACATTTACTCCAGCCTATTAAATGAAAAAAGGGTGCCAGACTAGTCAACAGTAATTTTGTGTTAACTCTTTACACTACACTATTATTTCGACAAAGTGACAAATTAAAATACTAAATCATTTTTTGAAACTTGACAAAAAGTTCTGATTAAGTGAAAGAAAACATTATAAATAAACAACAATAATAGTTAATAAACATAAAACTATTTAAAGATAAAACAGAATTAAAAAAATAATTTTCAATCTACACCTCTGAAAGTACAGTGCTCAATCGGTTTCTCTGTCAAACAAGGTTCATGTTGCAAAATAAAATAGAAAAATGTTGGGCAAGCCACCTTGTCTGTAATGGCCCCTGTGGAACTTTAGGAAGGTGAGTTTAATTTAAGAAAAAAAAAAGAAATAAAATAATTTTAAACTAATTTGACATTACTCTGCGACAAGAAGTTTGCTGACAACATACACAAAATGACTAGCTGGAAATTTATTAGAATTAAATTTATTATTTTTTATTACTTCTGAAATCCATAAGTAGAGAAAAAAAAAACAATTCATTTCGCCCAAAATTTATTTGACCAAGCATCTTTCAGAAAATCCCTTAAAAATAGTGCAAAACATGATTAAAACCAAGCTACTTAAACAGAAAGACATGAAAAACTCATTCAATTGGTCATTTTGTCAAGATTGAAATTTTGAATGCAAAATAACCAGAAATAAGGATGTTTCATAAGGATGTTTCAGTAACATTAGAAATCATAAAAGGGCAACTCCAATGATCTAGTAAAAAATTTATATTTTTAATGGGTAAACTAAATGTTAATACTTTAAAAGAGAATTTGCTCATTAAAAAAATAAATCATGTAGTTTTAAAGTTTTATTAATTTATGATAATTTTAAAATCTATTTATAAACCAGAAGAAATTTTGTGCAAGTTTCTTTTAACTGAAAAACAACCACTAGCAACTAAATTATCAAAATCTAGATATCTTATTTTTAACTATTCTTACTAATATTATATTTAATATTTACACATTTTATTTAATGTAATATAATGCAAAACTCTGTTTTATTTTGAATAATAGGCGGTCACCAAAATTCAGGTAAACTCAGATTTTTTCAACTCAGGTAAATTTAGGTATATGTTAACTGAATTTCAAAGTTTATATTATGTTTTTTTTTTTTTAATTTCTTAACTAAATCTCAATATAATAACATTTTGTTATTATATTGAGATTCATATTAACATTAAAAAAAACTAATATTGAACAAATGGAAAATTTAAAAACGCAGATATTAAAGTTAAAATCAGAAAATATTAATTTAAGGTCCTAAAAAAAGGTAAAAAAATCAAAATTTTCAACACTCATTGAAGCTAAGGCAACCAGAAGGAAAAGGGTATTTATTATCTTAGATAATAAATCTTTGCACATATTTTATAGCAAAGATGTTGCCATCATTTTTTTAAGAAATAAGTATTAGGTAAAACAAAAAAATATGCGTTATTAAAGAACAAGTTCAACATCTGCAAATGAAGCATTCCTTAAAATATTAGCTCATTTTTAAAGCACTATTTTTTGTTAAATTACATAAAATGATTAGACTTTAAAATAAAGAAGATGGAGTGAGTCCATGTATCAACTCAAGGAGTTACAATTATTAAATTCAATGAAAAAAATTTTAATGATAAAAGTTTATATGGCACGAATTTACATTATAATTTACATAAATAGCATTGACAAAACTTTAATGATAAAAATTTGCAGAACGAATTTTAAAATCAATATTTATTGAATTATAATTTATTATTACTGATTACTACATACCTCTGCGTGGCCTCCTGGTGCAAGAGTTTTGTTACATTTTTTACATTTTAAACACCCGCGATGCCAATGTTTTCCTAGCGATGAAACTTTTTCAGCTAAATTGTAAAACAGGAATTTTGAAAATATAAATATTAAAACAAATTAATACTAGGGGTTAAAAAAAAAGTAGGGGTTAAAAAAAAACTAGGGGTTTAAAAAAAAAAATAGAAAAGTAGGTGGAACTACATGGGAAACTTGAAGGAGTTGGGCTCATGAGGGGACAATGTTCTCTTCCAAACAGCAAAGGGGTATAGGAGAGCACTGCAAGCTTCCCTCAACTGGTCT
Source organism: Hydra vulgaris (assembly GCF_022113875.1). Taxonomy (NCBI): domain Eukaryota; kingdom Metazoa; phylum Cnidaria; class Hydrozoa; order Anthoathecata; family Hydridae; genus Hydra; species Hydra vulgaris. Next base: position 6,986,389 of record NC_061158.1, on the reverse strand, counting down.
TGGTGAACTACCATCCGCAAATAAATTTTTGCAGTATTAAACACTTTTTATGGTCTCTAGTGATAAAAAAAGCGTTGAATAATATTTACATTAATTTGATTATGTTGCTTACGTTGAAAAGAATTTTATTGAATTGAACTCAGATCATAAATATAAATGTAACAACATAAACCGCAAATAATTATGTACTCTTGAGTTGATAATAAAGGAAGGGGGGGGGGCATTCATTATTTTTTGAAAAAATTTCCCACCCACCCCAAGCTAATTAAGCTTGGGGTGGGTGACCTCCCTGTTTAATAATTGACCTCCCTGTTTAATAATTTTTACTTGTTATCAACAAAAAAAAAAAAAAAAAAAATTAGCCTTATAAATTAGAAAATAATTATTTCAGTCACTGATAAAAAAAAACTTTCAGTGTAAACACGCTTTAAAAATCACCAACCAAGTAAATCTCTATTTGTCAAAAATGAGCTTTTGGTTTATTTCTCACCAAAGTATAGGGGAAGGTTGTGTAAGTTGAGCATGTTTTCAGTGTAATGTATTTTGCTCCCAAAAATATATATTTTTTAAGAATAACGATAATTTCATCTTTTCTCTTAAAGAATATAAATAATTTATAAAAAAAAAATCTTATTAAAATTATGTTTTCTTTTACACACCCAATTATTAGGAAACTGGTTTCCTAAGATGAGGTTTTTTTAATGGAACTCAAAAAAACTCAAAATAGCAAAAAAATAATCACAAAAAAAAAAATAAATAAAATTTTATCTTCAAGGACTATACTTAAGTAAAAAGTAATTATCTTAACCATAAAAAAAAAAAAATAATAAATCTTTCCAATCTCTAAAAAAGTTAACGATACTATTTTTTGAAAAAACTTTCGCTCTTGAAATACCAAAATAAAGCTCCACGGAGAATAGCTTTAAAAAAACACGCTTAATAAAAAGCTGTATCTCATCTTGAGTGTCTAAAAACATATCATAAAATATTGAAGATGTAATAAATTTTTGATGATTTTGTTTCGTTCTGATGTAATTACAAAATATTGAATAATAAAAAATCATAACGGGGATGGTAACTTTTTTTAACAGTAAAACAATCAAAGAATATTAACTAGCTCATATTATGCAACCTTTCCCTAAAACATGTATCAGCGTATTAAATCCTATTTAATTATTATTGTAAAACAGCAGTTAGAAAAGGCGCATTTGATTCAGTTTGTAAATCCAAACTAATATTTTTTACAAATATTAGTTTGTAAATTCAAACTAATATTTGTAAAAAAGATTAGTTTGGATTTACAAACTGAAATTTTCTTTATAAAAAATGTTTATATTGTAACATAAAAAAAATTACCATCCCTCACCCTGAATCTAAGGCAACCAGAAAGAAAAGGGTATTTATTATCTTAGATAATAAATCTTTGATCTTAAAGCAAATATACACATACTCAGTTGATTGCTGAATATTTATTTATAAATAACAGAAAAAAACACAAAATGTGAACTTTGGTTTCAGCTGACAAGATGCTAATTTGCAAAATAACATTAATTACAAACAAAAATAAAAAAATAAAAACATTTGCAGCATGGATTCACATTTCTTTGAATAATCTTTGAATATTTTATAGGTCCCTAATATTATCAAATTTTTTTTTTTTTTGAAAAGTATGCCATAATGGGTCTTAAATAAAGCAAAATTGTATAAAAATTTCAAAAATATCAATGATTTTATGAATAAATTATTAATTTGGATTTTTTTTGCATAAAATATGATGATTTTCAACTAAAAATAAAAAGTCCATTTTTTAAGAGTTTTATTAATAATTTTTTTTACATGCTTCTTATAAAATAATCATTTCTCTTCATTTGAGACAACATGATATACTCTTGAAAAACTTTTTTTGATAAAATTAGGGACACTTTAAATGTTTAAGGGTCTTGGGGCACCCCTCCATCTTGGGCAACATAAATTCAAATTAAAAAAACTCTTCTGCAAGAATACTATCAGATCAAACTTTTTCTCTAATTGTATAGTCAATATATGGAATAATCTATCGAGTGACATAATAGAAGCTGATTCAATAAATCAGTTCAAAAACAAACTAGATAAATCAAATATTTGCAAAGACATTTTATTACAAAATTTTTTTTAAGATAATTTGGTTTAGAGATTTAGGAATTGTGCAAAGCTGATACAGTGCAATATCAACTGTTATTGCGCTCCACAACTATTAACACCAGTTGTTACAGCGACCTCTTGTTAGTAATATTATTAATATTATTATTGCTATTATTATTATTGCTATTATTACTATTATTATTATTATTATAAATAACAGACTTTAAATTGAGTATTGAACAGAAAAAATTCAGTGTAATAAATTTGTAAATACAATATTTAAATGAATTTTTTTTTTAATGCTGATTTTTGATCTCCTATCTCAATTGGCCATCATATCTCAATTACAAATAATGCCAAATTTGCATCAAATAGCTTCTTACTAACTGTCAAATTTTCAAGTTTTACTGTTATATTTTTCATTCAATGTTTTACAATACTTTTAGAAGTTTTTAACTTATAGAAAGTTTATGTTTCAAAAATGCATTTTTTTTAATAAAACATTTTGAAAATTTAGCACAAGCCAATTACTTTATTTTTAAATAATTTAGTTTCAGATCAAAATGTTTTTTACCGTATGCCAGAAATTTATATCATATATACTGATAGTATAGCCAGGATGGCCATATTATCAGCCATTTTATTTGGTAACCATAGTGACTAATAAACTTATTTTATACATTTTTAAATGCGATTACCTAGTTCTTACTTATAATATAATTGGTTTTTTGTTCAATCAATCATATTTATTAACAGGCTCAAGGCTCAATATAATAAATATACAATGGGTAAAATAAAGTGGATATAAAAAAATAACGCACTTGAATATAAACAAAACCCAAGAAAAAAAAAAAAATAATAATAATAAAGTGTTACAAATATAACTCAGCTCTCCATTTAATCAACAATGGAGACTACAAGAACCTGTCAGAGTTAACAAAAGCTTTTATGATGAGGTTCTCACTATTCTGCAGCAGTAACAATGAAGAGTATTATTGCTTATGAATAACAGCATTAAGTGAATGGGTACCATGTTTCACAAATAATTCACTAGCACTGTTCCATGGTGGCTTGTTCAATATCAAGCAAAGTGCATTATTATATGCAATGCATAGCCGATGAAATGAGTCTTATCTCCAAAGATACCATAACTGACATCCATAAGTTGGGCTGCAAAAGGCATTAAATAACATGATCTTTGTTTGTATTTGTGTAGAGCTGAACTTTCTAAGAATGAGGTTTGCTTTAGCATACATAAAACGTACATGATTTATGTATGATATCTTTGTCATCCAGCATATCATTTGAGATCAAATGACCCAGGTATTTATATTGACAAGTGTATGTGAGAACCTTGTCAGATAAGGTGAAACATGGGCTATTTACAAGGGGTTCATAAATTTTAAAGAGCATTATTTGAGACTTAATACTGTTATAAACTATATCATGTTTTCAGCATAACTAGAGCATCAGTCAAGTAATATCTGGAGACCTTTGGCTAAGGGTGAACACAGGACAATATCATCAGCATAAAGAAGATGGTTAATGAGAGAAGGACCCCAGAAGCAGCCTACGGTAGTTTTATTGAGTAGAACACTAAGATCGTCAATATATATATATATATATATTAAATAGAAGAGGAGACAGTACCCCTCCTTGACGCACTCCATTACTGATATTAAATGTTTTGGATAATATACCATTCCATAGGATCTAAGCTGTTTGACCAGCATACCAGACAATGAGTAAGCGTAAAGTCACACCAGAGATTTTAGATTTTAGAATTTTAGATAGTTTCATAAATAATGTGTCAAATCGAACTCTATCAAAGGCCTTACTAATGTCAATAAATGCCACATGCATATTTGTGCCATGTGACAGGTAAAAATTTAGAATATCTTTTAAAATAAGAACTGGCATAAAAGTGCTATGGTTTTTCTTGAATTAGAGTTGATTGGGAGTCTTAGTGAAACTTTCATTAACGTGTGAGACAAAAATATGTTCCAAAATCTTGGAGAAAATTGTAACCAGAGCAATTAAACAATAATTAGCTGAATCGGAGATGTCACCATTCTTATCTTTAACCACAGGAGAAACAACAGAGTGGGAAGCACCGATAGGCATGTGTCCATGGCAAAGCATGGAGGAAAAGCACAATGATAAAATATTAATGTAATTTGGGCTAGCATAGAGATAATGCTCCAACTGAAGTCCAAAAATGGTCAGCTGCTTTTCCACAGGTCATATGATTTATGATAGATTGGATTTCATTGGAAGTGACAGAATAGGCATCATCCTTAAGCAGATTACAGTATTTAACTATAAAGGTGTCATTTATTTAATATTTTCATATAATACATTCATATAATATTTTCAATAGGAATTTATTTGAGGGGTATATATAGATACCTTCATAAGCTTCCATTTTAAATGTGTTTTATATTTTGACATCCGTTTCAAAAAGATATATAAACATCGAAATACACATAAAGGAAAAACTTTTAAGATGCTATCAAAACAATGTACAATTACCTTTTGCTACAGATTTTCATTTGAAGTTATTTGAAACTAGTTAAAAGTGATTGTAATAAAGCTATATGACTTTTGACTTATTTAAATCAATATAAATGCTAACCAAAGTAACATACTGACATAGATTATTTATAGATATTTCATTTGATATAATATCGATATATTAATATAATAATTGATCTTAAAAATATTCTTTATGTATAAAAAAGGTTTTACAATATTGCTACCATATATTAGCAAATGAGAAACTAAGAAAGTAAAAAAGACACTAAGGAAGTAGCATTTACAAAATGTTTCAGAAAATAAATACAAATTATCCATAACTTGTATGAAAGTAAAAGAACTTTCTTATATAGGCTACAATATCTTCTTACATAGAAGATATTGTAGAACTTAATAATTCATTTGATTTAAATTAATAAATATAACAACAAAAAGATATTTACATAAAACCATAAGCATCTTTGAAAAAATTTATATTAAAATTTATGGGATGCTATTGTTAATATTTTTGCTTATTTTTTATTAAGAATGTATTTAAAAATAATATTATTAAAGTAAGCTTTAATATTTTTTTAATTTGTTGAATATGTTAAACATTTTTTTCTTATATAGGTGATAGGAGATATTGTATATTTTCTATGACATAGTTTAAAGTTCGCAAAATAAATTTCCTCTACACTTTTGTTAATATATTTTTTACCTTAAAATCTAGTATCTGTTGATGCATATGTATTTATAACATGATATACATAGTCAGATCTTGGGGTCACAGCACTGTCATAAAATATATGATGGTGGAAAGATAGTAAATTAAAGTGTATTGTATTTGATACTTTTGCATAGATCAATATCTTGCAAAATTTAAAATGATCAACTTTGCAAAATAATATTTAAAAACAAAATAACAAAAAAATTGTAAAATATAATTTTGTAAACATTTGAAAAAAATTAACTTATAAAGCTTTTATAGATAATTTACATTACATTATTTCTATATAAATGCCAATCAATGATATTTACATAAGAATTATGAGATATGAGATATATGATATAGAGATACGATGTACCATACAGTTTGTGTTTCTGTATATAATTTCTGTATATAGATATTTGAATACAGAAAAACAATATAACAAATTATTTGAGTTTCAAAGTTAAGTTTTACATATTACACATACAGAGACTTAATACATGAACAATATACAGAATATTTGTAACGGATAGTGTAGGTGTATAAAAACCACTTAATGATAGGAAATTAATCATCGGTAGTTTATTTTTATTATTTTTTGACAGTCTGATGTTTTTTGTAAAAGTCACTCTTACCAAAATAAACGACTTTTTTGCAATTAGGACAATTCATCTGTAACTTTATTAAACAAAAATGCGATGAAACTTCTAAGCCTTTCAAAAAAGCGTTAAAATCTCAGTTGAAAAATTGTACCGTTAAAGAAAATTTTATATTTCCACTATTTTAATGCTTAAGAATAGTTCATTCAATAAAGTATTAATCAATAACAGTGTTTTCTTTTAAATTCAATAAAATAAAAACAAATGGATTTGATTTAAAAACTTTTACTAATACCTGGTTTCCTTTAAGACAAATAAACATGTGACTTTTTTTTTTAATAATTTAATTTATGATAAAGCTTTTTCCGACATTTACTGTGAATATTTTTTGAAAAAACTGTATTTTATTCCATAAGTTTTTGGTTAGGTATTACTTTTAGTTGTTATAGTAATACATATTGTTTTAGCTGTTACATAGCGAAAATTTTTATGCAAAGTACTACCATTAAAATCTGATTAGTGGCCAAATTTTAAACATTATTATTTTCCACTTAAAAATAGTTTTTTGACATGACTGGTTGGAAAAACTTGTTTGAAATGTTTTAGATGAATTATTTAATGTTTAAACTTTTGGTTTCACCTTAAAGTTTAAACATCACGAGTGACACCCCTCTAGAATAACAGGTGAAAGGTGAAACTTGAAATTCCTCTAAATCTAGAATTTTTTTTTAAAAAAAGAAAAATTAAAAAAATTCTGGCATATTTGTTTTTTATTCATTTTGGTGTCACCGATCGGTGTCACGTTGTGAAGGTGTCCCCAGGTGCAACACGCAACCCCCCCCCATTCCTAGCGACGCCACTTAATCTTACGAATATAATATTACTACATCTTTTTTAAACAAAGTTAAACAAAAAATTTATTGAAATGAAAAATATAAACTAATAAATTGGACTTGGATGATATAAATCAGTGCCGGATCAAGGAGGGGGCTAGGGGAGGGGGGCTATAGCCCTAAGCCCCGCAAATTTAAGGACCCCAAAAGTTTTAGAGGATCTTTTATTTTTAAGTCATTTTTAGGCTCTGCCCCATAAAAAGGCCTCCAAAAACAAAAATAAGAAGTCTTAATCCGCCACTGATATAAATATATAAATTAGTTAAAATGTAGAATAAATTCTGTATTTTTCTCCTAAATTTATAACTTGATGACTTTAAAAAAAAAAAAAATTTAATGAAAAGTAATTAGTTTGAAAAATGCAATTTTAACATCTAGACTTACAATTTTCTTATAAAAACTGATTTTCTATTTAAATTCTATTTAAGACCTCTGATAATAATTTGATTCAAACACAAAATTTGTAAAAAATAATCAGGTTGTTAAATAAATTAAGTGAATAAACCTATGCTGCTGTTTAAATGTTTGAAAAAAAAAGAAACAGAAAATTACAAGAACTTTCATTAACTACGCTAAGTTAAGAGAGAAACTTTTTTAGTTGACGCATATATAATTTTACAGAAATCAGTAAATGCAATTTTTTTGATTTTTTATTAATAAATTTTAAAACATAAATTTTAAAAGTCCAATAGATAAACGACGCTCCGGGACTAAATAAATGCAGAATTTAAGTTAAAAAACAAAAGTTTACTTTTTTGGGGCTTTTTGATTAGACTAAATTTGTCTTCTTATAGCCTCGGTCATGTAATTATTTTTTATAAGTTACGATAGAATTTTTATTTTATTGGCAAAAGTGTTAATAAATAAATAAATGATGGGTTTTTTTTTTGTGGTTTTATTTAAATTTGATATACCAAGTTTATAAAAAAAGTTATTTTTAATTTAATATGTTGCATTTTTCAACAATGTTATGTTGCATAATTGGAAAAATCCTTCGCAAAAAATAAAATTTAAAAAAAATTATTGCTTTGAAAATGATAGATTGCCTGCCTGAATCAAAAACCTCAGTCAATGTAGCGCCACTCCTGCATGTTCTACCTATTTGTTAGTCGATGTATGTATACTCCTTGCATGTTCTACCTATTTGTCAGTTGATGTATGTACACTCCTTGCATGTTCTATCTATTTTTCAGTCGATGTTTGTACACTCCATGCATACTTTACCTATTTGTCAGTTAATATATGTACACTCCTTGTATGCTATAGCTATTTCGCGACGTTAGAATTATCTTGTTCTATATCCACATTTTTTAGTTTTGAGATAAAACGATTTAAAAAACAAAAACTTTTGGAGACGGCGTATAAATTTTTTTTTATAATTTATTTTTTTTCCGCAAATTTTTTACTTGTAACTTAGGTTTCAGTTCGGTAGAAAGACATTATTTTGAGGAACACAATACTATCATTAACTCAATTTTTTCAGAAAGTGGAGATAAAACAAGATAATTCTAACGTCGCGATTTGTCAGTCGATTTATGAAAAATAAAGGGTTGAGGTTTTGTTTTAAATACAATATGTATGTATAAAATAGTTATATTATAAACAACTATTATATTGATATATCATTTATTTTAAGCGTTGTAAAAAAATCCAAGGGGATTTTTTCCGGGGAGTATTTTTTTAAGGGGAAATGTTTTTGAAGGAATATTTTTCTGGGGGATTTTTTCTTGCTACCCTATAAAAATTGTCGAAAAATGTGTACTTGATGATCATAAATATAAACTCATAATTTAACGACTCCTGTGTAAATGCATTAATAATTATCGATATATATATATATATATATATATATATATATATATATATATATATATATATATATATATATATATACATATATATATATATATATATATATATATATATATATATATATATATATATATTTATATATATATATATATATATATATATATATATATATATATATTATTTTTTCAATTCGTAGTAATTTATGGTATTGGAGAAGTTTTTCTAATGTATTTAATAGGGGGCCCAGTGCGATTGCACTTGTTGCACTTGCGATAGTACGGCGCTGTATATATATATATATATATATTATATATATATATATATATATATATATATATATATATATATATATATATATATATATATATATATATACATTAAAATAAATATAATATATATACATTTTATATATACTTCTTTATATAAAGATATTGACACAAAAATTATATATAAGTATAACGGATTTTTTTGTAAAACATTTACAACTTAAAATAACACTTAAAAATTTAGATTTAACAGTTTTTTTATTCTATTTATTGCATTATTGTTATTGGAAGATAATTTATAAAGTTAAATTCTCACAAATAATAAACCCTAGCGTGCACAGCACCCTAGTTGGGCGTCTTAAGGACGTCGTACCAACTTATGGCTTCTATAAGACGTTGTATAGACGTTTTATGGACGTCTAAGACGTTTTATCTATTGTTACGTCTTATAGATATATAATAGATTAAACGTTTATTGCATATAAAACTGCTTATTATTTATTGATAAATCTAATATAAAAATCTTGTTTAAAATTACAGTTATCCAAAAAGGGGTCCTAATTTATTCGGAAATGACCCGAAAAATCCCTTAAAAGGGTGGTTCTATAGACAATAGAGATTACTTTAAAGAAAAAATTAAAATTTTTTAATTACCTCTGCAAGAGAAAACTGCATTTAAAGTTTCCGTCTAAATACAACAAAAAACTTTATTTTGAAAATGTATTTGCACAGCCAAAAGTTCAAAAAAACACTTTTTTTGCTTTTAGCTTTACAAATATTACAAACTAATATGCCTTAGATTCAAAATTATGTTTTAATAAAGAATATTTATACATACAATCCAATACTAGTATATAAATATACAATATAGTATATCAAATTTCTTTTGATTTTTTAGGATGATAAAAAATCAAAAGAAATCGGTATTAAAATTTTATTCTTTAGCATGGCATTATGTAAAACACAACTTTTAAAAGATATGTATTTCTAAATACTTATACACTGAATTACAAAGTAGTTTAAACCAATACAAATTTGAGACTGTAGATATTCGTTTGACATTTTGACTGTAGATCTTCTGACAAAAAAAAGTAATTACATACACGAAAATATACTCTGACTGCAATTTGTTTCCTAATCCACAGTTTTTAGATCCATCTAGAGTTTTTGACCCACAACAATTTAATTTCAAATGTGTTTTCTGTTAAAATCAACAACACAGCTCAGAAGTTTGTTCCCATATTCAGGATGAGAAGGTTGCCATTTAAACGTTTGCAAGTTAATTTTGAATTTGGAGCGAATCAATTCAGTGGTTTGCTCACTGAAAATTCTGAATCCAGTTTCATTTTTTTAAGCAATTTCCTTAATGAGGTGAAAAATAGCATGTGTTTTAGGAGTAACTGAAATTTCAAGAGCTAGGTAAGAATGTTTGAATTTTGTTATATTTTGACAGAATTCTGCCTCCAAGATCTTTACAAGTTTTGTTAACAGATTGAAGCTTTGCTGAAGCAATCAACAAAAAGCATTGCTTGCAATGCACAACGCTTTCGGGCAAGACTCTGAAGAATTTCAATATTCTCCAATAGTTTGTTTCATTCATTTCCATTGAACTGCCCCCCATGATATGCTTACATATGAAGTAGCAAGAGATTTATCCATTCTTGTATTTGATCCCATATTTTAAGAAGTTGCTTGAAAACATGGTTGAAGATTCGAAGAAAAAGTTGAAGTTCCATTTAGAAGAATTACATCAAGAATAAGCTCAGATTGCCTGTAAGGATTAATTATTGGAGGATGGACAACATTTGAATAATTCTTAGCCGATTGAAGTTTTGCGCCTAAAGATAAAAATTTAGCATAGGTGTTGCATAAAGAATTAAATGTTCTTGATTGACCAGAGTTTGTAAGGTTGTCGAAATCAACATCATACCAGCAACATGGGTGTTTGCTAGAGTGAAACTGGGTACCACTTAAAATGTTGGCTACTTTCATGTCACGTAAAATTATGTAAGACACATCTTCAATTTGTATGAGGCTTAATTTTCAAAACACTTTTTTTCAAACTAAAAAAGCAAACAGTATTTTTGCAATCATCATAAGTTTTTACTGCATTAGGCATTTTTTGACAAAGACAAATTAATTTTAAACAGAAATGCCAGTTTATTTATTTGCATTATTTTAGAGGTAAAAATTTGACGCCAACATATTTCATTTATATTTACTTTAAATTTGAATTTTTTAAATAATAGGTTAATATAATGTTGTTTAGAGATATTCACAACATATATTTACAAGACTAAACAAAAGGTTTTTTTTAGTGACTTTTAGCAGTGGAAACGCATATTGAAAATTAAGTTTCTTAAAGTTAAGCAAAAAATTTAAATGCAATTTTCTCTTGCGGACGTAATTAAAAGATTTATAATTTTTTTTTAAAAGTGATCAGCATAACCAATAGAATCATCCCACTAAGAGATCAGTATAATCTATAGAATTGCTTCTCTAAGGGATTTGGATCTTCGGAAGGGTTATTTCCGAAGACGTTGGACCCCTTTTTGGATAACTGTGAAATCTTATATAAAAACTTCTTGAAAATGATAATATAACACATCACTTCCAACACTATTTAAGATAACCGCTATTGAGGATAAGAATCAAAAATATTTTTAGCAAGTATTAAAGAATTACTTTCTTTAACAAATACTAACAAGGTTTTTGAAAAAAGATCGTACTAATCTTATTATCCAAATGTAACGTTCACAAGCGTAACAAGTGTATATATATATAAATATAAAAATAAATGCATAGAAAACAAATATATACTAAAATAAATGTAGATTAAAATAAGTACATATAAAAATAAACGTATATAAAAATAAACATATAAAAAATGAATATATATAAAAATGAATCTATATAAAAATACATGTTTAAAAAATAAACAGACTATGAGTAACATATAATTTATAATAAAAAAAGGTTTTAAACAAAAGTTATGTATAGTTATTATTAGAAGAACAAAAGATTACTTAAAAATATAAGTTATACTATATAAATATAAGTTATAAAATTAAGTTATAAATATAAATTATTATATAAGTTATTTGGTTTTGGATATGATTTTTTTGTTTATAATATTTAAAACTTATAACATTATCTTTTCCATTAAGTTTGTTATTTGGTTACAAAGAATTTTTTTTTTTTTGTTTGCATTCACTCCCAACAAGGCTGCAAGCAACCACTATTAAGTTGGGAGTTACAAGGAAAAAAACGAACAGAGTTATAGAGCAAGGAAACGGTTGACAGAAGACTTGAAAAGTTGAAGGTTGTATGAGTCAGGAAAACATGAAGATGGGAGAGAGTTCCAAAGGATTGAAGTGCGGGGAAAAAAACTAGATGAATAAAAGTTTTTAGAGCATGCAGGGACAGATACAGTAAACGATTTGGTTTGACATCGCCAAAGAGTTTTTGAACTTTCATCACATTGCAGTGGCGGATGCAACATATTTTGATGTTTGACTAACTTTCAGAGATGGAGAAAACTACTGTCATTTACATGTTTATATTTTTGTTAAATAAGGATTCTTTTTAAAAACTGTGATGATTGGGGCCTGGAATCAAAGAAGCCCTAAAATTTTGGCGACACCTGCTCCTAACGTGAGAGCATCAAGTTAATAATATATATATTTTTAGCTGTTCTCAAATAATTCCATATTTATCAAAAAATTTTAAAATTTATTCAACAATCTCTTAAGGTTCAAAAATTTTGACAATATATAGTTTGAACCCCCCTAAATTTGAAGGGGTTACAAATTTTATAAGGCCATATTTTTTGAACGCTAAGAAGTTTACTATGAATTTTAAAACTTAAAGTTGCATATAAACTTATTTAAAAAAAGTAAAAAAAAAAATTCATCAACTTGTTGCTCTCACGTCCGGAACAGATGTCGCTAAAATATTTAGGTTTTTTTTTGTTCCGGCTCTAATTATCGCATTTTTTTGAAAAACATCCTTATTTGATATAAGTTTAAATTTATAAATGGGTTTGTATTTGCTCTAGATTGCATGTCTGGAAGTTAAGTATATCAAATATCAAAAAATGCTGTATCCACCTCTGCATCGGATTCGTCGTCATTTAAGTTTTACTAGTTAAAAACGTTTTTTTTGTTTTATTCCTTTAACAACTGTTTTGTTTCTTTTAATATGCTTTCTTTTGTTTTTTTAATTTGTTTGTTTTGTTTTAGAAAGTTTATAATGGGACTGTATATGTATGTATATACAGTATATGTATGTATATACAGTCCCATTATAAATGGGACTGTATATATATATATATATATATATATATATATATATATATATATACAGTCCCATTTATAATGGGAATGTATATATATATATATATATATATACCTATATATATATATATATATATATATATATATATATATATATATATATATATATATATATATATATATATATATATACAGTCCCATTTATATATATAATTATATATATATGATTTTATATATATATATATATAAAATCATAGTTTATTACTAACACTTCATTATTTCAAAAATGTCTCATATGTCCTCCAAGTAAAATGAACAAACTAAAAAACATTTTTCGTGGTCTTTACAATGCTGATTTACAATAGAGAATTGAGAATTTTTTTTTTCTGGGGTACGATAAAGTCAGCAGTTTTCTTGTGTTCAATATATTTTATATTAATTTGAAAGACAACTTTGTAAATCGTATAGGTGCTAATCCTATTTTGTGTTTTAGCATTATTAGTATACTAACATAGATGTTAATTTGATAAATAAGTTAGTATTTATGGTATATTATTTTAAAAGTATATTTTTGTTGATAATAGAGTATAAACTTGTGTGCTTCCCATGCTATGTTAAAATACTGTAAGATAATTATAAATTAAGAAAAAGTAAAGACACATTAACCCCTAGAAAAATTTGTTTTTAAGGGTAAATGTGCTGGAGCATTAACTCCTAGATACATTTTTTTTTGAGAATCGCACTTGCGATAAATATATTTTATCGATGCGTTTAAATATATTTCATGTGTCTTTTCTCATAAATATTAAATACGTCTAAAACAGCAATCTAAAGTTTGAGTTTGCTGAGTTTACTTTGATTTACAATTCTCGTTAAAAAAAAAGAAACATTTAACATTATTACAATAATTTGGTTATTTAAGAGCACGCATTAAGAAAGTAATTTACTTTCCTGCTAGTTTATACGAATTATTTTCTGCGAGATTTAATAAAGTTTCACTTGCAATATAGTGTATAGCAAAAAGAAAAATTTTGATGACATAAAAAACCATTATAGATATACTTTAATTTTAGGGAACGCCAATTCACCGGCTTAGGAAACGCGGCGGACAGGGGGGGGGAGAGGGAGGCAGCTTGCCATCTCCACCCCTCTCCACGCTCTATAGTAAATCCGCCACTGGTATCATTTGGAAACATTATATAAACAAGATTTGTAAAGGCCTTGTGAACGTTGTTAATTTAAAGGAAGAGCTGAAGAGCATAATTTTATCCCTGAGAAACACAACAAATTGAATTATTGTTTTGCATTATTGTTACCTTCTATTTTAACACATTGTTGTCTAATATCTTTTTCAAGGTCTTTTTGTAAGGTTAATAAAGACTCCCAATGCAAAATAAAGACAATTTACAAAAATCAACGAAGGATGAAACGAGATTGAATGTTTCGTTGGGTGATTAGGTTTAAAACCATTGTGATATTTATAATTAACGTCTGATGTAAATAATTCTTTCCAAGAGTTTAGAGAGCACTGGAAGAATTAAGATTGGTTTATAATTAGTTAGCAATGACGTGTTTACAATTTTAAATATTGGTAAAATCTTTGCAAATTTAAAATTGTCGGCAACAACTCATGTTCTAATAGATTAGTTAAATACATTTAAAAAAAAGGATCTATTAAAACTGATAAGACTCCAAATATTACATTACTGGAATGCCTGGAGCTTTATTTTTTTGAAATCAATTTTGAAAAGTGATCCATTAAACAAAAATAAAATAAAATGTTTTAGATTACAGAAAGCGAACTAAGGTACTCTTATTTATAATTATAAAAATGTTTTTTTTTTTTTTTAATTCTACAACTATATTTTTGTAACTTTTTAGAATGAAACACATTTCTTGTATTAGAAAGTACTTGTTATTGTGTTTAAGTAAATTGTTAATAAATATGTTACAGGGCCGACGACAAGGTTTTCGAAATAGAGGGGAGGGGCATTTGGGCACAATTGTAAGTTTCTTAAATAAGATCCTCCTTAACAAATTTCTATAAATAAACAATTGGACAAACTTGCGATTGATAACTATTTTTTGAATAGAAAATTTGTTAACTTTTCTTTTTATTGTTTTGATTGAATTTTTTGATCGAGTTTTAAGTTTTACGTAAACAAAAAAAATATTAAAGTCGTACGAGTGAATATTTTTATTGCTAGGAATAAACCGTTCTAAAACAAATTGTTGAAGAGAATTTTTGTATTAGCGTGTTTATTGTATTTCAAACATTCTATGTTCATGTTTCCTATAAATATTATAGTTCAAATACGAAATTTAAAGAAATTGCAAGATAATCAAAAATTTGCAAAGTAATTGAAAAATTGCAAGGTAATTAGAAAGACTTTCAAACAATCCTGATATGGTAATTAGAAAAAAGTAAAACATTTTCCCTTATAAACTTTACAATAGAATGAGAAATATTGCACAAAAAA
>NC_061158.1:6948197-6965697 GCF_022113875.1 Hydra vulgaris | reverse complement strand
CTGTGGAACATAACGTTTTGTTTGGATGAGGACTGTATTGATGTAATGAAACACTTGCTGTATTTCACTTCTTGTATTGATGTTCTTCGATAAAACACTTTGATAAAACTTACTTCGATAAACTGTCTTGATAATACTGACGGATTGACTTCCATATACTGACTGAATTACATGCCGGTTTACATGTCTCATATAACAAAATGAACCTGTGTGATCCTGTTCTGGAAAATTCTAAATGCTTCTTTTCGATGCTTCTGGAAGCTTCTGGATGCGTCTGGATGCTTTTGAATGTTTCTGGATACTTCTGGATGCTTCTGGATGCTTCTGGATGCTTATAGATGCTACTTCTGGAAACTTCTGGAAGCTTCTGGATGCTTCTGGAAACTTCTGGAAACTTCTGGACACTTCCTTTAATTATTAAAAAACTTCTGTGACGTTGACACTGACCAGACTTAAGAAAATGAAGCAAACCAAAAAAGTAGCACTTGTTTTGCCCGCTGCAAAATGGGACTTGTCAACAAAAGTCTGCTTGTGTGCTGTCACCTGTCAGCTGATTGCTCATGTCATGGCATGCTTTGACTCCAGACTCCTGAACTGTTTGCTGTGGTAGTATAGTTCGTTTCGTTTTTAAGACATGTAAAATTAGGTACACTTTTTAGCATTGTTCGATGTTGGTTGCAAATGTTTTGTCCAATACTGTATATGAGCCTAATATTTTTAATATTCTTTGTTTTATGTTTAAGTGTAAAATCAATTCATCCCCGATCTCTTTCCATAATTTGTATTCATCAAAAGATAAAAATAAATAAATTTTACGCAATGATAATTTTATTAAGCAGCCCATTTTTCAAACAAATCTTTTTAAATTTTGTATTAATTATCGCGGACCATTCTTATGGCATAAAATAGTCTTAAAAAGTTTTACTGAGGATTTTATTGATCAAAGTAACTATTTTTCTTGTAAACGAAAGCTTAAAGAATTCATTTTCACAATCGAAGATTTAACAATATACTTTTGATATTTTTCAGTGATCTTGCTTTTACCCTCTATTTAAACATGAATTTATAATAATTATATATGTATCATTAACAACTGTAATATGTAATATTGTATTTTGTATTTGTAACGGAATATTTTAAGTTTCTTACTTCGTCAACTTTTTTTTTATCTTATAAATATCTTATAAATTTAAATACGAACATAGCGGTACTCGACGACAAGACCGTTGGTCTTCTACGAGTTCCCGCGTTCCTTTATTATTTAATAACGATCATTATATATGTATATATTTTTTATTATTATTTATTTGTATTTTAAATATTGTAACAAAATGCTTATTTAAAATGTAGTAAAAAGAACAAAACAAAAAAACAAAAAAAAAACAAAAAAAAAAATATTATACGGGCAATTCCATTTTAAATTTACGTTACACGCGCAACAACTTTATTAAATATTTGCCTATTCAAACTGTAAATCAAACTTTTAGCTATTTTGTATGAAAACTGTTAGTCTAAAGAATGAAATAAGCTAAAAAGTTTTGAGTCAGGCCAAAAGAGGGCGAAGTTATAACTAAAAATTCCGTGTTACTTAACTTAAGTAACACGGAAAACAAAATAAAAATATTGTTTCAACTTTTAGGTCAGATTTCTGCGAATCAGTAAAGCGGTTTGCATTAAAAACTTTCACAAGATGTTGAGAATTCTATTCCAATTTAAAATATATATAAAAGTTTATCAGAGGTGACCGGCTAAGAAAAATAAACTGTTTTTTTTGATACTGTATATTTAACTTACGCTACGTCACTTACGTTACCCAGCGATTATTATCGTGGATATTTTATATCTATTATTAAGAGTTAGAACTACGAAACAAAAGAATTACAAAAGTACGAATTCATTCGTAAAAAATAATTAACAAAGGAAATTTTAAAAAACTGGTGGCACTCACGCAATGATTTTTTATAACATTTATGAAATTCAACAAATTGAAAACAGGTTTTCCGCAAGACCAAGAGTAACTTTAAAAATGATTTTAATATTACAACTTTGTTATTACCTACTTGAGTCATTTAAATAAGAACTTCTTTGGCTTGTCGAAGATTTACATACACTTCTTTATTCGTATAGCTTATTTTCATTGGGTTGAATTTTTAAAATACTGCAAAGTATTTACATTTAAATTTTTTAAATATTTTTGATATAAAAACTGCTATCACAGTTTAGGAGGGAGAGGGGTTCAGGTATATGTGATCGTTTGTGACAGGATGGAAGGGATTAAGAATCGACAAAATTGGAGTGACGTGTATTATGAATTTTAATTGCATTTACACTTAATTGCATTTACAAACGATTTGTTTTAATAAAACAAAAATAAAAATGGTTCTAATTGATTTTTTTATATTAGAAGAATAGAAAATAAATCTTTTTTTTTAATGTATAAATAAAAATAGTTATATAACTCTTATTTTTGTTTAATAATATATATTTTGTGTGTGTATATATATATATATATATATATATATATATATATATATATATATATATATATATATATATATATATATATATATATATTTATATATTATTTTGTATATTAATATATATTTCAACCAAAACAAGATTACATAAACAAATAAAAAACAATAATATAAATAATTTTAACAGAGGCGGAACTTCAAATTTTAGCCCCCCCCCCTCACAAAATATTTTTTAGGCCCCCACCACAAAGAGGAAACAATAATTTTTATCTAAATATATTTATTGAAAAGACTGTTGCTTAACAGAAATCAAATAGATATATTGAACTATATCTAAAATTGTAAATCTTTCCTCCTTGATTTTAAATTCGCAAAATCTGTAATCACATCTTTGATTTCCATAGTTTTGGCTGTTTTTTGCTTCAATTCCTAATATAGAAAGGTAATGCAAACGTTATTTACCTGTGGAATTACGCAAATAATTTTTTATTATCTTCAATTTTGAAAACAATCTTACTACCGTAGCCACAGATAGCGTCATGAACATCACCAGTGCAACATGACGTCGGCAAAACTCACAGATATTGTAGCATAATTAATCATTATTTGGTCTGCGAATTCTTTCATGCTTGTAATTTCAACAAATTCCTTTCTAAGCATAGGAGATACCATTACAGTTTGTAGTGGAAATTCTCTTGTAAGGTCTTCTTTATACTTTAATTGAAGTGCTTTAGCTGATTTTATTATTTCTGGTTCTTCCATTTCTATTAATTTGGTTGGTTGCATGAAAGCAAATAAATTTGAAACTTCCTGCATCCCTTTAAATCTGTAGTCTATTTGACTTATAACTACATCTAAAACTTTACTAAATACATTAATGCGAAAGATCTGATCTTTATTACCAAAACGATGATCGTTCGATAACTCATCAAAATGTTCTTTAACAACTTGATGATAAATTTACCTCCCTCAAAATCTTTGAACATATTACGCATATAAATATAAATTTAACTATGCTAATTGTTTTCTGAAGCCTAGACACTTTTTTGCGTTCTTCTTTTTTCTGACTTTTTAAGGATAATTCAGTAAGCTCTTTCATTATACCCACAAAGCAAAGTTTAACTGCCAAGAGTGAAGTGTACCTTCCGGCCCAACAAATTGGATTCAATTTTTTAAGTGTAATCTGAGACTCACCAGTAAATTGTGATAACAGGTCCTAACTTTTTACACTATTGCCAAAAAACGCATAAATACTTTCTAGAGTTGCAAAAAATGTCAAAACCTCGTGGCAACTTTTCACAGCGTCATTTATAACTAGATTTAAGTTACGAGCTGCATAATGGAGGTATAAAGCTTAAGGTTCATCTTGTTTAAGAAGAGACTGAACACCATTGTAAGCCTTACAATTTTTGTAAAATCCAAAAAACTTCCCTAATTTCGATTAATGTCGGTTCCTTTTTCTCCTACAGTTCTGCCCCCCCCCCCTCACATTGCGGGGTTTTTCGGTATGGTATTTCCGTCACTTGTTTTTAATTAACATTAAAAAAAAAGAAAATATTTTTTTTCTTATTTCTCCTAATATAAAATGTTTCAGTTTAGAACATTGTCAAATCAATGCGACGAAGAATTACTTAATGACGTAATTCATTTTGTCAACGGAGCGCCAGAACTTTAGTAAATGCACATAGTTTTAACTTACGTTACACAAATTTAATACAAAAATATGCTTTAACTAAGCATCATTATTCAAAAATTTAAATGTAAAGGCACGAATAATCGAGCACCAAAAAAGGCATAAAAACTCAAACATTTATTAAGATATTTATTCAAATGAAAGTTGTTATAATAGGTTTAATAATGCTAGTTTTTCAATTTGGATTCGGCTTCCAACAAATTTTTATTAAAACTCAAAGAAATCATGTACACAAAGTGGGAAAAACCCACTATTAATAAACAAGTGAACCATGTAAAAATGACAATTTCAATCTAGTTTCTTTTAATATTACCGGTTCTTTTATCTTTTTAAAAACATTTGTTACATTTTTTAAATGCATTTTTATTGTATTTTTTATATTAAGGTCTCTATTAGTACAACCTAATTTTAATAATTTGATTTAAGCATTTATATATATTTTAATTGATGATAGCTATGATATAATCGAAACATGTATTTATAAGGTAAATGATTTTAACAAAAATTTAAAAAATTGTCTTATTTATTAGAATATTTACACATTTTGTACTGAAGAGAAACTTTGGAAATATATATATATATATATATATATATATATATATATATATATATATATATATATATATATATATATATATATATATATATATATATATATATATATATATATATATATATATATATATATATATATATATATATATATATATATATATATATATATATATATATATATATATATATATATATATATATATATATATATATATATATATATATATATATATGTATTCATAATTATATCTATAATGGTTTTTTATGTAATCCAAACATATTTTTCTTTTCGCTACAAGCGACATTGCAAATGAAACTTTATCAATTTATGTTTTATATTGCTCACACTGTGTAAGCAAAAATTTGAATTTTTATATTACAATTTTCAAGCTTCTCAACGTTTGAATAACTTTTAAAATTTTTTTTTGAATATTAAAATATTTGTGTTTGCGTGTAAATGGAATTAACTTGATCTATTATATTTACATTTTATATGGTAAGAAATGGTTATTATTTTACAATATATAAGTATTTCTACAAGGATTATAGATAATAATAGAAATGTTCTTGTAAAAAATCTTCAATCGTAGCGTATTAGATGTGTCACGACGATAGGAATGACATGAAACTAAAACAATGTGAAAACTGTTTGAAGTAACTTTTTAATAGTTTATTAAAGCTGGCAAGTTTTTTTATATCTTTGAGTTTACATTTAAATATTTTGCTGATATATTTTATTTAACTATAGAGTGTTTCCCTGAAATAATGTAGGCTCATCAGTCAAATACTCGGTGTCTGAAGGGTTTTTTTATAAACATGCTCAGATCCGTGACGTGGTCAGCAGGATACATTGCTCATACTGTGACATTTAATTACAAAGAAAAAAAAAAAGAAAAAAAAGAAAAGGCATAATCTCCGTATGAGTGAAGATCTATCTTAAGAATACTTCAGTACTTCACCTTAAACATTTGCTTAAGATGAATTTCTATTTGCGAAATTACTTGCATCTCTTTTTATTGGAAACTTGCAGGAAAAATTATATAAATTCTCTTTATCTCCAAAAGTGAACATGCCACTAGTTTAGTCACTAACAAGACAACAAGTATAATTTAAATTAAATTATTTTGTTAAATTGACTTATATGGCCGTCCAATCAATAATTAAGCTCACTTAAATAATTGATTTAACAAACACCCACTATGTTTCCACGCATCATTTGCATCAGACCATAGCAACCTGGCAACATTTATTAAAGTATTTAAGTATTTTTAAAATTATTTTCAATGCATTTACGCATTTTTTACTTGATTTTCAAATTAAATAACATTTTTTATTTTTGATATACAGGTATTTATAATAAAACTTTAAAAAAGTAATTGTACAGATATTTTGCTTCGAAAAAACATTTCGATTGTTTTGTTAAGTATTTGTTTTAACCATTTTCATTTGTTTGTTAGATATTTTTTTTAGATATTTTTGTTAAGTATTTGTGTAATATATTGCATATTGCTTAAAATATCAGAAATTATTTTCCGCTTCCTAAATATTTTAAAATTTTTATTTCCTAACGGTTTTAGAAAATATTAAAAAAAAGCTAACAAGCGTTTATTAACCCGACGTGTTTTTCCGAAAGCGTCACAAACAAAAACTTTTTTCACGTTGTTATTCTAAAATGCTTGACAATAAATGTATGACTAAATATTAAAAAGCGCTTTACTCTAAACCTCGATCCGAAAAAACCGAAATACTACAAAATAAAAGATTTGATCAAATTTTGTTTGTTTAAAAAGTCTAACATCTTTTTCTTTTTTTTTAATATTGAGTGTAAATTACTTTTTTAAGAGTCTAACATATTTTTTTTAATAGTCATTTTTCTGTTTAATATATTTTATCTTTATCTACCATTCCTTTATTAAATTACACCTGAATAGTTTTTGAAAACAATATGCTATAAATTGTTTCGCTGTATTGGCGCACCGGTTGAAAGAGCTATCTTCCCTTACTCCTTAAAACAATTAGATAAATTAGCTAAATAAATAATAGTTAAAATAAATTAAATAAAGATTAAGAAGTTTAACTCCACCCCCTTCCCCGCTAACTAAAAATAAAACCTGTTTGCCTCGCGGTTTTACTCGTCGTTTTAAACAAAAGAGACCAGAACAACAGCGTGGAAGAGTCAAAATTAATCAGCAGCTATTTTACTATATATACTAAGTTAATAATAAACGGTTAGTTCATTTTTTTAAAAACTTAAAAAGTGTTTAGAAAGTGTTTTACTAATATTAATACACCTTTCGTTGAAATCTCACTAAGTTGGCTTGTACACAGAAATGAATACTTTTTAAAGAAGAAGTAAAATTATTTAAGGACAGCATCAAAAATGTCCAAATCGACGTTGGAAATATTTGAAGTGATTACTTTAATATCAATTGACGTTTTTGCTTTGACTGGTAACTGTATGATTATACTTGCTTTCATAATCGGTCCTAAATCTTTAAAGACACTAACAAACTATTTTGTTGTAAATCTAGCTGTGGCTGACTTAATGGTTGCAATTCTGCCGTTACCCTTCTGGATTGTATATACAGTTGGTAGGTGCTAAGTATAGTCAAGCTTGAATTATACCCCGTTAATACTAATGATAAAACACGTTTTATTTTAAACGAGTTTTTTGTTTTTAGTGTATAAAACAGCAATGAAACAACATGGCGAGGTCGCTCTATATTAACACGTATTATTGTTAACACAAGCTTTCTATATTGACGAAACAACCTCAGTATCATTTTTATTGTTGTTTAAGCTTTTTACAATTTAATACGCTTTTAAAATAAAAATTGTTTTAACGTCAGTAGAAACGGGACATTGTTAATTGCAATTTTTAAACCGATTTTTTTAAAAAATAATCTCTACATAAGCTTTTGACATAAATTAAAAAAAAAAAAAAAAAAAAATTGATAAGCAAAACAATTTACTTTTTTTTTTTTTAATTTATCATTAAGAAGAGAATTTATTATTTTAGACTACAATATTATCAATAGCAATGCCATACCTTTCTTTACTGCAGCGGACATTCTCTGCGGAATTACATCGATACTGAACCTGACTGCTATCAGTTTAGAACGAATGTTTGCTGTTAAATTTCCAACTCGTCATTATAACTTGTCGTCAGCTCCGGTTTTTGTTGTTATTGCATTTACATGGTTTATTGGAATTGCTTTTTCAGGTGCACGATTTTTTATACCACTTAATAGTTTAAGATGGTATACCGCTTTCATATTTGTTTTTGCTTTCGCTTTGCCTCTATTTATTATTGTTGTTTCTTATTGTGTTATATTTTATTGTGCAATTTTGATGATGAGAGAAAATAGTAACCAAGATGGAAAAACTAAACAAGAGTTACGAGTTGCCAAGACTATATCTGTAATAATTGGACTGTTTCTTTTTTGTTGGAGTCCGTTTTTTATTTTAAACATGGTTTACGCATTTTGCAAAGATATTCATTGTAATAAGCTACCATTATGGTTAACTAACGTCACTAAATTACTGCACTATAGCAACAGCATGATGAATTTCTTTGTTTACGGATACCGAAGTCCAGATTTTCGTCACTCATTTCGTGCATTTACTAAATGTAATTTAAGTCTTATAGAAGGTAGAGTACGTTCATTGTCCGAAAGCATAAATCGAGGACATAGTTCTTCCTTCAAAAGAGAAAGAAATAATGAAAATAGCGAAGAGATCTTCTTGGTCACGCTTGCTTCCGACGAAATTTAATAACACAGCTGCATAGCTGAAACTATTTTTATTGAAAAAAATCTATTTTTGCAACACATATGGGAAAAATATTTTGTGAACAAGCATAAATTTTTTATCCAAAAACAAAGAATCTTGTTCAATAATAGTTCAGTTCTAAATAAATATATTAAAATTGTTTAAAAATTATCATAAATTATTACAGTAAAAATCTAAATAAAACTGAGTCCAATTATTTACTGCTTATATTTATTGTTGTTATTGTTGCTGTTTTAAGTTTTGTTTATTAGAAACATTTACAAGCATATTTTAGAATTTTTTTCAGCGCATGTTATCAAGGAAAAGATTTTTTGTTGCCGACTTATGTTCTTTAAACTACCATGGTGATGATGACAAACAAATAACAACATAAAACTAAAAATATATAATAAAAACTTAATATTAATAAATCATACTTTTCTTGCTACTTTGTTGAGGATATAAAGCGTTGTTGTGTTGTGTAAAATCTGAATTGTTGTGTAAAGTAAAAGTTGTTGTGGTAGTTGGTGGTGTAGTGTAAATGTTGTTGTGGTAGTAGGTGGTGTAGTGTAAATGTTGTTGTGGTAGTAGATGGTGTAGAGTAAATGTTGTTGTGGCAGTAGGTGGTTTAATATAAATGTTGTTGCAATAGTAGCCCAGCAACAAAAAGTTCTATAGAATTTCTATAAATCTTTGGAATATTTGGCCTATAGAAATGCTATAGAATCTCTATAGAATTTCTACAGAATATCTATTAATTTTTATAGATTTTCCTATAAAACGTTTTTTTCTATAGAAAAAAAAAGGAGAAAAAATAAGAATTTCTAAAAGAATTAACAGAGATTCTATAAAAATTTTATAGAATTTCTATAGACCAAATGTGTTAAAACTTTATAGAAATTCTATAGAACTTTTTTCCCTGGAAGTGGCAAAGTGTAAAAGTTGTGTATTGATAGTTGTTGCGTAGTATAAATTTTTTATATATTCATATTTTTTCTAAAACTATTGGTGTTGCACAAAATGAGAGAGGTTTGGGTTTTCGGATTTTATGTAGTGCGGTTGTTTTATTGCAATAATAATATATTTGATGAAGGCTAGAGGCGATGATAGAAAGTACAACAACACGTTCCTGACGAGAGATGCTAATTTTTTTTTTCAAAGTAAAAAAAAAAAAAAAAAAAAAAAATATGTACACGCATACATTTTGTCTTGTTTGTGTACCTTGGGCCTCCTAGTACCTAGGGCAACCCCAAGTTATATGAAGACTATAAAGTTCTAAGTAATGCTTCTCAATCAGGAAATAGTTTAAAAAAATTTATTTTTTAATCCTATTTTGATTCTTAGAGGGCGTTGCAATGACAAGTTATAATCGGAAAATTCGTTATGATGGTCAAAGTAAATTTTTGTCCCTCGCATCTTATATCGTTTTAAAATCTTAGAGGAAATGTTTTTCTTTAAAATTTTGTATAATATATATTTTTTGTTACATAAGTACTTAATGCGATGTTCAATAAGTTTCCTCTCGATCCAAATTTGTTAATAGATGACGTTTTTCATGAGGCTATTAGAACTTTTACCTATGGCCATATAGTTTCCTTGTACCAAGAGGCATATGTGTGTTTCTCTGATAAAATATTTGTTTGATTAGGAGGTGCAGAGCGTATTTTTTTGCGGTTGTTTCGGAATTTATATTTTATGCGTAGGCATTATTTATTTAAGTTTTGCAATTAAGTAACACTAGATAAATTTGTTGCAAAAAATCTGAATGAACAAATTTTTAATCAAATTTATGTTACTATTTTTTTTTTTTCAATTTATTATGGAGTTAAACCTAATTTTTAGAAAGAGTTGAGCCGGAATTCTGTAGAAATTCTAAAGGTTCTTAATTTTCATCGTAAATTTTCTTTGTAGGCTGTTTTAATAAGTTTAGACTGATAAAACTGTTTTAATCAAACTGGTTTGGCAACCGAAACTGGATAACAATGTTATAAATATGGCTTTATATAAGTAGGTAAAACTTTAACTAAGTTAAAAAATTGTCAAGTTGAAAGCGTTTTAAAATTAAGTATACTTTGGAGTTAAGGTTATAAACCACAGTCAGTCTAAGATTTTTTGGTTCATAAGACCAACTTAAATTGTGATCACCCAGAATATAGTTTTATGTAGTTTTCTTTTATACTTTTGCGTAATAAAGTTTAATTTACCAATTCTAATGAAGTAATGTAATCAAGTTTTAATTGCGTAATGAATGATATCCAATGTGCAAAACACATACTGCTAACAACTTTTAGTTGCTATATTTATACTCTGAGTACGACCTTAATAAGAGAAACAGATAAATCTTGGCTATGATTCATGCCATGACACAAACGATATAACTTGGTATCAACCGTATAAAGTTTAAAGATCAATTAAGGCTGTTAGTTAGCGTTGTTAAATGATTAAAACATAGAAAAAATAATGTTGGTTTTAAAACACGATTGATACAGCTTGTAACAACTCCAATTGTTATAAACTGTATCAATCGAAACTGCTGAGATCAGTTAATATTTATAACAATTGACATGAATAGTTTAATTATAATAAAATAAAAATTTAATTGAAGACATTTATGTTTTTAGAAGACTCGGCCATATTTTTTTTTTAATTTTTTTTTAAAGTTATTCTATATTAGAGTTAATCTTATATTTGTAATAATACTCGAATCATTTACAGATTCTAAAAATAAGTACGTATAAAACGTTTATTAAGGAAACCGTGTTGATAAAAAGTTAATAAGCTATAATGAGTTCATATGCATTGAATATTTAAATAAAACTGAAAAAAACATAATTATAAATACTATATACCTATAGACCACCAACTGGTAATTTAAAAAGTTTAAAACTCATCTTAAAATATATCAAAACAAAATTACAATCTCTAAAAAACATATTTATTTGATAAGGGATTTTATCATCAACTACGTTTTAAATAGTAAATTTAAACAGATTCTTCTTCAAATAAGCCTTTCACTTTACTTGATCAATATTAAGAGCTTTCATAATAAACCTCTCATTACAACCTTTTTATTACAACCCGTGAGTATACCCTCGTTATTAACATGGGTATAACTCAGAGAGATTTATTATTTTTCCTACAAATTAAAAACTGAAATACAATTGAAAAAACATTCAATCTTAAAAAAATAAAAACCGTTTAAAATATCTAATTTTATATTGTTTGCACAATTGAATGTTAATCAATTTTGCAAAAAATATGAAATAGCATTTTGAGAAAAAAAAAAAAAAGAAAAAAAAATCATAAATACCAAGTCACTTCAAACTCGCTGAACGAACTCTCAAAGGCTTACACTAAAATCTACAATAAAGAAAAAAAAATTATATATAAAATATCTTTAAAAAAAAATTCTATAAAGAAAAATGACTTTAAAGTTTTAAAAAATATATTCAAAAAAACCAATAACACTTAAAGAAGCTTAATTATGCTCAGCTATTATAAAAGATACCCATTGGAAACAACTGAAGAACAAGACATTTACTTTGTTTGTAATGGCCCAAATTTGGCTGCTAAAGTTTCTAATAATTTGCGGACTAAAAAAAGTTGAAATTTACTAATATTTCAGCAAAATAATTCCAATATTTCTTTAACTTTTTTGAATTAATCAGCATGATATATAGGCTCGATGTCTAGCATTTGACTGTTAACACTTTCCCATAAATTATCAATGGAACTTAAGTCAGTTGATTAAGATGGTAACTTTAAAATACGAACTTTAATCTTCTTGAAGAAGTCTTGAACCGATTTGGCTATGCATTTAGAATTGTGATCCTGTTGTTATATCTATTCTCGAGGCCTGATTCAATATAATCCAAACATCTTAATATTGTTTTACTTATAAAATTTTTTTTTTACTATAGTTGACTACTCCACTTTAAATGCTGTGGTGCAAATTTTTCTCGGGCGTTTCAATTTTTTAAGAAAATCAATGGCTTTTTAGCTAGGCGTCTTTCAAATACGTTTTCATTATATGTTTCATCATCTTTTTTAGTAGAAATACTAGAATTTATTTCATAGAAACATCTTTTTATACATTTAAATCAACAACTGTTAAACAGAGATTTTTGTTGCTTAGTTTAAAGAGCTTTTTATCTAATAACAATTATGTTGTTTTGTTTTGACAATTTAATGTTTTAAGTAGTCTTCCTGATTCCTTTATATTCTTTGTAGATACAATCAATTGTATTTTATCACAAAAAATTTGTATATCATCTCAAAAGTTACGTATTTCATCTCAAAGATTTCACATTACACACATTTTTATATTACGTTTTGTATTACATCTCAAAGAAATTTTGTACTTCATCTTAAAAGTTAGTCTTTAGAGACTTCTGGAAAAGAGTGTCTATAATAACTGAGAATCTGCTATTTTACCTCTCTTGCATGGTTTCGATTTGGTACCTCACCTAAAGACAAAACTGAATGATTTGATAAGAACTTTTCATCAGTCTCATCTCTAGATTCCACAAATTACATCCTACATGATATAGCCGACAAACAGGTTGATCCAATTGCTTGACATTCCAATTACTCCAGCTTCTGTATCAAAAGCGATTTTCTGCTTAGACTCTTCTACAGCTTGTGGTCTGGAAAACATACATGTTATAGTTTTGCAGATGTGATCTCCGGAGCTGTTGTCTATACTTTCAAAACCATTTAAGAAGTGCTTATAGACTTGTTTTCCAGCCTGCTGGAAAGCGGCATCTGTTATCCCTATCTATAAAATTTATGTAGAGCAATCTGACTTGTCTAACTACCGTTCTATTAGTCTTCTTCCTATAATACGCAAGTTTTTTGAGTCTTTAATTAACAAACGCTTAATCTCTTATCTTGAATATAATAACTTACTTTCTGATCATCAATATGGACTTCAATCTTCTCTTTTTATTGCTAATATGTTAGCTGTAATAACCAATAAGTTTTATTGTGCATTAGATAGGTGTGGAGAGGTTAAAGCTCTCGTCTTTAATATTGACTTTTTTATAGTTTAGCAGGCTGGTCTTCTCTATAAACTTTCCTCTAACGGTGTATCAGGTAACATCTTTAAGATCATAGAACTCTTTCTTACCAGTCGTAGTATTAAAGTTGCCCTCAATGAACAGCACTCTTATTCATTTTCTGTAACTTCAGACGTTCTATACTTGGCCCTATAATTCTTTTTAATTTACATTATCGATCTCCCACAAATTCTCACATCTAAGATGGTATTGTTTGCTAATGATACTACCATTTATTCTTGTCTTGATAAAAAGCCAACACTCTTATTGCTTGAAAAGGAACATTTGAGCTTAAAAAAGATCTCAACTTTGCTACAGAATGGGGCTTTCAGTGGCTGGTGAACTTTAGCTCAGATAAAACTAAATTTATTTCACCTAATCGTTATTGCATTAATCTAGATCTTCCTATATTTATGAACGGTAATTATACTCGATGAGTCATCTACTTTTCGTCTTCTAGAAGTAGCTCTTACTTCCAATCTTTCTTGAAAACCATATATCAAATTGATTGCGAAACTAGCATCTGCTAAGGTTGCATCTTTTCATTCTTTATCTCTATAAATCTCAAATCTATCATTGTATAGAATAATGTTGCCATATCTAAAGCGGGTCTTCAAATAATGCCCTTTCTCTTTTAGATAAGGAGCAAAGACGAATTGTAAATATATGGCCATGCTCTTGCAGCCAACCTTCAACCATTGTCACATCGTTGAAATGTTGCTTGCCTTTTTCTTTTTTATAAATACTATAATGGATGCTGTTCTAAAAAACTAGCGTCTCTTGTGTCATCTACTAATATTTATTCTCGTTTTAATGGTCATTCAATCAAGTCTCATCCTTTAACTGTGACTGTTCCTTAGTGCTCCAAAAATTCTTATTCGGCTTTTTTTTTTCTCAAACTTTAGTTCTTTGGAATTCGCTCCCATCTTCTTGTTTTTTCGATTCATATAATTTCAATCTTTAAGTCGTCTGTTAATCGTTATCTTGCCCTATAAACTTCATTTTTTCTCTTCTAGTAACTTCCAACTCTAATAGTGGTTGCTTACAGCCTTGTTGGAAGTGAGCATAATAATAATAAAAAAAAATTCATTTATTTTCAAAAAATTTTTATCATCAGGCTTAAAAACTGCACTGTTTTACGAAATTTCATTTTGAACCGTTCTCATGATTAACTTTTCCACTGAAGATGAGATAAATAAAGCTTTTTAATTATTTCCATAAAGAATTTGTTTTCAATATCAAAAAAGCCTTATTCCTTTGACAATCGTGTATACAAACATGATTCTACTGAGTGAGTTTTGACTATATTAAAAAATCGTTTTAGCTGACAAAGTTTTAACTGTTGTTAAACTCTGGATGGTAGCCGTGGAAATCTCTTTATCAAGCCTCTTTACAGAGCCACTTACTTTATCAAACGATAATTTTGCCATGGCTTGGCAAAAAAATTCCAAATATAACAAACGGAAAAATCTTCAGCATAGTGACCATTAATTGTATAAATGTTTGCAGTTTTCATACTGTCCTGCACAGTGATCAGCTTTTGAAACGCTGAAAAAGCTCTTTTTCCAATAATATTATCGTATAACAATTTTTGAGGCTTGAAACAACTATGCATAAAATTATAAATAAACTTGACTGCAAAGAAAAATTGTAATTCTCAACACTTTCACAACTGATATTTGAGAATTTAAAGTTGTCACTGAAATAAATACTTTTCTTAACATTGTCATGGGCATGGCCCCCACTTTCTAAAACAGGGCCCTATGCTGGGCCCATCAGCGGGCCTTTATTTTTTTTCGTGAAAAAGTTTTTTTTTCTCGGCAAAATATTTTTTCGAAAATCTTTTTTCTTTGCAAATTTTTTTCTAAAAATTAATAAAAATTTAAGCAGTTTTTTATATATCTGCCTAACTTCCCCAAGATAAGATATATATATATATATATATATATATATATATATATATATATATATATATATATATATATATATATATAATATATATATATATATATATATATATATATATATATATATATATATATATATATATACATTGGTGCTTTCTATCTGAAATCAATTGGGGTCATGTACCTGAGTCATCAAAAATTATTTCAGTGTTTTTGATTACATTAGAACCAGAAGTATTATCTGCATTTAATTCTTTTTCTGCCACAACATCGTTAGACTTATCTCTTGTGTCTTGTCCACTAGAAACAGTGGATCCATGCGCATTTCCTTTATCTGATTTTTCACCTATTGAATCTATTTCAAAATGATTTTCAGCTCTGACATCAATGCTACAGTTATGCTCTCTACAATCTTCAATTTTACTATTAGAAGAATCTTCGTTTCCATATCAAAAAAATTTGGTTATTGATTGACTACCAAGAGATTCTTTTGATCTTATCTTATTTTAAAGTTTTCTTTTTTGAGCTCCAGATTTATGTTCGTAATTTGAGTTTTACATGGTGTTTGAATAACTTGACAGTCTAAAAAAATAATTTTCCTTTAAACCCATCATTTAAATCATTTAAATTGCAAACAACATATGTATCATTTAAGGAAGTTTTGGAACATCAGAATCATAATATTTTCAAATGATATAGATGTCTAAACTCAAATAATTTCAGAATAAATTATTTTCCTTTTTTAGTTTATTGACTTAAAAACAAAGTTCAACTAATGTGAAATGATTAACGTGAAAGATTTTGGACTAAATTATGCTAACCAAAGAAGAAAAAACTATGAGAAAATGGGGTAATTAGATTTTGCAATGGTCCGCATTATAGTTTTAAGATCATTACCCAGTGGGCATTTCGACGTCGAACGAACGTCGAGCGACGTCGGATCTCGACGTCGGATCGACGTTGGGTTTACGTTGGAAATGGAAATGTTGTTTGACGTCGGATAAACTGACATCGCGCGACGTCGGCATTCCGATGTAAATCCAACGTGTTTTTTGAAAACTAAAAACGCTGCCTTTGGCAGGAATCGAACCTCGGTCTATTAGTTTCTAAATCCAATGCGCTTACCACTACACCTCAAGGACATATTAAGTGAAGAGTTTATTTAGTAATTTATACTTGTAGCTATTTGGGAATTATTACTTTGATAAGAAATAATTTTGTTTAAATATTATATAAATATTAAAACGAATAGTTATATATTATAAAAAATGTATACTCGAAAATGTTAATAGTTAAAAAACTATGCTAGTGCATCATACAAAACCTCATGATGTTTTATCAATCTTTATTCAAACTTTTTTCCATTAATAAAAAAACACGCTTAGTTCACATAATTATTGAAGAGCGCAATTGCACACATATTGTTGGGTTTGGATTAAATTTTCATCAGCGATGTCTTACGACATTGTTCCGACGTCGTTTTAAGGACGTTGGATTGACGTCGGAAGACGTCAAAAGACATCGGAGTACGTTAATATTATGACGTTGCCCGACGTCTTTTTATCGACGTTGGATCGATGTCAGTACTGCGACATTTTTTGGACGTCTTTTATAAGATGTCGGAACAACGTCAAAATACATCGAAACGACGTCAGGGGATGTTGAGATAAAGACATCGCCCGACGTCATTTTACTGACATCGGAACAATGTCGGAATAGGTCTTTTGACATCGCTGATGAAAATCAAACGTAAATCCGACGTCGGATTGACATCGGGTGCCCACTGGGTAGTCAGCTCTTGAGTGCAAATATAAATGTTAAGCTACTTGTTAACGTTAATGACTAATAACTTATATTTCATAACGAAGATAAGTTTAGCTTCAGGAAATGCTCAAAGAAACGAGCGTAAAAAAACAGAAATATATATGAAATAAGTAAAAAAACAAAAAGTTTACCTGAATTGTTGAAATGTCTGTTTGTTTTCTACTTTTTAATTTAAGACAATATTTTTGGTTCAAAGGCTTTCCGTTTTTTTTCAAA